>JAQQZY010000008.1:34840849-34865519 GCA_030068375.1 Ostorhinchus rueppellii
GATCTCTACACATTTGCTACACTCTGGCTGACTCAGAAATGAGGCCCAATGTCCAAAAAACCGGAGTGTCACTTTAACTGCACAGCCCTACCACACAAAAAACATTTTTAAGTGTCATGTGCCACGTTTGTCGACTGAACACAACAGGCCGTGGGTATGCTAGAGGTGGGAGTAAGGGCCCGGCAAGTGGCTAACTGTCTGCTGTGGACTGTGTGCTCACCAGATTTATGGCCCATCGAGCACGTCTGGAACCACCTGGGATGAACTCTTTCATCACGAGTCCCCAGACCTTAAACCAGGCAGCAACTCCAGAATGCACGACAAGCAGAGTGGAGACAGCTTCCCCAAGACAACCTAAGCCGCTCAGTCAGGTCCATGAGGAGACGCTGTACTGCCTGTGTGGATGTCGGTGGGGGTCACACCTGATACAGACTGTTGTTTTGAGTTCCGTTTTAAATGTGTCTTCCATTCCGTTCAGTCGTGTTGTGATTTTTCATTTTCTACTTGTGCTCGTTATGTTTAATGCATCTGTTTATTATTGTCCAAATCAACCCATTAACATTCAATTCATCAAAGTCAACCCACCCAACATACATGAATTGTTAAAATAAGAAAATTTATTTGAGTCACAATAATATTTGAGTCCAAACTGATGTTGCGGTTTCATTTCCTCTGAGTGTATGTAGATGCATCTGGTCCAGACTTACAGAAAGTCAGCCATACAGGTTTGTATGTGGACTTTTTAGGCCTGTTTTTTTTCTGTTACACGAGATGTGTGTTTGTGTGAAGGTAGGGTAACAAATAATGTTTAACTCAATAACCTAAAAAGTATCTATAAAATACAAAGTTTTTTTTTTTTTTTTTTTTAATCAAACAAGCAATACTTAAAATGTAATTTTGTTAAACATGGTTTTTAACAGTCAAAGTAATATGACTTTCTAATTCTTCATTTACTCATTTATAACTGTGTTCTGACTGAATTATAACACGTCCTGGTGCAAATGTGATATTGACTGAACACCTCAGCAGCCGTTCAGTGCTGTGTGTCGTTTTCAGGATATTCAACATTTAAACAAACAACTAATGGAGGAGTTTACCTTCATTTATGACAGATTCATTGTCCACAGTTTGGATGATATTCTTCTCCTGCATAATTTTCAAGGTGCTTCTTCTAAATCGTTTGTACAGAAACACATTCCAAACAAATATAATGTTACTGTAAATTCCTTCTCCCCACTGAGTGTTAGTTAGTGAGTCCAGGACAACATTACTGTTTAAACTGGTGAGATAACCATTTTTCTTTTTTCCTGTGTTTCGTTATATCCCAAACACAGGAAAGTATTTGCACTGAGTATTTAAATCACCTCAGAAAAATTGAATATTCCCGATTAAAGTGCATCACTATCGGTGTGAAAAGGATTTGAGCTTCACGATACGTGATTGTATGATCTACCAGAGATGAATCCAGAAGAAGGAAAACAGTTTCCAAGTTCAAGAAATAAGATTTAGCAATGCCTGTTGTTGTCCAACAATAAACATAATTGTTTATAAGATTGTACGATCACATCAGTGGGGAGATGTGTGTGTTCTGTATTTTGACCATGCCCTGTAAAAGTGTTAGAATCTGACGTCTCTAAACGGGCGACTTTGCAGCGCTAAGTTTTTATTGATTGTTTTATTTGTGATTTTGCTTTGGGAAAGCCCTAGTTTTGACTTGATTGGCTTAATCTGCAAACAAATCCTCTCAGAGGCAGAAAAACAGTGCGACATTAGTGCAGCAGCATTGCAGCATGCATGACCACCACAGCAAAACCTGCAGCCTTTACCTTTCAAAGACGTCATGCATCCAATACAAAGTGAGCTCTAATAGTTTTCCCGTATGGGGTGGACTCTGGGGGAACCTGTCTGACCTCGGTCCTGTTGGTTCGTGTGTCTGATACTAAAGCTCACCTCTCCTTCTCTCTTCTGGATGTCATCAGCTTTATCTCCGGCGTATGCAGACTGCAGACGGACAGCATCCTCCTGAAGTTGCCGCACCTGAAAAGAACAAAGTTATAATATTTAGACAAGAGGATGGAGCTGTGAAACGTAACAAGTTAATGCTAATTTACAGTAAACACAAAACAACACTGCTGGGGGCCCCTTTACACAGCATGGAGCTCATAGGGTGACCAGTGAATGATCCAAAATGATCCTGATCCCTCAACAATCCCCTAAGCCTTGAAAAAAACCGCTTCTGTGTAAATGCTTGGGAGATCCATGTGCACTTGTTGTGCCCTTGGCCCCTTACTTTAAACTGTTCGGTCAGTCGGATCAGACAGAGGGGGTCATGGAGGTAGTCGTGCCCATTCCCTCATTGATCACTCAATCATCTCTACCTTTGGGGAATAAACATTTGGCATTCTTTAAAAGACTGTTAAGAGATCACTGAGAGATCATTGAGGGCTCATTGAGCATTTGATGAGATTGATTTGGATTGACTGAAAACTTTGAGGAGACTGTGGTGACTGTGGAGATCACTGGAAGATCACTGAGAGATCTGGCCATTTTTTCATCGCTCAGTGATCTCCGTCTCTGTGTAAATGGGGTTTAAGTGAGAAATGATATGTTAAACATTGTGGAGTTGTATTTGATAACAGTGGTGTCAACTTCACATCACCTATAAACAGACTTATTAGTGCTGTCTGCCCCAGTTCATGGACTAACAGACCATAATGTATTGATGTTAACATGACCAACATCGAGCTGCTACACTGAGTTAAATAGTTGATTAACCTACAAATTAGGCAAGATATTATTTTTGGTTTTTTTACATGAAGATGACATAAGTGCTAAAAATACAATTATATGTATTAACATCGAACAAATAGCTGAAATTATTTGTTGGAATTAAACTGTGCTTCCACTAAGACGGCAGCAGCTTAATGAGTTTCATCACTTAACCCATAAAGAGCCAAACATCCACCATCGACCCAAACCATGTACTGATCTAAAATGTTTAATACCTGTTGATCCACTAATCCTGTCAATACAAGGGAGAGTTCTTAGACAAGTTTATTTTATTTATTTATTTATTCATTCATTCATTCATTCATTTAACAGACCTCTGCCTTGAATTTCACAGGTCCAGCTCCTCCTTTTGGATGCCACTCTGACACATTGGGGATGAAACTAGATCCAAGTTTCATCCCCAATGATAAAGCGCTCACTCACCCATGTACATGTAAATAATTGGTGTAAAATACAGTTCATCTTTTCATGATCATCAGATATGACCCATTTGGACGTTCAGAGGCTCTGTAGTTACCATGGAAACACTGTCATTTTCGACATCATTGATTCACCAGTAAAACCCATCAATGACTGTGGATGGACACACTGGGTTTATGTTCAGGTCATGATATCTTTGCTGAAAAAGTCATTTTTTCTTTTCTTTTTCTCTTTTTCTGATGTAATAATGCCAACTTTAATTGAGCTTTTTAGAACATCTACATGATCAGTGAATTAAATCTACAAAAAATACCCGATGTTCACAGAAAAAAGGCAAAACACAGAGAATAATATTATAATAAATTGTGATAAATTGTATTTAACCTTTCTTAAGCAGAGAAAAATGCATTTGGGAACTGTCATTAAAGTACTGTAAAGCATTGGGTCTTTATGGGTTAAATGTGGTCACATCCAGCTACAAAAAACCAAGGTGGTAAGAGCCCCATATTTATACAGTCCATGGATGGAACGGGTTCATTCAGCTGTTCTACTAACCGCCCCCCAAACAGGATTTGCTGTTAGCAGTATTGTCTAAAGCAGGGGTGTCAAACTCATTTTAGTTCTGGGGCCACATTCAACTAAATTTGGTCTGAAGTGGGCCGGACCCATGAAATAATAACATAATAATATGCTGTATAAATAATATTAACTCAAAACTTTTCTCTATGTTTTAGTGCAAAAAAAAAGTAATATTAAACAATGAAAATGTTTACATCTACAAACTATACTTTAAAATAATGCAAATAAAATGAACAAACTGAAAAATAAGTGTAATTTTAACAATATTCTGGTTCAGTTTATCATTTCCACATGTTCATTATAACGCAGACTGGATCTACAAATACACAAAACATTTAGTAACAGGAAGAATAGTGTTAAAATTGCACTGATTTTTCTTCAGAGATCTCAGGTTCTTTATATTTGTTCAGATTAATTACATTTTTTGAAATTATACTTTGTTTTAGTGTCAATACGTGAAAATATTTACAATTACAAAGAGAAAAATTCTGAGTTGTGAGTATTTATAGGTTATTATGATGGGATTTGACTGATCTGAGCCACTTTAGATTGAATTGGTCTGAATGTGGAACCTGAACTAAAATGATTCTTAATATCCTAATATCTATTTTTGCATTTCATAAATTCATCCCAAGGGCCAGACTGGACCCTTTGGCGGGCCGGATTTGGCCCCCGGGCCACATGTTTGACACCTGTAGTCTAAAGCATCACCTCTGCATGTTGTGGTCCTGTTAGGGATCATGTGAATATGTTCTGGATGTTTCATGTCCACTATCCTCAACCCCCACACTTGCATCTTCCGTCCTACCTGCGTCCCCAGAGCCTGGATGTCATGTTCAAAGGTGGTGTGCATCCTCTGAAGGGTCTCCACCGTGTTCTGGTCGCGGCCCAGCTCCTCGGGCAGCTTCTTGTGTTTGTCCAGGATGCGGTTCAGGATCTCCTTGGCATCATGGTAGAACTTGTGGAGCTCGTAGGAGGCGGCAAGAATCTGTGTGCGAGTGTCGATGAGCTCTAGCAGGTCGGCCCAGGCCTCATTCAGGCCATCCTTCCACTCCGCGATGGTGGCGGCGTCACCGTGGCCGGTGTTGATCAGCTCGTCAGCCTGACGGTTAACGCCGTCAACGCGCTCCTGACCAATGTTTCCAGTGTCTCGAGCAAATTCTCTGAAACGCTCCTGCAGCATCTGTGGCCAGAAAACGAGCAGAGGTTAAGAGCAGACACAGAACAGCAGATTAGTGTGGACTGAAGGTGCGGTTTACTGACTGTGACGTGTTCGTAGTCCTGTCCCAGCTCATGTGACCCAGCCACCACCTCCCTCTCTGCGATCCACTGCTCCAAGTCATCCACTTCCCTGTTGAGCTGGAAGAGACGGAAACGCTCATCCAGCTTCCCTCGACGCTCCTCTGACAAATCCTTGAGGCCGGCGTACAGCTTATCCACCTGCGACTGACGCATCCCAATACGCTCGCTGCCCGGAAACAATGGCAAAACATCAAACATCTCCTGTTTCTACTTCACGACTTTTGTTCCTCCCTCACTTCCTGCTGTCTGTCTGACCTTCTGCTCTTGATTTTACCCCGGTGCCCTCACCTGTCTGGGTGTCCGGCAGCCACCAGGACTCTGCTGGTGCTGGACAGCTGATGGACGGTGTCAGCATAATCCTCCACTGCCTGCTCCAAGATCTGATGCTTCTTCAACATGGCCACTGAACTCTGCTCATCCTGAGACACACAGATGACAAGTAAGTACTGACGACATGTCCAGGTCAGGACACAAACGTGACCCGGTTCAAACGCCTGACCTTGGCCTTCTCCTCTGACATCATGTAGAGCTCCTGTTCGCTCATCCAGGCCTCGGCCTCGGCAGCGTCAAAGTAGTACTGCTGGGCCTTGTGGGCCTCGCTGAGCCGGCTGTGCCTGTCCTCTGTTTCTTTTCGGATCTGTTCCCATAATGACTGGAGCTCACCGAGACGCTGGCGAATCAGCTCGGCAGTCGGGCTGCCGTCTCTCAGAACATGTTGGCTGCGCTCAAAGATGTCGTCGTAACGAGGCTGGTGGCCTTGGATCTCCTTCTGCAGGGTCTGTCCGGGTCAAAGGTCACAGAATGGAAGAGATTTTTAATAGACAGTCTGAAATTTGAGCATGTGATCCTTATTTCATTTAACATTTGAATACACTTTCTAGAACTTTTCCTCCTGTTCCTTCAAGTGAAGTCTGTAGCTTTAGGTGAAAATGAAAGTTGATAAGTGCCGCAAAACTGTGTTGAGCGTGTACCTGGTTCTTTTTGATGAGCAGCTGGACAGTCTGCAGGTTGTGTCCGTGGTCAGTCGATGTGGCCAGAGGCATCCTCTCCTCCACCCACAACTGAACACACACATTAAAGGCTCAATACACGTGTCTACGTGTTTTGAATGAGTACATGATAGGACTGCAACTAACAACTATTTCAATGGTTGACGAGTCGACTTTAACAACTCGTCCATTAGTCAGATTATAAATTGCAAAAAAAGAAACAAAAAAATGGCTCTTATTTATATTTTTGAAGCAACAAAATACATTTTCTTTCCTTTAACAACAACATTTGGTGTACAACAATTAGAATATATGACAAAGTTTGTTAAATATTCAACAATATTGCAACAGCAAGGAAATAATCCCCCCTTAAACAAAAATGTGTTTTTTGCAGAACATTTACAGCATCAAAGAGTGTCCAAGTTTGTAAAACAAATAAATAAATACTCAAGAGCTGCAACCAGCAATAAAATAAACATTTTTCCTCACACAAACGTGTATGACGTCACTAACGACTGAAATAGTCTAATAGTCTTAATAGACTAATAGTCCCTGCAGCCTCAGTAAAAGTACATAAAACTACAAAAAATATGTCAGATACAACAGGCTGTGAACAATTCCAACATGTTTTAGGTGGAAAATTCCGGTGTAATATTTTTAAAAAAGTAATTCTGAAGTTGCATCAACCACTTTCTGGTGGTTTCCATCAGGAGCCAACGAGGCCCACCCAGGCTTCATGTCTGAGTGAATGTACTTACGATTTCATCCTCCACGTCTCTGTTGAACTGGTGGATCTCGCGGGAGGCCATGAGATTGTCCCGTCTCTTCTTCAGAGGTGCCTGGAGCGTCTGGAACTTGGTCTCTACACTGATCCTCTGGCCATCCACCTCCTCTGAGCCTTTTCCTTCCTGGCTCAAGGCCTGAGACTGTTTCTGAAGCTCTTCCACCTCCTTCTGACGCACCTCCACCTGGCTTTCCAGCATCTGCAGGAGGACAGGTTAACAGGTCAGACTGGGAGGCGATGACCTGTCAATGTACTCAACTGAGCAACAATATCTGCCAGGAAGGTATGGTTGAACAAAAAGCAGCAGGAGAAACGTTCAGTACATTCAACTGGACATAAACAGAGGACGAGTGATGCTGCTTATGTCATGGAATTTAGGAAAACTCTAAATGGTTGTGGTCAAAGTCTGTCATTTTCACCTGCCGAGCCAGCCTTAAAAATAAAAATGTTATGAGGAAGTCTAAATTCCAGAGCAGGGAACAAAAACGGAAAGAAATAGAATAAAATACACTGATAAAACTACAGTTAATGATAAGTAAGACCCAAAATATAACTAAAAATACCAAAAAGTAAAATTTAATGGTTACGTCTGTATTTGACCTCAGAGGCAGAAGTCTGACAAGAAAACCTTCAAAGTTGACTTAAAGCTTCATACGTAGATAAGCTCAACATTTCCTTCATACGCGCAAAATTAAATAGAACAAAAAGAAAAAACAGCATAAATGTGTTACAATTTGGAACAAACACAGACAAACCGTTTGTATCAGACATAAAAATATCAATAAAATATCCAATAAATAAAAAGAAAAAAAAATACAGCCCACTCTTTAATAGGAAGCTGTCAGCTGGACAAAGAAAAGATGACACAAGAAGAGTAACAGCTATTTTAAGAGATTAAAAAGAATTCCCTTAAAGGGTTATTCTCAGATTTTCCTCATTTTGGAGGAAAGGCTGTTAATGTCTGGAAAACAGAGACACAAATACAATCAACATCTACATCTGGAGCAGCAGTAGGTCGACGAAATGAAGCATAATCATAAAATAATAGTAACAGACCAAACAAAAAAACATGCAGAGACTGAACTCAAATTACAGACGAAGACGACGAAGTGGAGACGCAGACGTAAAACAGCAGAAGACGGTTTTCTGTTGAACGGATTGAACACTCACACACTAATGATCTCCTTCAACACTTGCTCCCACACACAGATTTAACACATCAAATGGAAGTGATTGCGTAACAGCCGAGTCTGCGTGGACAGATCCAGGCTGTGGAAAGCATCAATTACACAAAGGCTGGATTCACTGGAAAAACTGCAGGATTTTGGAGCTTCTGTTTAGATTTATCATCAACATTCAAGCATTTAACGGCTACGTCTGATCAGCTTTTAGATGATGGGAAAAGTGACGGCAGCACAGGAGATGCGAGTGGGTCTTATGTGCATTTCTCAATTAGGAAACAGAAATTAAAACTGATTTCTAATAAAGTAGCTGCAAAGTCTAAAAACACTCGCCTCTTCATTGTTTTTATAATTAAATTCTGCCATGATGAATGTAGCTTCTTCTGTAGACCGTTATTATTAGGGTCTGTAACTTCTACAGATTTTGTTCAGTAAATACAAAATCCCAACACATCCAAACACACTCTTAAACCCCTCACATACACTGTCTGCAGATGCTTGAACATATGCAGACATTACCTAGATATAGAAGACGGTGACATCATCTTAATGTTACAGGAGTACAAAACACTTCAGCATAGTTTTTAAGCTGTAATCTGAATTATATGTGGAGATCCATTAATGTCACTCACAATACGCAAACAAAGATTTCATTCAAAGCTATGACATAAAAAAAACAAACAAAAAAACAACAAAAACCAGATTTCTCCAATCACAGATACGTGCTCCATTGGCATATATTGTTCATTTTGCATGAACTGAAGCCATTCTATCAACTCAGATCGACTAGATTCATTTGAAAACTCTGCACTAAAACATGTCAATGCGTCGGTCATGTTGGATCAAAACTCACAAGTTTAAAAATAGAAATAAAAATAAAAAGCAGGCAGGCTGAGAGAGGTGAACGCAGAATCACTGCTATTGTCTGAGATTTTTAAAAAGCATTTCAGGGCTTGGGATCCTGTAGCAGGGTTTCTGCAGGTATCAGCAAATCTAATTTAATGCTTTTTAATGCCCTTCTTAATGCCACTAAACAAATGTAATGCCCATGTCCACCTGCAGACACAGTTTTATATATAGTTTTATGACAATTTACCATCGACAGGCTTTCACCAGGTTCTGAATAGTTCCTCCTCCAACCACTTCTGCTGAAAGTTGCATTTTCCCATTTTTCCGACATTTGCTAATATTCCTTCTGCTTTTTCGCCATGGCACGAACACGCACACAGCATACTGCCTTCCAAGCATCCGGTGTTGTGACTTCATGTATCGGCCATCACTCTATACTTCCGATTAAAATCATTAAATGTTTATATAAGGGTCAAAACACAGTAATGTCCCATCAGAGTGCAAACTCGCATTGATTGCCATTCCGACATTTATTTCAATATGAAGTAACTCCTTGTTTTGGATAATCCCTTATGGTCCAATTAAAACAAAAAATGAATTTAAAAGCAAAAATATGGGTCATTTAGCAACAATAATCTGTCAAATTGTCTCCAAAATGTCCCGTCAGAGAGATTTCAAATACCATGTTTTGACCCATAATCAAAATAAACTGTGACTGGCAATGTTTTTTCCATAAAGTGTATTTAATTTTTTAATGCCTCTGGACATTGAATTTAATGCTTTTTAACGACATTTAAGGCCTTACTTTTCACAAAATCAATTGAATGGCTTTTAATGCTTTTTAATGACCCGCATAAACCCCGTGTAGGAATGGACGGTGTAATGATGAGGTAAAAGGGGGAAAACACTCTAAATACAACAGACACTTAAATGACACCAACCATTACTCTGTGAAAAGAAGTAAAATCAAACCAAAAGTTTCAGAGTATATGGTTGTGATTCTCTGTTCTCCAACTGTCCCTGAACTACTCTCATCTCACTCAGCCCTGATCATCCACTATATTCGACCTCAGCTGACTGACAGGAACGTCTACTGTTAAGTTAAGGCGTCCATGGTTAAGAGGGAACGGTCCCACCTGTAGACGATGCACTTTTATAAAGTACAGGCCTCTGGATCAGGCATTTAAACTCAGTAAACAGTTTTTAATAAATGTGAGTGTACTGTGTCCCATACCTGCTGTTTCTTCAGCAGGATGTTGACAGAGGTGAGGTCTTTGCCGTAGTCGTCGGACTGTAGCTGTCCGTCCAAACTGTCCAGCCATTTATCGAGGTCAGCGCAGCTCTGTGTGAACAGCTCGGCCTTGTTGGCGTCAAACAGACACTTGGCCTTGGTCTGAGTGTTGGACTCCAGGTCCTGCCACATGGTCTTCAGGGACGCCAGCTTCTCCTTCACCATGGCCTCTGTCTCTGGTTTCTCTGCCATAAGTGTCTGCCCATCCTGAGACACAGCACACAAAGGTTATCGTGTGACTTTCAACCGTTTTACCTTCACCTTTTTCATGGAAGCCTATGGTTGGCGTTTCAGACCACAGAACAGATACTTCATTCAAACTTCTGAGTTAAAGTGTTTTGTATCTGGATAAAACCCATAGCTACGTCACACAGCTCTGACCCGAACTCTGAACCCAGTGGGTCAGCGTTGGTGTTGACCCACTGGATGTTCAGCTGGCTTTAATTCCTCCCATTCCCTTTGTACCTTGTCGATCTTCTCCAGCCACTCTTTGTTGGACTGCAGCTCGGCCATGAAGGCCTGGTGTTTCAGCCATTTACTGTGGAGGTTCCGAGCCTCGTCATATGACATGTCCTGAGCAGTGAGCATCTTCTCATTGATCCACAAGGAGAGCTGAAGACACACACATTAAATCATCACATAATTAGTAGCAAGTAAACTCACAGGGTTTGGACAGCAAGTCCTCAGGTCACCGTTGAAACTGAGAAGATCATTGACATAATTTTTCTACAAACATTTGGTTTTCAAAGTTTTTGAAAATGAAATAAAGGCAATTCTTTATTTAATGGGGACACAATCACCCAGAAACTCAAAACAAAAACCAAGTTCTAAGTAGGTTTCTTTGGTTCCCAAAGGACTGATCCTCACTGTAAAGAAAACCTTCATAAATTAAACCTTCAAAATTTACTAAATAAATTAGTAATTGAGCTTTAATGAAAATTGTTAAGAAATCTAAAAACACACTATGAAATGGTAGTTTTTCAGATTTTACAGTCATTTCTTTGAATGGCATAAGGAAGTCGTCATGTTTTTCTCTTGGTAAAACTCCACCAGGCTGTGAAGTGAACTGGGTGAGGGTCACTGGGTGTGTGTTCGGTTTTACCTCCTGGCAGTCCTGTAGGAACTTCTGCAGGTCTCTGTTGTCCTTCAGCCTCGCCAACAGCTCACTGGCAGCTTCTCTGTTCTTCTTGTGTCTGTAGACCAAAACAAAAACAGCTGATTTATAATGAGCTTATTCTGCTTATGAACTTCAGAATCCACCATAAAATGCAGTGATAGTTCACCTCTGGTCGATGGAGTCCACCTTCTCCTGGATGCGTTCTACATTGATGTTACCATCAGATACCAAGCGGCGTCCTGCATCCACTACGGCACCGATCTTCTCCTCATTGGCATCCATGGTGGTCATGAAGTCCTCCTGCTTCTTGATGGCGGCCTCAGCCCCCTCCAGGGTGGTGGGCATCTCTGTGTGGGCCAGGACGTACTCCTGATGGACACAAACACATTTACCTCACATTTGATTTAAGGGGAGGACTCTTTAATCGAATATGGAAACCTGGATCAGTGCATAAAGGACAGTGGACTCCTGAGGTGTCATGTAGTGTCTGGTAGATAAAGCTCAACAAAATAACCTCAAATTATTGTCAATGAGGGTGTATAAGATAATGGAGATGGATGATGGAGAAAGGACTCCCATCACCCCCTCAGGGTCTGTTCTCCTCCCTGCCATGAGGTACAGAAACATCAGCTACAGGAGCAGCAGGAGGCAGAACAGCTTCTTCACGCACGTTATAAGACTGATAAACAGACTGTGCCTTCTCCCCATCCATACACACACTCACAGAACCCCCCCTTCACATCTGGACTGTGCCCCCTTTTCAATCCCCAGGCACAGAAGACACACATACACATTCAACCCTCTCCATGAGAGGTTTACTGCTCATTTTGTGTGAATGGTGTTACATTTTGTGAATTATAATCACTGTGTAGTTTTGTCTTTATACTTTAAATGCCCACTTTTTTAAACTGTCTTTTTAACTGCACTATCAGGTACTAGTGAGAAACAGTATTTTGTTTCAGCCTGTGCATTTCTGTAAATACAAAGTGAGACATGACATATCTATCTATCTATCTATCTATCTATCTATCTATCTATCTATCTATCTATCTATCTATCTATCTATCCATCCAATTAAATAATTTGAAACAAGGCCACTGAACTTTTTTGTGAGTTAACCAAATTCAGTTATATCTACAACATAAATTAAATAATTTAGATGCAGAATATTTTAGAAAGTATTTGAACCGGTTGTAATGTCACTTTTCTACCAGGTGGCAGCAGACTCTGACCTTAAACAAAAAAGGGCCGAAGCTTCCACTGGATGAGAAAATGTGAAATGTGACAGTCGTGCTCTGAACTGAAGTGACCTTTATTTTTTTGCATCTTTCTTTCTTTTAAAAATTAAATATGGTTTAACATTTAAAACTGCACAGAAGAATTTAACAGCTGTTTTACTTTTATACAAGATAAAATATCAGCACATGTTCATACACTGTGTTCTGGAAGGATTGCAAACTGCATAAATAGAAGTTTAAAAAATACAGATATAGGTTGTAGATGTTTGGCTTATAGTCAGTGATGTTCTTTTGTTAATTTTCTAAGGTGATTTTGTGGTGTTTGGAGGTACAGATACTGTATGAGATGTTTTCCTCATGACCACTAGAGGGTTCTCCAAGAAAACTTACAATAGCTGGTTAACTATCCTGGTCCATCCTGGATTGGTGAGAAGTTCTTTGTGATTATTCCTAAAAAGCTACTTTTAACAGCAATTTTTCAAAAAAAAAAAAAAATTGCAGTGCATCTTATGATCATTTACAAGGCTAAGGGAGGGCAAAGGGAACAACTGATAACTGCAAATATATTTCATTTTTACATTATTTTGCTGCATATGATGCAAAACAGTTTATGTCCAGGCTTTGGCCGTGTTCATTTGTGAGACATTTTGTCACACGTTGGAAACGTCCCAACTACAAATAAGGATGTGAGTTTGATGACATAGTACATGCAGCTTCATATTTTGTGGTGGAGAATGTTATGACTGGTGTGTCTGTGTGGTAAGTATGTGGATTGGTCATATTTGCAGAAATCTTTCAGTGATTGGACAGAAATCCAAGGCTGAGCAGAATTCACAGAGATCAGTTAAACTGATGTCAAGTGTTGTGACAACACCGTCCTGGAGGAACTGATGGATGATACTAGTGGTTGCATGGAAATAATGCCTTTTTGTGGATGTGATTCTATATATTTGCAGATTTTGAAATATGTCCGGTCTCAGACACAAATCCTGAAAACCTAAACCTCAGTATTCATACCAGGCTTTGAAGGTAAAAGGTCATCCTACATCCATTCATTCCATTCACTACAGTTCAGAGTGAACATAAAGTGCAGGTGAACGTGGCAGGTTTACCTGGTTGTTGAGGAAGGTATCAGCCTGTTTGGTGTCCCTGAGGAACAGCTGGTAGGCGTGGGACTGGGACAGCAGGTTCTGCCGGTTCTCCCACATCTTGTGCAGCTCATTCCAGCCGGTGTCGAGCGCCTGCAGCCTCTGTCTGAGGAACATGTACTGAGCATCCGTCTGGCCCTGCGTCACCATCTCACCCATGTCCCGCATCTTCTGATAGTCCTCCTCATAGTTGCGGATCTCATTCTTGATGCCTTCATGTTGAACCAGCAGCTTCTCTGCTTCAGCCAGAGTGTTGGGCATGTCCTCAGAGGCAATCGCCGTCTGAGTCCGCGACAGCCACGACTGGAAGTCATCCAGGTCACGGAGGAACTGCTGCAGCTTACTGGCCTCACCCAGGGACTCCTCACGGTTCTTCATGGTATCCTGACAAACACAAACCAGACAAGATGAATGTTCACAGATGCCAACATTATCTCTGTTCGCAGAACTGAAAGTAACATATTGTTTGACATCTGTCTTCAGAGGTGGAAGGACGTGCTTTCATATGAGGAGTTTTTATTTAAGGAATGAACTGAGGAGCAGCCAGTTTTCAGCTGAGGATAAATATTAATGGAACACTGTCCATTCTTTATTTGATTTGTCAGCTGAAAGTCATTTCGACATAGTTTTGTTTTGGAGTTCTTATAAAAGCTGCACTGCTCTGGCTAAAAATGGAAACAATCCCTTCCACACATATACTAACATGTGGTTGGTTTGGACGTTCACTATGAGTGAGGACGACAGACAGAACTCCATTATTGGAGGTGACCTGCAGTGACAGCGTCTGTGGTAGTGGAGGCAGGCTGGGAGGTTCCATCTGTAGTGAGGAACCACTCATCTGCTACTGCTGCAGTATTGGAAATAAAGTGGAACTTATTTTCAGTGGGATTTTATTTGTATTATTTAGTGACCTGGATTTGGTTTGTCTGGCAGTGAGTGCAGGGTGTGTAACCTGTGCCTGTCGCTCATATGAACAGTGGTCGGATTGAACAGCTCTAACCCTAACCGTCGTACCTTCATCTCATCCCAGACACCGGTGATCTCAGCCAGACGACCCTTGATGGCCTCACACTGCTCCGGGTGTTCGGAAGTTAAACGGTCCGCCTCTTTTCCCAGGTCGCCCAGTTTGTCTTCGATGGCGGCGAGGTCGCGCTCCATTCCAGTCAGCTTCCTCTGCAGAGCCATGACGCCGGCCAAGTCGTTCCCCAGCTCCTGGGTCGACTCGATCACCTGGACAGATAGCGGATCAGGTGAGTTCAAGCGGAACAGGACCTGGGATGGAGTAAAGGTGCTGCATGGTTGGTTCTGTTGGTACCTTTGTCTTTTCTTTGATCCAAGACTTGGTCTCGTTGCACTCCAGGTGGTAGTTCTGGATGCCCAGAGCCGAGTTCAGGCTATCCTTCTTCTGGTCCACCAGGTCTCTGAACTGACTCCACCTGGACACACACCAGTACAACATGTATCAACACCATCAGCTGGAACTCAACTATTTACACTTTGACTTTACATTTCACTGGTCACCATCAAACTACAGCATTTTGTTTCTGTTTACATCTGTTTAGCTCCTTTCTTTATCAGTTCATTTGCCGCTTTTATTCCTGGGGCAGTTTTTGGTTGTTGCTTCGTGTTCCTCAACATTTAGAGAACTTTGATTATTCCGTCATCTAAGCTGCATAAATTGATCTTAGATTTTATGAATCTGGAGAAGTCAGTGCACAAGGGAGAAGGCTGACAATCATTTTTCGATGCCTGACATCTTTGGATCCTCAGGCTGCACTGCATTAAAACCAGACATGATTCTGTGATGAAAATCATTGCATGGGCTCAGGAACACTTCCAGATGTAGTTGTCTATTAACACAGATCACCTGCTCCACAAACAGAGGCTAAAGCTCTACCACGCAAAGAACAAGAAAAAGAACATGAACCAGAAATGCCACCGTCCTCTTTAGGTAGAACTTCCACATTTAATCTCAATATTTTCTCTCTTACTAGTTAGGATTTATTTCTCATTTTAATCGAAATACATTTAATTTTTTCAATCTCACTTAAAAAACACACAGATAAAAATCAATTATCACAAAAATCTAACTTCATTCCTTTAAACCCGATGGTGTAAATGACTTGATAATCCTGGTTAACAGCCTGGTTTAACCCGGAGAGATTACCTGGTGTTCAGTTTGTCCTGTTGGGCTTTGATTTCCTTCTCACTGGGATGTCCGCTGTGGATCAGTTGCCTGGCAACCTGGTTCACCACAGCAACCCGGGATGCCTGGTTGTTCATCTCTGGCTCCAAACTCTCAAATCTGCACAGACACAGAAGGAGAGGATGTTAAAACTTACATCGACAAAGACAGCTGATGATCTTGGATTTACTGCTTTATTTACAGCTACTGAAAATCCTGGATTATGATTGGTTGAAAGGGGTGGATTCAACACCTATGCTACTGTCACTCTGGCTTTTGCAGTAATTTAAATGATTTATTCTTATTATTATTATTAATTGGGGATTTTTCTTGCTGTAGAAAAATTTCAATGCAACATGTTTGGTACTTGTAATAAATTTGCAAAGGAAACTCTTTGAGACGTCTTCTCTTCAGCGTACCTCAGAAACATGTGAACTACATGAAAAAAATATTCACCACGAAGTTAACAAAAATAACTAGCCATGACTGTAGTTTTAGCCAGCCTGTGGTGACGCTCAATCATCACACTGGACCGGCTTCTATATCTGACCCTGTGCTGACATTTCTAACCAGTGAGAACCAGAAGTGTCCTGGTTCCTAATGTTTCAAAGTTGAACTGGTCCTCACAAAGACAGAAAAGCACAAACACACAACAGCGCATCTGGAGTCAGATCCATGTGATGCTTTGTGGTCAGAGAATATGGAAGGAAATGTAGCAGAAAACCAACCACAGCCCAAAATACACACACTGGCTCTGGTTCCCACAGACAAAAACACACCAGTGGGTGTCCCTCAGGGTCCTGGAGGGTGGGGTGGGGGTTTACCACCATGTTCAGATTATAAGTGGGTCCTTGAAAACATTTCCCTGTATGAAGCTCCAGACCCCAATCTGGGTCTTAAACAAAGACCATGTGAGTGTGGTTCGTGTTTATCAGCTGCAGACCCCAGACCCGTCCTCACCTGTGCTGGATCACCTCCAGGTCCTCCAGTTTCTCGGGGATCTCCATGCTGTTGAGCCACTGCTCCTTCTCGTCGATCCACACCTCGCAGGCGTTGGCTTCACTCAGCATCTTATAGAGCGCCAGGGCGTCCTGCAGGGCCTGTTTCCGGAGCCGAGTCAGCTCCGCCACCTCCTTATAACGCTCCTCGATGCCGGCCAGGCGGCTTTGAACCTGCAACACCACAACAACATACACAACAGGGCACAAACGTGGTCAACTGGAACCGACCGCAAATGTTGCTTATTTAAACGCATCATTAATTAATCTGGAACAATTTACAACGTCATGTGCCATTTTTATCCTTCTATATGTAACGAGCTGAATTATTTATCAGCAGCTCCTGATTGATGCACAATTATTACAACTACAACTATTACTGAGACACTGAGACTGAAGAAAACAGAGCATGATTTGCAGACAGATTCTATAGATGTAAAAGGTTTTTTTTGTATTTTAAACATATTTATGTACATTTATCCAAAGCTGACCAGACACACAGATATATAAATATTTATGAAAATTTAATTCAAACAGAGTCTAAAAACATGTTATTGGATTATGTGATTCGGTTTAATAAAATTATAACTGGCAACTGCAGGAGGAAAGAAGTGCCGTCTGCTCTGTGGTAGTTTTACAGAAAGTGTCTCTGGTGAATTTCACTTTGGGAATTGTACACTTTTGAACATATCTCAGGGATGGTGATACGTTCAAAAGCCCATCAGAGTAGCATCATATTCTCTGAATGTACGGAAAACTGAATTTAAGGCGTTCTTCTGTGTATTATGAACCCTATCAAGATGTTTTTACATTTTTCTTGTACATTTGCTGGTTTTTGCAGTAAGAAATGTTAACCTAATATTGTCTGAAAATGTTTTTTTAATGTCACCTGGCCTGTTCCGACATTAAATATGTGATGCGTTTACTATTAATCATGGTGCAGATGTGACCCATTTGAAATGCCATAATAAAAGCCTGAATGCTGTGTTTTTTTTACTGACTTTAATAACCAAAAAAATACAAAAGGCTTTTTAACTTGTCACATTTCTGAATGCCTCTGATTTCTTCTAATACGTGCACTTTTATGGACATTTTTATTCATTTCCAACAGTTTATGAGATCATCTGGTGACACAGACAAACAGAAGGAAGTGCAACATTACATTTTTCTGGATGAAAAGGGATTTTGTTCATGCTCATTTCTCTTATTATTACCCCTGATGTCTTTGTGTTTGCTGACTTCCTGCTGACTAACTGCTGACTTTTGGATGACAGGTTCAGTTTATGCTTACATTCACCACCTCACATTAACCCAGAAAGGCAGTAACCTCCATACGACAGATAGTTCTTGGTATTTATCACTTTAAGCCTTTACAGACAGACTGTTTTTGTGATGCAGTGATGTGAAACTCTGTCCTGAGTCTGACCTCCTCGGAGTTGGCCTTCTCCTCGGGCAGCGTCCGTGACTGTTCGTGCAGAGCTTCGATGGCTGGACGGTAACTGGCAATCTCCTCGGCCACATCTTTGTGTTTCTTCACCAGAGTCTGAGTAGAAAACTCATCATGGCCGACATCGACACTGGAGACGATCCGCAACACGTCCAGCATCCAGGTGTCGATGTCATCTGCATCCGCCTGCACGGAAAACATGACAACAATTGAACAATCACTACAAACTGCTCTGAAAGCCTGGACTAAAGCTGCAGCTATCAATTATTTTTGTAACTGATTAATCTATTGATTATTTTCTTTGATTCAATTAAACAATAGTTTAAAGTGTGAAACAGGCATGTCTGAAAATGACAAACAAGTTGTCTTTTATTCCAGAACCACCTCAAACAACAACCATATAAAGTATAAAAGTAAACGTGTATAGAAAAATATCTATATAGAAATAACAACAACAGCATGAAGGTATATAGAAAAATGTCCACAGATATAAACAACAACAAACAAGTCCAATGGCATCTACAAACAATATGTGCACTGCAGTCTTCAACACATTTAGATCCAACTTATTAACAACTGAACATGGAACTGACAAACAACTGAAAAAAATACAGACTAATGTTTGTGTGAAAGCTTGAAAGTTTAAAGGAGTACATAAGTGATGTAGCAAATAGACATTTTCTGCCTTTTTATCCTCATTTCTACTGAGCTGTTGTTTGTGTTGATCTAGATGTCATGAGCATCACATTAAGTGTCTGTGAAACAACAGTGGAACCAATGTTCAGCAGCAAAATTAAGGAAACGGCGTTCTGACTCAGGAAAATTGTTATCAAATAATTTTCTTTAAATCAATTTGAGTCAATTAATCATTTTCAGTTCTAGTATGAATATAATTATTACACACAGCTGCACATTTATGCATATATTTTTCATTTTTTTCATGAATTAAAGCTTACAGAATATGCAGGAGGTAAAAAAAACCCCTCACAATACCGCCTATTCTGTTATTGTTTTTCCCTCATAAACAACTAGAACAAAAAAGCCTACAGTAGATGTGTGAACCACAGAAAGAAAGGTTGATATTTAACCATGTGTATTAATAATGTGTTGTAAAGCCCAGTGTTGTTGGTGTGAAACAGACATGAAATGTGTTTTGTACCTGGAACTGGTGCTGGTTACAGGCTTCCTGCAGACGAGCTTTACGGACAGCAGACAGACGCTCCAGCGCCGCCCACTGATCCTACGAACACAACAGAACACATGGGTTGGTAAGAAGACTCTGCATTCATACAGACATTCATGTGCTCACCTCAGGTTTACAATCCTTTCAACAAATATAAACCATCAGCTAAAAAAACCCCACTGTCTTTGGTTTAGAATGCAATTAGCCCTTTCAATTTTCATCTTCTTTTTCTTTAACCTCTCCATTCCCATTGGATCAGATTGTGTATTAAATAAATTAAATTCCTACAGTGAAACATTTGCCAATATAGGCATGTTATACTTGATTCTCCTAAAAAGGACTGTTGTAATGTTTTTATCAAATGTTATGCTGTCATGTTTTATTTTCTTAATTGTATAGTAAGTGTTTGAATATGTTTTATTTTAATATTGTATAACTATTGTATGTTCTGTGTTCTCTTAGCAGTTTGTCATGTATATGTAGATGTTACTTGTCATGTTTGTGTCCCATCAAATGTCTAACCTTGTCTAACCGTGTCTTTCTCTTGTCGATGTATTTTACTGCTTTTTTACATCACGGCCAGGGGACGACAGATGAAAACTAGCCTTCTGGCTAATTCTGGCTTTTTTAACCATGTATAATCATGTGTTTTATTAAATTGTATTGTCCCCTTTCAAATAAACTAAACTTAAACTTGATTGACTAATGCATGTAGTTGAGGTTGTATTTTAGTCGCACTCTAAAATAAAGCTAATTTTCTGACACTATTATTGATTATTTAGTTACCTTTCAAGTGAACTGTTATCGATTTATTCTGTCCTTGTGGTTCTTCAGTCATTATCTTTGGAACTTGGTCAAACAGTGAAAATTAACACAAATTATGTGGAAAGAACAGGTTAAAAACAAGCTCAAATTAAACTCAGACCAAAGTTCACACTATCCAAGGTCAAATGGGTTTTTTTCAATCTTTAAAAAGTTGAAAATGCCAACTGTTCTTTTTCCTTTTATTTTTAAATTGATTCATTCATTTTGTTCACTGTTATAGAAGATTTTAATAAAGGCTTTCATTTCTAAGGACTAAATGTACAAGTGTAGAATGAACCTGACTGAGTGGTTCTTCATCATACCCATAATAACTAGGCCACTAATTAGCTGAGCTAATGTGCTAATTAGCCCAATTTCCCCACTAATTAGCGTGTTTATGCATCATAGCTAACTGTATCTGACACAACTGATGTTAGCATTTAGCATTCAGCTGACACTGCCTGGTGGAGCTAAACGGAACATTTCCTACTTTCTGCGTTCAGTCAGTTAGCTTTAGCATTAGCACAACATAAAGCATAAACAATGACAGCCTGTATCGTTTGGTTGTTTTTGTTTTATTCCATAGTGTGTAAATGTCCTCTTTAAAGCATCTTGTCTCTGCTCTCAGATCTGCCTGTGTGTCTGATGTTTTGTGCAGAAACCATGACCATATTATTCCATTTCAACAGCAGACACAGGTGTATCCACGGTGTATTGGAGGTTTCCATCTGATGAATAGATGGGAGTTTTACTTTAGTTACTTTTACTTTAGTTTTCATGTGGTCATTCTGGTGTTGGACTAATACATTCTGTCAACATCATCTTCATGTGTTGCACCTGAACCATCCAAAAAGTGTTTTTACACCGAACTTGACCAAAACCATCGTTCAGTTTGATCAGAGCTGAAACCAAAGATCAGCTGTTTGTTCATGTACCTGTCTAGTGTAGGTTTTTCTTTCATGTCAAACTGGAGAGGTGACACACTCAAACCAACTGATTTGATTCTGACGTGTCATAAATACTGTACTTTCTCTCCTTTGGTTTCCACCTGATGAAACATCTGGGTGATCCGTACTCTGAAACTATGTCTGTTATTAAAACATCGGTTTTCAGGTTTTTTGGGGGGTTTCAGCCTCGGTCTGATGTGTGGTGTACCTGGATGTCCTGTATTCGTTCTTTAATCTTGTCGGCTCCAAAGTGGTTGTTGGCCACCAGCTCCTCGCCCTGTTTGATGGTCTGCTGCAGGTGGGCGGCTCGCCCGCTCATCTCGTCTTCGAAAGCTTTGTGCTGACTCAGCAGTCGAACTGCGCCTGTCAGGTCCTTCCCATAATCTTCTAAGGAGAGGATCTGTTCCTTCTCTCTGATCCATCCCTCCTACAAAACACAAAATCACATCCAGGTCATGGTTATTTCAGCACAGAATCAAAGTAAGACATTTGCATTATGATAAACACAACTGTGCTTTGGTTTTAAGGATTGAATTTTCTTTTTGTTGCAAAAATAAACAGGCGCTGCATTAAAACTTTACTTTAAAATAATAAAGATTATGGTTATAGCTAACAACATCGATCAGATTCAGATCCATTTCACATTCACATTTGAGCCATGGTTTAACTGATGGAGTGTTTAAGTGACAAAGTCAAAACAGAAACTAGTAGGCGGAGCTTACCAATACCCCCACCCCTCCTGCTCACTAATGCCCTACCAACCAAGGAACTGATTCAGAATTTTAATTAAAGATCATTGTAAACGATGTTAAACTAATTAAATGTCCTTTTTGGGTAGTTCTGTCAAACCAATATCATTCTGCCCAAGTCTCGACTCTCAATCTTTTCCAAAAAAAATTTCAAAAATTCAAGAAAAATATCCAAAAATGGCAATTCAGCCATTAAACTGTGCACTGCACCTGTCCTAGTGGCACAGATATTTCTACATCCTAAACAGATATGTGGTTATGGGGGTTAGACGCTGACCATACTGTGATAATATAGAATAAATACAGTGTGTAACGATTAATGTACAATACATGAAATACTGGAGTCTGAGAAAAACTGTAGTTTCATCACATTTGTGAACCTGAAGGCATCAAATTTCTCCAAGTTATCTTACATGTGGTACTGCTTCTGATTCATTTTATTAACTCTACCAAACAACCTCAAGGATTATTTTCTGCAGCTGTAAATCCAAAATTATAAAGTTTCATAAAACCACAAGGAAACTATTGTAAAATCCAAATGTTAAAATAAATAATAACAAACTAAATGATAAGAATGGTGATGTTCGTGAAGACCTCTTCAGCCATTTCCCAGAAGAACTTCCAGAGGCGTCGTGACTCTTCCAGACGAGCACGTCGCTCAGCGGCCAGCTGACTCAGCTCCTGGTAACAGAACTCCAGGTGAGCAACGCGATCCCTGATGATCTGAGGATCACATGGTTTATAACCTGAGGGGGGAACACACATAGACCTTTAACCCTCTGACTGTAGAAACTGTACGCCGACTCCCTGTCCACATAAACATTGTCTGATATGAGCTGCTGCCTCGCACCGTCGGTGTCGTTGGCGAACTTCTGCGCGTTGCTGTTGACGTTCCGGACGCGGTCGACCTGGATGCCAATGTCAGCCTCCACAAGGGCATGTTTCTGCAGCAGGTCTTCCACACCCAGCAGATGTTTCCCATAATCCTGAGAAAGCAGCATCATCTGCACAGGCAGAGGAGAATGTCAAAAGGTCAAAGGTCAGTCATCCTTTACAAACTTAATCCGTCACATAATGACTTGAGGTCCAGTGATTTTCTACACTTTTGTTAACAACAAACCCTGCGTACAGACCAACACCAGCAGTGCCGTCATGTATTTCTGACCTGATTTAGCATCATTGAGCTTCATTGTGATGTGTGTGTTAATTCAACAAACTAAAGGGAACTCTACTTCCACACACACACACACACACACACACACACACACACACACACACACACACACCAGCTCCAAAGTTACTTCTCCCCGTCTAAAGGTGATGGCTCATGTTAGTATTTATTATTCAAAGCCATTTACACAAATAATGACGTGGTAATTTCATGCTTAACGACATTAACATCTGTATTAACCATAAACATAATACGCTTATGCATAGTTCAGCTTGATAAAAATTAACTATACATGTTTTTAAGGTTTGACAAGTGAAATTAGCTTGTGGTTTTACACCAAATTTCTTTTTAAAGTCTATTTTGTGAGAGCTGGTCCTTGGGTGATGGTAGTTAACCAATTTCGTGGGTTGTCTTTATTTCACCCATTCATGATGCAATAAATTCTTTGTGAAAATCCTCATGCTCTCCTATGAGTTCTTACATGTCTACACTCTTATTTTACTCTTCTATAGTTTAAAACACTAGCTACCATTATTTTAGGAATGGAGTTAGCCAACACAAACAGAACACTTCGAAATCACAGTTCTGGTTTACTTTTCATGCACAATGTGTTAGAGTATAGATGTACCTTCAAAGTCACTCATTGGCTTCTATCAGAAAAGTAAAAAAAAAAAAGTGTGACATAGATTTCTTTTTCCCGAAATGAGAATGATCGTTAAAGTAAAGTTTAATGGTGTATTTTTGCGTCATGTACAGGTCAGAGCAGGGATGTCAAACTCACTTTAGTTCAGCGGCCACATTCGGCCTAATATGATCTAAAATCGGCCAGACCAGTAAAATACTATAAATAATAGGACAAGAACTGATAAATAATATCAACTCTAAAGTTTTCTGTTTGTTTTTGAGTGAAAAAAGTAACATTTCATTGTGAAAATGTTTACATTTATGAACTGTACTTGAACACACCATGAACAAATAATGTGAACAACCTGAAAATTCTTAAGAAAAATAAGTGCAATTTCAACTTCGTTTATCATTTATGCATGTACATTATAACATAGATACAGTGGATCTACAAACACACACAACATTTAGTAACAGACAGAATATTGGTCCAATTCCACATCTGTAAAGACATTTCAGGTTGTCCATATTTGGTCAGGTTATTCACTGTTTTTGTAAAAGGTTAGTCTGAAAATGTATATTTTTACACTAAAACAATGAGGAAATTTTGCTTTTTTCATTATTTATAGGTTATTATGAGTGTATTTTACTGGTTTAACAGCCTTTAGATTGATTTGACCTAAATAATTTAAACATCCTTTATTACCTCCACCAAGAAGGTTCTGTTTTACTGTGCGTTTGTTTGTTACTTTGATTGTTAGCAACATAAATCAAAAAGTTATGGACGAATTTTGATGAAATTTTCAGAAACTGTTGGAAATGGCACAAGGAAGAACTGATTAAATTTTGAGGATGATCCGGAAGAAATCCTGCA
>JAQQZY010000008.1:35037447-35049449 GCA_030068375.1 Ostorhinchus rueppellii
CATCCCTGCTTAGACTGTTGCCCCCGCGACCCGGCCCCGGATAAGCGGAAGAAGATGGATGGATGGATGGATGGATGTTTTGGCCCAGAAATGCCAACTTTGAAGGTGTTGCGCAAGTGAAAAATAAGCATGTGAAAGTGTAAATTTAACCCATAAAGACCCAAACAGCCACTGACAACAAAATCATCTGATCTAAAAGGTTTAACACCTGATGATCCACTAATCCTATCAATACATATCAATAATTGGTGTTAAATATAGTTTGTCTTTTCATGGTCATCAGATATGACCTATTCAGACCGATACAGATATTAGAACTCCACAACTGTACTGTACCTGACATTGTTTAAATAAGTAATAGAAATTCAAAGGTAAAATCCATATAATTACAGTTGGAAACTTTAATTTGGTTCAAAAAGGAAAAAAAAACCTATGATCAAAATAACAGCCGAACTTCATTCACTATATGTATTAATCACACTTGGGGGGGGGGGGGGATGACTACACATAACATCACTGAACACATTTAGGCCTCAAAGAAAGATCCTATATTTTTGGCTTTATCCCAACAACATGTCCATAATCCACCTTAAATAAACTGATGGAAACATCCAGTTATTGATATAATTTTGCTTTTAATTCCAACCAACCAGTATATATTTTGAGATCCTGTTTACAATGAGATGGGAAGACTGTTGTCCTGCCCAGACAGACAAATATGAGCACATTTTCTGTTTTATTTATCCTATATTAACATTGTTTTGAAAACCATTTGAATTTTCTAATATTGGACACTATTCCACACTGACACTGACCCATATATTTGACTGAGTTTGGTTTTATTGTTGTGTAATACGTAAATAACCTTAAACTGAAATAATCGATGTGGAATTAATAAAATGGCCCAAATAGTTTGTCTTAAATACAATGGAGCAAGTATTATATTACATCCTTTACAAAAAGTCATAATCAACACCAAAATGTATGATAAAAAACAGTTTAAAGTCAAATGCTCCTTATCTGTGTCTTCATGTGTTTTTCAGTCATTGTACTGCTGCATCAATGTGTATTTGACATTTTTTACTGCTATACAAGTTGAACTTTGAACTCATGTAAACAATTAAAACACGTCCTCATATCCTATAGCAGGGGTTCTCAAGCTTTGTAGGTATATGTTCATGAACTCAAAAGTCAAGGCCTGTTTTTAACTGTCTTATCTTTTCAATGAACTTATTCAAGGAGGATTTCAGAAGCATCACAACTGTCAGTTTGTGGTTTTTACCAAACAGGAAGTACATGAAAAACTGCAATATACCATGCCATACCATACTATACCATACCATGCCATACTATACTATACCATGACATGACATGCCATAGCATACCGTACTGTACCATACCATACGGCTGTGGCTCAGTTGGTAGAGCGGGTCATTCAATGACCACAGGGTTGGAGGTTTGAATCCTGGCTCCACGCGTCAAAGTGTCCTTGAGCAAGACACTGAACCCTAAATTGCCCCCAGTATGGTCTGGGGCAACACCTTGCATGGCAGCAGCCGCTGACTGGTGTGTGTGTGTGTGTGTGTGTGTGTGTGTGTGTGTGTGTGTGGCTTTGTAAAGCACGTTGGGCACCATGAAGGTGTGGAAATGAACTATATAAGTGCAGTCCATATGCCGTACTGTACCATGCCATACCATAAAGAAGCCATAAGAAATTCAACATGGAAGGGTGTGTGTTTGTTGTGGATGGAAAGAAATGAACATAATCTAGTATTATCTTTGCACTTCATGGGTGGGATGCAGTTGATTAAGTCACTGAAAATTCACTGAATGTGGTGACGAAAAATTTTATATGTTCAAATACTTAGTCTGGAGGATGTCATGAGGCCTTGAAGTAATCAGAGGAAAAATAATTTTTTTTATTGCCTCATGAAGTTGTAAAACGGTCAGATTTGACCAGAACATCATAGGATGGATGGATAAATAAATAAATACATAAATAAATTAATTAATACATAAATAAATAAATAAAATAGTGCAGTAAAATGTACAATATTTGTCGAAAATGTTTGCAATAAGATGGAATTATTCATGTCCAAGTGTTAAAAATATGTCCTTCAGTAGAAGGCACATGCCTTCTTTGGGTTCTGACAAAAAGTCAGTATATGCCTTCTTCAGAGTGGGAACGTGTTGGTACTTCACAGTCATCTGGTGATGGACGTTCAAAGCAGCATAATGAGTGAGAACAGTCACCAGTTTGTTTTATGACTGTTTCTGCTCTTTTAAATCAGTGATTCATTAAATGCATAAACAAGATAAGAATCAAACTAGGAAATGTCTGAGTCAGGCGCTGGAAAAGGAAAAGTCATGTTTTTATGTCGGTGTTAAAGTGTTTCCTTGGAAGAAGCTGAACTACGGCAAAAGTCTGTACACTGAAAGATAATTAACATTGTATATATGTGGGTGATAATAACAATAATAATAATAATAATAATAATAATAATAATAAAGTGTATGTGAATTCAGATGGCAGTTGTTTATTTTGACTTCATGACATAAATCAGCAAATGAGGACAAAATTCAAGAAACTTTCCAGTGTCCAAGCATTTGACTGGTAGTGTAGATCTGCCACTGGATAAAAGAATAAATAAGACAAATGTCATTTATAAGATCACACCAAACTAACAAATTAACAAGATGAAACAAGGATTATTACATGTAGAAATTTATGGATGTTTATATTTACGTCTATATTTTATTCTTATTGTTTTTACCTTATTTTTAATACTCTTATTTTTGTTTTTCTTATTCTTCTTTTTCGTCTCTTATTTTGCACAGAGACAGCAAAGTTAAACTTGGGTCCAATTCCTTGTTTGTGTACAAACCCTGCAAATAATGATGAAGGAACGTTGTGTTTGTGTAAAAGGAATCAGTTTACAGAACAATCTGAACAAAGAAACCAAAGAATCCAAGTCAAACATCACATTTAAAGACTAATTAAAGCCAGTTTGTTAAAGAAATAGAATGAAATATGTTAGTTATGTTTGGTTATCATATCATTGTTACTTTTGTTGTTGTGAATAAAATGAACTGAATGGAAACTGAACTAAAATGATATGTGACTGTTTGTGTTGGACAGCACCTATTTTATTTTATGTATTATTTGTGTGTGTGTGTACA
This sequence comes from Ostorhinchus rueppellii, assembly GCA_030068375.1. Classification (NCBI taxonomy): domain Eukaryota; kingdom Metazoa; phylum Chordata; class Actinopteri; order Kurtiformes; family Apogonidae; genus Ostorhinchus; species Ostorhinchus rueppellii. Next base: position 35,040,628 of record JAQQZY010000008.1, read on the forward strand.
TATTTGTTGTTGTTTATGTTGTTTTTTATTCGTTCTTTGTAAGTTGATTTCTGGGATATAGCAGTTTTCCTTTTGCTCCCTTTCATTCCAGTACAGAGAACGTTTGTATTCAATTTTTTTTTTTAATTTTACAAATGAATGAAATAAAGAATAAAAATAAAGCTGATTCTGAAAACAGACTTCATTTGTCTTACATCTTTCATGTCTTGATTTAGTTTCATGGTTTTATTCTTTTTTTCCAGTCCAGTTGTTATTATTAGATGTTTAACCCTTTCATTCATACTGCTCACTCCAGTGGACACTTATTCTACAGCTGTTCTATTATATATTCATGGGTTTTATTGTTTTAGTTCCATATCAGACAACACAGTGGACACTTATGCACCATCCCATAATACACTGACATTCATACCATTATTGTAACTTTGCTGTTCTTAATAAAAATGATCTGCAGTTAGATGTTTTAGTGTAAATCAGTTGTTAATATTGTTAGATTGTAATTACCAGGTAGGTTTTTTTTTGTTGTTGTTAAAATGTGAGAAAACATCAGATTAGCACCTTTAAAATCAAATTATTTCTTAATTGTCACGCAGTATATCAATAAATACATCTTTCTTTGCTTCAAAAATTAAGTACATGGTGTAACTGAGTGGACATTTTTGTATTTACATAAAAAAAAAAATTCAATCACACTGTGTTTTTCATGCCCAAGGACAAATAAAAATCTTGATGAAGGTTCTCATAATTCACATAATAATGTACTTCTTCCCCACACGTACAAACAAACATTCACATATAGGATAAGAAGGAGGGACTGTGTGTGTGTGTGTGTGTGTGTGTGTGTGTGTGTGTGTGTGTGTGTGTGTGTGTGTGTGTGTGTTGGGGGGGTGAAGGTGTCCACTGAGCCACTTTTTGTTATTTTAACAGAAATCACAGTAAATGCACTCACAGGTGAAGGAGCTGACACTCACCATCCGTTTTATCCTTATCTCAGCGGAGAAAATATATTTCCATGTTTTTCCTGTTCTGTGTCTTCACTGATGCGCGTGCGTCAGTTCAGACTGTTACCTGTGAAAACCCGGAAGTAAAGACACGATTCACTGACGGTGGTTGGACTGATGTCTCTGTTTTCACTGAATGCTTTAAAACAAAACGAACAATGTGTAGATACTTTCCCCCAAAACGTCTGAAAGACTTTGACAGTTATATTGAATTATTAAAAAATATTATTAAATTAATAATTAAATTAAATTAATTATTATTATTAGTATTAAAAATCTTATTTCTTCTTATTTATCTCCATACAAGTCTGTTAAAATGTGAGAACACATCAGATTAGCAGCACTAAAGATATTTGAATTTCATACTTTTCACATTGTATATCAGTAAATATATGTTTGTTTGCTTGTAATATAAAACACGTGGTTTTCTAGCTGTAAATAGGTTCTTTAAAAAAATCAATCACATTTTTTTTCCATGCCCAAAAAGGAATAAAAACACTCAGGAAAAAAAAGTGATTAAGGTTCTCATAATTCATGTATGAAAGAGTTAAAGACAGTAATAAACCTTAAAAAAAAATCTACAATCTATGTAAAATTATTCTTTTACACTTTATCTCCTTCCCCTGTTATTTACTGAGTTTGTCCTTTATACATTTTGTGCATAAATTATTATTTTAAGGTCATGTTACTTTATTTGTGCCTGACCTAAGCATCCATCCAGACAAACCTGCAAACAACACAAATATAGCAAAACAGCACCAGAAAAATACAAAATGATAAAATAACCAGAGCTCCAGTAAACTCAACAGAAAACAACCAAAGCTGCAGATGCAGATTGACTGTCCACTCCTGTTCAGACACACAGTTTAGAAAAGGCCCAGAGTAGAAACCTGGTTCTGTTGTTTCTGTGTTTCCTGTGTGAACGTGGTTTGAATTCATTGTTTTCTGATGCTTTAAGGGTAAATGTATAAAAACAGAGCATCCGCATTTTTCTGATGATGCACTAAATAATTAAGACTTTTTAGTTGTTGCTGCTTTGTGCTGGTGGTGCAGTACCAGTTATAGCCAACAGGAGGCGCTCTGGTAACGGCGTCATAACAGACGCCTCCGGGTGTGTGTGTGTGTGTGTGTGTGTGTGTGTGTGTGTGTGTGTGTGTGTGTGTGTGTGTTTCCCGCCCGGATTTCTATTACTCGACAACAACAGCTCTCCCTCCTTTGGACACACACACACACACACACACACACACACACACTCGGACACACGCGCAGAGCCGTGCACGCGCTGTGTTTGCCGACATGGATTCGAACTATTATTGTCGTTGAGAAAACAAAGCCGAGGAAACGGCCCGTTCTGCCCCCGCGCGCTTTTACGCACGCACTCAGACAGACGTGCACTTTTACGCACCGGCTTAGAACAGCGGACTTTACGCGCACACGCACTGGAGGAGGAGGAGGGAGCAGCGTGACGCACGGTACAATTACACGAATTTAAGGAAGAGGTGCACGCGCGTAAATACCGACAGAGGGGAAGAAAGAGAGAGAGAGAGAGAGAGAGAGAGAGAGAGAGAGAGAGAGAGAGAGATTACAGAGAGAGCAGATAAAAATGCCAGGTTTGTGCGTTTGGAGACGGTAAAGGTCGTCGGTGTCTCCGTTCGGATAAAGTAGAAGAAGAAGCAGAAAAGAGGATTTGTTGACAAATTCACCAAGTTGTCGAAGCTCCTCCTCTCCGTGATGTAGCGGAGTCGGAACCTCCTTAATTACTAATTTCTCCTCATCCGAGCCCGGCTGCCCCCCCACCCCCACCCCCACCCCCCGGCTGTCTGTGTTCTCTCTCTCCACTCGTCCATCCATGCTCCTCTCATCCTGACCCTCCTCTCTCTCCTCTGTCTCTCTTTCGTTTCCAGCCCAGATAACGGAGGTGCGCGAGCCCGGAGTTGGTCTTATTATTTTTTTATTATTATTTTTGCTGGTTTTTTGAGAGACACCCGCCACCGGGCATGGAGGATGTGAAAGACCCCCCGACCGTCCACCGGTCCTCCTCCTTCAGCATCAAGAGCCTCCTGCTGCCCTCCAAGTGCGACAGACCGGACTCCGCCGCCGCGGTCGTCGGCATCCCGGGCACCATGTCTCCCTCTCCGGGCTCCGACTCAGACAAGTCCTTGGACCCGCCGGATGTGGACTCCACGGCCGCCACGTCTCTGGACCCGGAGAAACCGGGCAAGGAGGAGCAGGGGGAAGAGGAGGAGGAGGGCGGAGGGGGCGGCGGCGGAGGGGACGGCACCAAGGCGACACCGGAGCAGAACAGTACCGGCACTAACAGCGGGAAAAACGGTAAATATGACAAGCCTCCTTTCAGCTACAACGCCCTGATCATGATGGCCATCAGACAGAGCCCGGAGAAGCGGCTGACGCTCAACGGCATCTACGAGTTCATCATGAAAAACTTCCCGTATTACCGGGAGCACAAGCAGGGCTGGCAGAACTCCATCCGCCACAACCTCAGCCTCAATAAGTGCTTCGTTAAGGTGCCCCGGCACTACGACGACCCGGGGAAGGGCAACTACTGGATGTTGGATCCGAGCAGCGATGATGTTTTTATTGGGGGGACGACCGGGAAGCTCCGCCGGCGTTCCGCCACCTCCCGGGGCAAACTGGCCATGAAACGCGGGCTGCGCTTCGCTCCGCTCGGTTTGGGGATTAACGAGCGGGCGAACAACCCGCTGTACTGGCAGATCTCCCCGTTCCTCTCACTGCACCATCACCACCACCACCACCCGCACTACAACGGATCCTCCCCGGGCTTTTTGAACCAGGCGGCCAGCTACGGGTCTCTGCTGCCGGCGGTGGAGCAGCTGAGTAACGGGGACCTGGGCCGCTCCATCCTCGGCGGCTCCGCCGCGGGGGCGCTGGGTTTAACGAACACTTACGGGATGAGTACGTCTCCGGTCGGGCTGCTTTCCGGACAGACTGCCGGTTATTTTGTCTCAGGGACCCAGCACGCCCCTGCGTCGGCACCGGGGCCGCCGGGAGGAGCGGGTCCGCCGCCGCCTCCGCCACCGCATCTCGGTCAGGGCGGCCCGGGGTTCGGGGGCCTGACGGGCAGCGGCTCCCCGCAGACTCTGCTGTCGGACACGCTCAGAAACAGCTCCCTACCGGCCTTCTCCCCGGGTGTGTCCCCGGGCTTCCCTGGGGTGCTGTCCCATCAAAAGAGAGTGACCCCAAACGCCTTCCTAAACTGAACTGACCCCCCCTCCCCCTCCCCCCCAACAGGACCACCTCCGTGGATGGCACCGGGACGAGGACGCATAAAAGAGACGTCATATTAAGGGCAAATAATAAGTGGTAAATATCAAACAATGACCGCAAAACATATAAGACGTGAACCTGTTTGGCCATATTCTGCCCCGAAGTGCAACGGGTTTATTTGGATTATTTTTATTTTTCGCATTTTATTAAAAAAGGGATAAACTTTTTGTTACCCGCGGGCTGTACAACTGTAAACTAGACTTGCCAAAGGTAACTATAAGTATATTTCAAGCTATTTATATCTTGTACAAAGGTTTTCAGTACTTCCTTTGAGTCTTTTATTTATGTTTTGTATTTATTGTATATGTATTTAAATTCTATTTGTCAGTGTACTCATCAGTATTGCGGGTGGGGGTGGGGGGGTCATAGCCCACAGGGTGAATGATAATTTATGAATTTGGAGACAATCAAGGACAGACAATCAAAACCTTCTGTCTTTTTGTTGTTTTGGGAGGGAAACAACTTTTGCATAATAAGTAAAGCCTTAAATCAGCAGAAACAATCAGGGGTTTGTGTGGAAAAAAGCCTAAATCATATCTACTCAGGTTTGACCCTGGACAGGCCCAACAAGCACCACAGTCACAGCACACACTGAAGAGTTTCCTTCCAAACGGAGGATGAAATATCCAAACAGGTGAAATGAGGAAACACAGGCCTGAAAATGAACAAAGCAGTGAATAAATCCTGGATATAAATGTCTGTTTTGGAATAGAACTCTTCATGTTTAAAATTATGCAAAGTAATGAAGCGTTTTTGTGTTTTCCGTTAACCCTTAAAGCCCGATAGGCCCAGTGTGTGTGTGTGTGTGTGTGTGTGTGTGTGTGTGTGTGTGTGTGTGTGTGTGTGTGACACCTGCGCATGTGCGTTAAGGCCCCATCGAACAACAAATACTTTTTTATTTATTTTTTGACTCCTGCTCCAGTTTTATGGTAAAAGTCTGAAAGTTACCGGAGGCGGAACATTTGTGCTGCTGTTTTTTCTTTTCTTTTCTTTTCTTTTCTTTTCTTTTCTTTTCTTTTCTTTTCTTTTCTTTTCTTTTCTTTTCTTTTCTTTCCTTTTCGGGCCTGACGCACACACACCAACATGGCTGCACGTGAAAACCTTGTATCTCCAAAACGATAATTTTATTTGTTATTTTTCCAGAGTAAAAACAACCATATCCATGATTTGAAGTGAAACTGTTGAATCTTCTACCGATTAAAAAAACAACTGTCATGAACACGACACTCATTTTGATTCTTTTAGTTATAATAATAATAATAATAATAATAATAATAATAATAATAATAATAATAATAATAATCCTTGAAACTTGCACAAAAGTAAGAAATAAATGGAGATACAAGATTTTTCCGCCAATTCTATATATGCAACGTAATATTTATTTATTTATTTATTTGGGAGGGGAAAAAAAGAAAGAAAAGCAGCAAAATTTCAAGAAACTGTTCCTCATGTATTTGATGTCATTTCTACAATCTGATATTAACATAAACTTGACTGAAGTGGAAGTGAAAAGACACGTGACTACACAAAATATGATCCATAAAAACATACTTCACTAATGCTTTTTATTTCAGTTTGCACCCGTTGGAATCTTTCTTTGTCTGTTTTTTGCTCTGGTGTCTTTTCACAGCCATGTTTCCAAAAACTCTGGGGTTTAAAAAAAATTCTTCACGTTCATTTTTTATTTATTTTTTTGGACATCTTTCTAAACGAAATAACAGCTTTGAAATTATAATTTGGTATATTCATCTCAAAAGCAACAGAAGACTAAAACCTGTTATAAGACTTTTTAAAGCAGAACATTTCATCCAGTTGAACATAATTTGGAAAAAATAATACTTTACATTTATTAAATTGAATATATGCAGTAATACGCATTAACTAACAGATAATTAAATGTGAAATCATGTGTCTAGTATAATGAATTAATTTGTGTTCATATTAACTTATAAAATATTATATTAGGCTATTTAAGGTTTTATAAAAAATATTTTAAGTCCATTAGTAAGTTATAAATATCAACAAACATTAAGAATTATTTAATTGTTAATAAATGCCTTTTAAAAATATTTATCAAGGTTTTACATTTAATTAAGCTACTAATTGTAGTAAATAGTTGAACAATGTAAACCTTCTGTAAATATTAAAAGAAATTTATTAACAGATACCTACAATTATTATTTTATTCATTAACACTGTGTCACCACAAATATTAATAAACTTTGATTCAATAAAATATAAAATATTTCTAACATGACAACATTTAGAAATAATTACTAGACACATTTCTCAGCTGTAAATTAACTATTAGTTGATGCTTATTCCAACATTAACTCATTTTATCGTTCATGTCAACGCACTGCAATAAAGTGTTCGCTGGAAAATTCTACACATTATTTCTAAAATTATTTTTTTCAAATATAGAACAAACCAAACAAAGATGTTTGACAATCAGAGGATGGATCACAGAGGTATTGATCGGTCCATCATAGATCTCAGGTTGACACTGTCTGAGCTCTGAAACACAAACCTATGAAATGAAGATTTTACAAAAAAGAACAAACACTGTAACGCTTTAGCAGCGACAGGAACAGGCCCGTTTCTGCCCTCGTTCCTGTTTCTATTTGACCTCACCGCCCTAGAAGCTGATCCGTGGCCTCAGAAAACAACACGTCATCCAGGAATGGTGAATTCTTACGATTTCAAAGGCATTTGGTCGAACATGTCCCTGATCCTCCATGTGTTTTGGGCCTTTAACCATTAAATAAATCCAACTGGAGTTACATGAGCTGGACTTTTCTGCATTTTGTCTGAGGAAGCAGCTGAAATCTCTCTTTTTTCCCCACATATTTTTAATGTTGAATTTTACACAGAACATCAGAGGAAGGTGCAAGTCTCAGACCAAACTCCAAGTTGACGTTCAGACACGTTCAGGTTGTTCAAGTTCAAACCATCAGATTAGTTTTTTTCCTTTTGGTTGTAAACGGATGCAGTCGAGCAGGTCTGACTGATCCTCATTCTGTTCACATGTTCACATGAAAAATCCTGCTTTTGTACCATCTTGGTTTTGTATAATTATTTTTTTTGTTTTTTGCACTGTTTGTCAGTAGCTTTCACCAGTATGAACTCTGTACTGTCTGTTCTGTTGCTGTTTGTCTTTATCTTTTTCAGAGAATTTAAATTTGATTTATTAAAATGGATGAAATAACCTGGATATGAGTTCCTGCCTTACTGTTGTCTGCAGAAAAAAAACAAAAAACACATGATCTTGTATTGTTTGTATTATTTTCACTGTTGGAGGCAGTGTTTGTTCTTTTTTTCTTCCAAATTTTATTTGACTTTTTCCAGAGTATTTAACAAGTTACCAAACAATCTCATGTTTAATTTATTATAAAGGTTTAATTTAGTTGAAAACAAACCTATTTTCTAGGATGATAATAGATGTTTAATTTATATATCATGTTACTTGAAGGGATTTTTAAGGTATTTAATTCCACAGAAACAAAGTTTGAATTTTGGATGATAATTCCGTCTGAGTATAGGTGGTGTAAAAGGCTGCACATTTATAAAAGGATAAACTGAATAATCCCTACCTTTCAGACTAGTTGGGGTGGGACTTTATTCATTTATATTGAATGTTTTTTTTTGTTTTTTGTTTTTTGTCCAGATGTGGTGTTTTTAGTGTTTTTCTGTTCAGGCCTCAGTTTGACTTCAGTTAAAATCAGTGGGTTTGAGCTTCACTGGTGTGTGTGTGTGTGTGTGTGTGTGTGTGTGTGTGTGTGTGTGTGTGTGTGTGTGTGTTGTGATTTTAACCCAGCAGATATATTTTTCCTGAGTGTTTTTATTTCTCTTTAGGAATAAAAACGAACAATGCTATCAAGTTTTTGTTTTTTTTTTTTTTTGTTTTTTTTTAAGGAGTTACAAAAATGTCCACTCGGTCGGACACCATGCATTTATTTTTTTAAGCTAATAAACATGTATTTAAAATCAAATATCAGAAAGTGATATGGAAAAATATGGAATAAAAACATTCTTAATGCTGCTAGTCAGATGTTTTGTCACAATTTAACATATTCCAATACCAGTTATTATCCATCTAATGAAGATAATATGCAAAAAAAAAAAAAACAAAAAAAACAAAAAACAACCTATTTGTTAAAAAAAAACAAAAAAAAACACAAAACTGTTACTTACAGTCTAGTAACAATTTGAAATTGATTTACACTCAAACATGGTAGTGCAGATCAGGTTTATCAAAAAGGTAAAGTTACAGTACTGCTCTGAATGTCAGTGTATTATGGGATGGTGGATAAGTGTCTACTGTGTTGGCTGATATGGAACTAAAACAATAATAAAACCATGAAGAGAACAGCAGTAGAAGAACTGTCCACTATGAATGAAAGGGTTAATTCTGTACATACGAGTGAATGTGGATATCACTCACACACACACACACACACACACACACACACACACACACACACACACACACACACACACACACACACACAC
>JAQQZY010000008.1:35135124-35155679 GCA_030068375.1 Ostorhinchus rueppellii
GTAAGGTAAGGTAAGGTAAGATAAGATAAGATAAGATAAGATAAGATAAGATAAGATAAGATAAGATAAGATAAGATCCCACCATGGGGAAATTTCACAGTTGACAGCAGCAACATACAATACACCAGTGCAAGAAAAAGACATGTGAGTCTGAAATATTAAGGAAAATCAGAAATTTGGTATTTATATAAATATTTTTATGTAAATAGAGAATTAGAATGAAACATTTTTATAATTTTAAATTCAAATGGTATTTACTTTGTGGTTGCACATGTACATAGTGTGATATGGGGGTGGGGAAGGTTACTGTGAACTGCTGTATGGTCTGAAGATTCCTTTAATTGTAATTGTGTGCACATAACATATACAACACAATTATGATGTGCTTGCAGAAACAGTATTTCTTGAATTTATAAAGAAAAAACAAAAAACAAAAGGAAATCTACAATGCGAAATATTTAAATAGTGTTAAACAGTAAAAACTCGGAGAGCGCAGACCTCCACCAAGGTAGTGTTTGTACTTTTTTTTAAGGTAGCGTTTGTACTTTCCTCCACTAAATGGGGCTGAATGACCTCATATGCAGATCTGTGCTACCATGCCCCATCTCGCAATGATAAAGAATCCTTTAAAAAAAAAATGCCCGGATCCAGACGGTGATTTGGATCGCCTCCAAAATTTAACCATCTCTTCCTGCACCCAGAGTGGATATATCCTGAAAATGTCATCAAAATCCGACCATAACATTTTGAATTATGTTGCAAACAAACAAACAAACAAACCCTGGCAAAAACACAACCTCTTTGGTGGAGGAAATTAAAAAAAAAAAAATTTTAAAAACCACACACACCATGTCCCTCACCCATTCAGTCAAGTCACACATTCATACATATTTCATGACATTATTTAAGATTGTGTAAGATTTTAACTGTGTCCAAAACCTTTTCAACTGCTGTATTCTATCTACAGACCTTAATCATCTGGTATTATCTATAAGGCTGTGAAATAGTCCTGCTTAGATATGCAGTCCAGGTCTTGCAGGTTTTCTGGCCTCCAGTTTTCGGGGCTCCACTGTAAGGCCATCACTCAGTGGGAACACACCCCAGGGATGCTCTGATGACAGCCGTGCTGGATAGTTCACACATGACCTAAGAATGCTGCTGCACGCAAAACCCTGTCCTGTGACCTGCCAGCTCAGCCCACACTTTGATCTGACAACGTGGTGTAAAATTGGAGATGCCCGCTGCACAGATAGAAGCCAGACATGCAGTCCGTCTGACAGGCAGGCATGAACACAGCTGAACATGAGAATATTGAATTAAGAGCCGTTTAGGATGTGGCTGCGAGGCTCTCAGCTTACAAGACAAGCCAGGTGAGCGACGATCAATCAAAGTTTTGTCACTGATCCTATTTTGATACGGGCTCTGTGGAACCAACCAGCAGGGCAGAAACTTTATCCATCACATCTTTCACCCACATAGAACTTTTAAGTCAACAGTGTAAATAATCAATGTTTTCCTTAACCCATAAAGACCCAGTGCTACTTCTGTGGGATTCTCAAATTAATTTTCCTCTGTTTTTAACCCATAAAGACCCAAATATCTACTGGTGATCTAAAGCATCTACTGATCTAAACTGTTTAACACCTGCTGATTCCTTAATCCTATGAATACATGTAAATAATTAGTGTCAAATACAGTTTATCATCTTTTCATGGTCATCCGATATGATCCATTTGGACATTCAGAGGCTCCGTAGTTACCATGGAAACATAGTCATCTTCTACAACATTGATTCACCAGTAAAACCCATGGAGTTGGATCAATGACAGTGAATGGAGACACTTCATTTATGTTCAGTTAATGAAATGTTGTACTTAAAAAGTCACTTTTTATTCAGTTTTCTCTGTTTCTGATAGAATAACCCTCAACTTTAATTGGAGCTCTTATAAACATCTACATGATTAGTGAATAAAATGTAGGAAAATACATGATTTTCACTAGAAAAATGCAAAATAGATGATTATTTTATAATAAATGGTGACAAATCACTTAAGACAGGGGTGTCAAACTCATTTTAGTTCAGGGGCCACATTCAGCCTAATATGGTATAAAGTGGGCCGGACCAGTAAAATAATGTAAATAATAGGATAAGAACTTTTGAGTGAAAAAAGTAAAATTCTGTAATGAAAATGTTTACATTTATGAATTGCACTCGATCATAACATGAACAAATGTGAAAATATGAACAATATTAATAACAAGTACAATGTTAATAATATTATGTTTTAGTTTATCATTTATACATGTGAATCACAACTTTAATATCACAGTGCATCTAAAAATACACAAAACATTTGGTAAAAGCCTTTGACGCCAATTGTCACAAATTCACATCAAACCACCCTGCTCCAAAAGGCAACCAAAATACTTTCTACTTTAAAGAAAAAACATAAGTGAAATTTTTTTTCCATAATTGGAAATAAATTCAGGCATTAATGGGTTAAAATTCCACATACTTCTCTTAAGACATTTCAGGTTTTTCACATTTTTTAGTAAAACGCTAGTCTGTAAATGTAAACATTTTTGTGTAATGGAACTTTTTACCACAGCGAAACAAAGAGAAAATGTTGCAGTTTTCATTATTTATAGTTTATTTTGATAGTATTTGACTGGTCTGATCCACTTTACATTGAATTGCCCTAAATTTATTTTTGAAGTCCTTGATTGTTAATATCTTTACTGTAATTTTTGCATCCCAGGGAGAGGATTGAACCCTTTGGCGGGCCAGGTTTGACCCCCGGGCCGCATGTTTGACACCTGTGACTTAAGAAATGTTAAATATGGAGAAAAAAATAATTTCTGAATTACCACAAAAGTAGTACTGGGTCTTCAAGAGTTAACCTTTCTTCAGTGATTTATAATAATTTAGAATAATATTATGCTCAGTATTCAGCATTTTTAAGTGGAAATGAGGTATTTTCCAATATTTACTGTAATGTGATCATGTTGTTCATAAAAGCTCAAATTAAAGTTGAGGGTTATTATATCAAAAACAGTAAAGTACATAATTAACTGAACATAAACCAATCATCTTCATTCGCTGTCATTGATACAACTCCATGGGTTTTACTGGTGAATCAATGTTGTAGAAGATGATGGTGTTTCCATGGTAACTACGGAGCCTCTGATGTGATGACCATGAAAAGATGACAAACTGCATTTTACATTAATTATTAACATGTATTGACAGGATTAGTGGATCAACAAGGATTAAACAGTTTAGATCAGGAGTTAATTGTGGATATTTGGGGTTTTATGGATTAATTTAGAGAAAGAACGAAGAGTCTGCATCATCTGACAGAGATTAAAAAATAATGTGCAAGTGAGGAGCAGCAGCCACATCTGTTAAATCACTTAAAATCAGTTAAGATCGCAGATATCGGACACTGATTACTGTGACCAGAACCTCTAACCTGAACACCATAGATCTTGACATGCTCATTATCAAATGTCTCTACTTTCACTGACCCCAAAACCAATATCAGACCTCAGCAGTAATCCATCCCTTTGCATCTAAGAGAGACAATTTTCAGGCACATATTCATCAACAACGCCAATATTTTTTTCAACAGAATGCCATCAGACTCGTCCGTCTTTCCTCTAAGAACACTGGCTGTCTTTGTGCGGATCTGGAGCGCTGATGACATGTCCAGATGTAAAGGGTGGCCGTGTGATGACCTTCAGTGGCGCCCACAGTGTTCCTGTTGTGCACAACGCTGCTGTTCACTGATGGGTGAATATTAAACAGCACCTAGAAAAATAACAGGAAGAAAGAAAAAAACTGCACAAGTGAAACAATGCAGCACATTCAATATTTACAGGTTGCAATTAGTCAACACTACGTCTGCAGGTGTTTAGGGAAATATGACTTAGTCTGGAATTCACACTAACTGTTAAGTACCAGGTTTGAACCCAAGCGCAGGAAACACTCAGTATGGAAGCTTTTACAGATTTTATTGTCTGTAGTTACAGGGTCTATGAATAAACTGGATCAACACCAGATAATCAAGAGTCCAATAATTAAATCTTCAGTGTTGCACCTCCAGGTACAATACCGAGGCTGGGGCTTGGTTGGTGTCGGCCCGTGGTCGGGGGCTGGTGGCTGGGGTCCTGAGCATGAGGCAGAAGGCAGTCCGATGGCCGGGGCAGAGGAGGGCTGACGAGGTCGAGGTCCAGAAGGGCAGTTGGTACACAGGCCTGTGGTGATACTCATGGGTCAGACGAAGGCGGTTCGGGATCCGGAGCTGACGGGCAAAAGGCTAGGTCGGGTAGGCTGGGGTCGAACAAGGAGGCTGGCAGGCAGGGGTCAAAAACCGATCAGGTCTAGGAACAGGAACAGGAACTCAGGAATCACGCTGGATAGAAGACGAGGCTTTACTATCTGGCGAAGGATTCAGACTGGCAAGGGAGATTATATAGGAGTCAACTGATGAGCACCAGCTGGGCTCACCAGGTGAACTGAAGGAGACAAAAGAGAGCACCTTTAAAAGCTGAGTTTACAAAATGCTTTGACAGACAATGTAGAAGGACACAACAGCAGGATGCATTTGGGAGAAAAAAAAAAACAAGTTGCAAGCAAAGACTCTAAAGACAGAAAACAACACAGTAAAACAGATATAAACAGCAAATTTAAAAAAACAAAACATGATACTAAATGTATAATGTAATACAATAAATATAATATAATAAATTTGAATGTATCAGAGTAGAGAGGGCAGAGATTACATAATACGATAATGTCAAATCAGTGTAAAAATGAAGGAATGGAATAAAACAGCATCGTGTATGTCAATATAAGTGAATAACCAAAACAGAGGAAAATTACATATTCGAACATTAAAAAAAGACAACATGTACATAATGTAAATAATCACTTGCTCTTTGTTGCGAAGATTTTGCGATAATACATTGTCTTTTAATAGGTAATGTGTTACAGAAGGTGTATACTCTGACAAAATGTAATGTTATATAAGTCTGGATATTATTTCGTTGTTGTAAAGAAACATTTAAATACTTTTTTGTTACTACAACACTACTACAAATCAATATAAAGTCAGTATAAATACTATCAAACAAAACATCTGCAGCTGTATGTTTATGTTGCCATGGTCTGGTAAGTTACAGATCGTTTCAAGCAAAGAGATCAACAAATTTAAAGGCCTTTTTCCCACACAGTTGTTGCAGACCATAATAATAAACCCTGGGAAAGAAGACCAACTACTTGTACTTTCCTGACAGATGTAAATATGATGAACACAGACCTTAAATAGTTTTATAAATCAGAACATGCCAGTGTTTAGGCATGCAGCAAACAAGGAGGGAGGGCTTTAACGTCCATAATGAACCTCAGTGGGAGTGGTTTAAGTATAAATCAGGGTTTGCACATATTTCTTAAGGTCATATTCAAGTACTTTTAAAGCTTATCTTCAAATTTTTCTAACACAGCACCGTATCACTGGGGGGAAAATACATATCCATAGGAATACAAACATTCATGATTATTTTTTTCCACTTTTTATCATAATAATGTATATTGTATTATGCCACAGACATCAAAAATGATTTCATAATAGCAAAAATTTTAGAAATTAAAGAAGAGCACAAAGATTTATCAAAAAAAAAAGAGAATATACCTGGAGTAAACCTGAGGGCACACAATAGTTTTCAGTGTCTTTTTTGTTTTTCATTTAAATTTTTATTGATTTTATCATATTTTCAGTCGTTTAAAAAAAGGGAAAAAATCAAGTGAAAATTAAAGCTGCAAGCAGCATTGGGCAGGACCTCGCACCACCTCCCATGACACCATGCGTTCCCCATCACACTCCACCCCTATTATTTATTTTTTAGCAGTTAATATATAGGTATAGGTATAGGTGTAGGTGTAGGTGTAGGTATAGGTATAGGTGTAGGTGTAGGTATAGGTGTAGGTTTAGGTGTAGGTATAGGTATAGGGTATAGGTATAGGTATAGGTGTAGGTGTAGGTATAGGTGTAGGTATAGGTATAGGGTATAGGTATAGGTATAGGTGTTGGTGTTGGTGTAGATGTAGGTATAGGTGTTGGTGTAGGTGTAGGTGTAGGTATAGGTTTAGGTATAGGTATAGATGTAGGTGTAGGTATAGGTATAGGTATAGGGTATAGGTATAGGTGTTGGTGTTGGTGTAGGTGTAGGTATAGGTGTTGGTGTAGGTGTAGGTATTGGTATAGGTGTAGGTGTTGGTGTAGGTGTAGGTATAGGTGTAGGTTTAGGTGTAGGTATAGGTGTAGGTATAGGGTATAGGTGTAGGTATAGGTATAGGTGTTGGTGTTGGTGTAGGTGTAGGTATAGGTGTAGGTGTAGGTGTAGGTATTGGTATAGGTGTAGGTGTAGGTGTTGGTGTAGGTGTAGGTATAGGTGTAGGTATAGGTGTAGGTATAGGGTATAGGTGTTGGTATAGGTATAGGTGTTGGTGTAGGTATAGGTGTAGGTGTAGGTATAGGTGTAGGTTTAGGTGTAGTTATAGGTGTAGGTATAGGGTATAGGTGTAGGTATAGGTGTTGGTGTAGGTATAGGTGTAGGTTTAGGTATAGGTGTAGGTATAGTACGTACCGTCCATTGTCCGGACAGACAGACGGACATACACACACACATACACACACTGTGTCCGTCCGATTGTCCTACCGACTCTACCTACACACAGCGTGTGTGTGTGTGAGAGAGAGAGAGAGAGAGAGAGAGAGCCTTTGACCAAGGGCTGTCCCTAAAAAAGACAAAAAAGGAAAACAAAAACCAAAACAACCAATAATTTTAGAAGGCAGCCCCCCCCAGCACCCACACAGTTCTTATACCCACGTTTACACATGTAGAACTTGTACATAAACACAAACATATATACTGTCCACCAGCCCCCCTCCTTTGCCACCTCTAAGACGTTGTCCCTAATTTTCTTCTTTAACATTAACTTTTATTTTTCAATATGTATCACCTCTGTGTAAGTACCTTTGGTTTGGCATCTAACCTGGCATCACGGAATAAGAACTGAAGCACTTCAACTAAAATTCAAGCACTTTTCAGACCTTGAAAACGCAACATTAAAATTCAAGCATATTCAAGTATTTCTAGCCCCTGCACAAACCCTGATAAATAAAAAATAATATTGCAAGAACATATTCAGAATATATTCAGATGTATCACCCTCATAATCACCAACATTTTGATTAGTGACCAAGTAATAAGTCATTTCATCACATATTTTAGCCCAGTAACTGAAACTAAATACAGTTATTTAATACTTTAAAGGGTCGTATTTTGCTAGACCCACTTTTATTAGTCTGTGGTTCATTTATGTGTGTAACTGGACCCTAATAGTTCATCATTTTCAAATTTGAACCCTCCAGGTGCTGCAAAGATATCTTTATATTCAAAAATCTAATGGATTTCTACAACTCATGTTAATTCCTGCTTAATTTGTTACATTTTATAACTAGTTACGTCACAACATTTGCACATATAAGGTCAAGACTTCAGACGAACATTTCTCCGAGTACGATATAACTGTTTGTCAACAGCAGTGGTTCTAGTAAAAACTGAAAATATGTCCAAACTTTGATCCGATTGCCTAAAATGTTGAGTTGTTGGTTGAACGGGACAGAGCAGCATGTTCAACAGCCTGGAGGAGGTGGGGTGTGAAGTGGCTCATTTGCATTTAAAGGGCCAGCACTCAAAACCACCTTTCTAGTGTCATTAGTCAGAAATAGTTTTGAAGATGGACCTGTGGAGTTCAATTAATGAATTCAGACCCAAGCAGAGCATTTACAGTTTATATAGACCACAGGGAAATGTTTGAAAATGCATAATTCCATTTAAAAAGGCTAAATATCACTCCTTTAATTACAATGAATGCCACTGTTAGATGCATATACAGGAGAAAACACCTGAATAAATAAATGCATTATTCAGGACTAGTTATGTGTTGAGCAGATTGTGATGACCTGGTGGCCTGCTGTTCAGAGCTGACAGAGGATGGAGGCTTTTATCGCTCATGGTCCAGCTCCTCTAGACAACATGAGCTCCATCTGTTCAGCTCATCAGCTCTGATGCTGCTGCTGCTGCTGCTGTTTCCGCAAAGAAGCAGTTTGGATGCTGCTGACAGACCCTAGAAAACAAGGGTCCAGCATGGGACTATATGACCCCCTGCTGCCCAGACCCCTGCTGGGCCTCCAGAAGGCCTGTGTTTTGATAGTGGCCATTACCCTCATCTGGGTGACCCTCTA
This sequence comes from Ostorhinchus rueppellii, assembly GCA_030068375.1. NCBI lineage: Eukaryota > Metazoa > Chordata > Actinopteri > Kurtiformes > Apogonidae > Ostorhinchus > Ostorhinchus rueppellii. The sequence goes on from JAQQZY010000008.1 coordinate 35,143,437, forward strand.
AGCTAACACCCCTGCCATTAGATACACAAGTAAGCATGACCGCAAGTATGCGCCATGACACTGGGTAAACATGTTGGCGAAGTGGTGGAATGTGAAGTGTGTAAAATAAGACAGTTCAAAGGACTGTGTGTTGGACCGCAGACAGCGGAGAGACGTCCATCCACATCCACAACATGGGTGGTAATGTTTACAGACTGCTGCTGAGGAGTAAATGTGTTCGAATGAGTTTCAAGTGAAAATACGAACAGCTACAGTCGAGTTTGCAGACAATACGGTGGAGTTAAGCGCCTCTCTGTGAGCAAACCATAAGTGATGTATGGATTTAATTTCTACAGGAGCCTCCACAGGACATGTGTTTGGATCTGGTGTCTGGGTCCGTTCCCTCTCTACAGAATACATTTGTTTTGTACACATAGAAGGCCATCTGCTGTGACCCCGCTAACCCAGGAGGGTCATTAGATGTGATGGATGAAGCCCTAAATCTTCAACTACAATGCTTACCCTCACCTTTTGGTAATGGCTCCAAATGGAAAACTCCAAACAAAAACTAAAAACTGGCTTTTCAATCACTGTGACCACTCCAGCACCTGGAAAAGTGTGTTTTTTTCATTTGTTAAAGGTCGGATTTTGTGCATCAAGATATTGTTATAGACTTGTTGATTTGATTGATTCTGATTTAGTGATTTATTCCAAACATGCAATGAAATTTAACATATATGTGAACAAGTAAAACATAAACGATAATACAAAAATCAGCAATCAAGACAATCTTACAAAGAACCGTACAATACATTTACATGCACAAGGGGTGGGAAGAAGTGCAGACTTGTTGAATCCCCTCCAAAAATAAAACCATTGCTCATTTACTGTCACATTTAGTACATTTACAATAATACAAAAATAGAATCGCAATGATAATAGAGTCAGTGAATCAATGTTAGCCTATTGTTAACTAGTAAATCAATACCCTATTGTCTTTAATAGCTAATGTATTACAGATTAAGTGTTTACTCTGTTAACACGTAACATTATAGAAGTATGGTAATTATTTCATTATTGTAATGAAACATTTCAATAGTTTTCAAATGGAAACCTATAACACGATCAAACAAGTGGTGCCAGGCACAACAAACCCCGCCCCTCGCATGTATTGTATCTTATTTTGGCATTGATCCAGCTGATGTCATCATGTGTATGCATGTGCTGATGTCAGCATATCAATTGTCTCTACATATGTGCCATGGTGGAAGCAAACTGAAGCTAAATTTATATTTTCATAGACATGTGAAATTTCACCCATTGTAAGTAAAATGGGGAAATAAAGATTTAAAAAATTCATTAAAAATTTTAACTTTTACCTATTTTCCCAAAATGTAAATCACATCTATTCTGGGTCACTGGAAATCTATAAATCCAATTTGGTATTAATTCAACCAATAGTTTTACTGTTAAACTGTTAAGAAACAAAGAAACAAGCCGAACCAAAAACAATACCCCTTGCCTCCCATTCAGGGGCAGGGTAAAAAGTGACAAAAGTGAATAAACAAAAGTGACACTTTTCAAAAGTAAAATGGTTTTGTTTTTTATTATATTGCTGTCATTGTTATCACTGGCAATAAGGATGCACAGGAAGTTAGGAAGTTAAATCAAAGGACTTTAAACTATGGAAGCCCAATTTGGTCATACCATTCAAACAGTTTTTTATATTGTTTTCTCGTGATAATGACATAATTTTCTCGTTATCTCGAGAAAACAATAGTTGTTTTCTCGAGATAACGACATAATTTTATCAAGCACTGAGTGCAATTGCACATCCACAGCCCAACGGCGCCAGGTTAGCTGCAGCAGGACCAACAGGAGTAGGAGACCGGCACATATTCATGGAGGTAAGCAGTTTCTGTTGCTGTCAGGCAGTGTCAGCTATAGCGTATCGTATAGCGGATGTGCAATTGCACTCAGTGCTTGATAAAATTATGCCGTTATCACGAGAAAAGAACATAAAAACAGTTTGAACGGCATTACCGAATCAGGCTTCTGTAACAAACAAACTGAACCAAAAACAATGCCCCTTGCCTCCCCTCGGGGGGTGCAGTAATTATACTTTATTTTGTTCTAATTTGTTGCTAGATAGTTAATCGTCTCAAAAAAACCATGTTTGAAAATCTAACACCCAGGCTGTGCACAGGCTCCATGATGAAGGACATCCATGCTTTGGTACTCAGTCCCACAAATTAATTTTATGTCCTGTTGTTTATCTTGTTTATCACATCAGTAATGTGTTGAACACATTCTGGAACAAACGCTGTAAACATCCACCTCATTAAGTGACTAAACTCTGGGAAAACAGCAGCCGCCAAATGTGCTTCATCTTCTTCCCCTCTGAGGATTTTAGACAAACCCACTGATCAATGCGTACTGGTCTGGAATAAAGCGGTACCGGAGCCTATTAGTGGTTTTTGGAGACCAGGCGGTCCTTCAGTATCGGGGTCAGGAGTCCGTTGGCCTCCTAACACGTTACGACTCGACGCTGTCTCCTCACCTCAGCCTCAGCCTGCAGCGCCGCTCATTCATTGGAATATTTTCTGGGCTGATGAGGACGCGCAGGCGACGAACTGCAGACCAAAAGAATTACATGATTTCAGGGGACAAAATAATGACCAGGCGCTGCAAAGTCACTAAAGTGCGTCATCTATTATCATTCAAGCAGAGCAGCGTTCGTTTGTGTTGTTCCTGGAACCAAATGTATGACGCCTATTTAAGACCATCCACACATTTTAGAACCAGATACAAACACTGGACGCCGAGTATTAAGGATTTTCATTTGGCTCCTTTTAAAGAAACAAAGAACAAGCAAGATTCTAAAAAAACCCAAACATTTATAGTAAAACTGGAGCTTTGGAGCATGAGCTCATACCTGGTTTCTTTGGTTGTGAGGATGTAAACTTTGCTCCACAAACATAGTAGATGAGAATCTATGTCAAGCCACAATGGCTCCGGGTTGATTTTAGAATTGATTTTAAGATTTTATAGCTTGTTTTTAAAGCTTTGAATGGACTGGGCCCACAGTACATCACAGACCTCATCCAAATTTATACCCCAGCGTGCGCACTGAGCTCCGAGGGCCAGCACCAGCTCATGGTGCCTAGAACCAGAGTTAAAACCAGGGGGTGGGGCTTTCTCTGTGGACGGTCCCAGACTGTGGAACACCCTGCCCCCCCATGTCCGAACAGCGCCCACGGTTGAGTGTTTTAAGTCTCGTCTTAAAACCCTCTTTTATTCTTTGACTTTTAACACTGTGTGAGTTGTGTGGTCTTCTGTGTTATTTTATATTATTTATTTATTTTTGTTGATTTTAGTATTTTTAACCATTTGTTTTTAGTTGTAGTCTTAATTTTGTTGTTGTTTTTATGATGTGCAGCACTTTGGAAACATTCTTGTTTAAATGTGCGACAAATAAAGTGGATTGGATTGGTCAATAAAGTAGCATCAGTGTTGGGAGTAACATATAAAGTAATGCATTCCAGTAACACGTTACTTTTTGCTGTGACGCAGTAGTGTAAGGCATTACAAATCCATTTTCAGTAAAATATTACTCAGGCCATGTTAGATAGTGCTTGTGTTACAACAGACTTTTCACTCAATTTAATTGCTCAAATGAAAAAACAAAAACCCAGCAAGACAGTGAGACCTTAAGGAATCAGTTATGCCTCTGTAACGTTCTATTTCCTGTTGGTGTTCAGCCAATGGGTGAAGACGACAGAAGACAGTCCATTGTCCACATGGGTGCATGTTCATTACTAACCCTGACCCTGGTTTACTGAAGCTAGTTAGCATTAGCATGAGCTCTGTGATCAGCAACGACAAGGTAAGCTAACAGTTCTAGGACTAGTTAGAATTATTTATCAATTGTGGATTTATCTACTGGTGTCCTTGGCCCCGCCCCCTATTTAAACATGTAAAAGGTTGAAAAAAAATGCAAGTGTTTCTGCTGGGATTGGAACATCACAGACCGGAGCGTTTCTTACTGAGTCCACATGGACTTTGGGACGCAAATTTATATGTCCTAAGGCTCTCCTACCTCTATTCGGGGGGGGGGGTTCTACTGCACATACAAACAAGAGTCTGTATGAAACTCAAAAGTAACACATTATAATTCTGAAACAGTAATATCGTAAGGTAAGGAATTACTTTTAAATAACAGCAAGAGTACTCTGTAATCGATTACAGTTTACAACTTTCACAACACTGAGTACCGTGACTCTGTTACCATCTAATATACAATGAAAACCAGTGAAGACCTCGTCCATTCTGAGTTACACTAGAAACATGGCAGTGCAACATGGAGGCGACCTCCTCCCACTGTAGAAATAAATAAAAGACTAATTCTAATGGAAGTGAAATATTCTTAATCACAAATGAAGAATTTTAGCAGTTATGACAAAAAAGTATGAATTTTTCATGTTTACTGAGCTGAATCCTGTGACATTTTAAATTGAAATACAATTCCAATTGGAGAAAAGGTGGGACTGCTGTGTAAAGTGTAAATAAAAACAGAATGCCACATCTGCCGGTCTCAAATACATATTTTATACACAACAGAAGAAATATCAAATGGAATTCTGAATTTTACGGGAGCAGCACATCTCCCAAAGTTCACAGGGTCATCTTCACCTGTTCATTTAAAACGTGTTCCAACAGCCCCTGGGGGTCGATACCCCCGGAACCTGCCTGGAAAAAAAAATACAAAGATGACTATGATGCAAAAAGACTTTGTTTTGTCTCAAATGGAATGATGTTCAGTTCAGTTCAACACTGCTTTTTAATGTTTAACTCGTATGTACCGAGGTGGGCTCCCAACATCCTAATAAAATAAAAAAAAACCCCCAAAGAAATAGATATGAAATCCATCCACAGTTGACCTCTGGGTCCCCAAACACCCAAATAAATACCAGTAAATGTCCTCTGGGTCTGTTTGGCTCAGACTCAGCACCAGCGCTCATGTTGTCGTGTGTTCATAAATGTCGAGGTGAACTTTCGGTCCATTCAGGGTCTGTACGGTCGGTACTGGTGCTGTGGGCCCAGAGGGTTGGTGGTTCCGAAGCCCAGCGGTGCTGTTGAACCTCCTAACGCAGTCCTGTAGCTCTGAGCGGGGGGCACGCCCAGTCCGACCCCACCCCCCTGCATGCCCAGGGGTCGCCCCAGCCCCTGACCCAGCATCCCCACATAAGGCGAGGTTCCGTATCCGAGTCCCAGGCCACCATATGGCCGGTGGCCATGGTGGGGGGGTCCAGGAGCAGGCAGCACCACTGCCTGCACATTCCTCCCTGGGGTGTCAAAGGCGAACTCTGGAGGGGGGCTGCTGAGTTTGGAAGGGGTGGAGGTCAGTGGGTCCAGGAGTAGGGGTGGCAAGGAGGTGGAGGAGGACAGGGGTGCGTAGTTGTCAGCTGGGCCCAGGGGGGTGGCTGATGGGGAGGAGGAGAGCGCCCCCATCAGCAGAGGCCGGGTCCAGTCGTCTTTGAAGATCTGGATGGTCAACGTGGACACCAGCGGCAGCAGGCGGTTGGTGACGTGGGCCAGAACCAGCTGTTCGTTGGCGTCACGGCGGATACGAACGTGGGCGGAGCCAGCCTGGAGAAAGAGAGGCAAAAAGGTGTGTATGTGTGTTGGGGGGGGGGGGCATGTGAAGAGCAGTTTGAAATGTGAACTTCATCTTGAATCCATTTGGATTTCAGAGACTGGACAAACATGGGGGTTCAGACTGAAACCTATGTAACTGTTTAAAAGGCTGGAGTCTCCTGACAGATGCGTTTAACGGAGGTTTGTACAAATGTTTCAAAGGTCTGGACCTTACATTATCATTCTACTGAGCAGAAAGATGGATGAACCCATTCCTGAGAAAAGCAAAGTCAAACAAACATCCTGTCTGCCCTTTAAGTGTCGATGTACAGGCACAGGTACACATGGGGAAATTAAATGTTGCCTTAATAATAATGAATTTTATAGCTCTTTTCTAGTCACCCAAAACACTTTACATTATTGATCCATGATTCATTCACTCTCACATTCTCCCTCTGGTGGTGGTAAACTACATTTGTAGCCACAGCTGCTCTGGGGCAGACTAATGGAAGTGTGGCTGCTATTTCACGGCTACAGCCCCTCCCACCATAATCATACGCATTCATACACCAGTGTGAGGGTGGAGTGTCTTGCACAAGGACACAACGGCAGACCTGGAGAGAGGTGGATTTGAACCGCTAACCTTTCAGATATTGGACAACCTGCTCTACCACCTGAGCCATAGCCGCCCCAAGCAGCCTCGGAAACAAAAACCCACTGATTAGCTTTTTTAGTGAAAAGACAGTGGCCCTAATCCAAAAACATTTATTATAAAATAAATACATCAAATCGTACCAAACGAAGATTCCCTTTAAAACAAAAAATACAACCAAAAGCTTTAAGTAACCCAAAAATGAACAAAAAGAACACACAGAAAACATTGTCCTACTCAGCCGACTGTCCTTTGCACCAAAATGTGTCCATCCTAAAAATAAATACATCTATGCAACACAAACAGAAAACTACAAATTATGTCTACAAATCTACCTGTGGCCATTCTGACATTACTTTAGATGTAGAATTAACAACATCATCTGCATAAATGTAAAACACTTTAAAGCACTGATAACCTTCCTCTGGTCTGACTGTACATGTTTACAGTTGTGTTCACCTTATTTACCAAAACAACCCAAATTAAACTGATGGAAATCTACTAATATTATCACTAAAGGCTTCAATATCACAATCCTAAATAATGTCAATTATGCACAGGTTCTGCTGCAAAATTAACATCACTTTTTTTCTTTACTGAGGTTGATGTTGAAACTCTGGGGTTGACATTGAATATGGGGGGTTGATAATTCTCTGGGATTGATGACTATCCGGGGTTGATGTTGAGTATGTGGGGTTGATGTTGAATATGTGGGGTTGATGTTGAATATAGGGGGTTGATGACTATGTGGGGTTGATGTTGAATATATAGGGTTGATGTTGAATATCTGAGGTCATTTCATATTGTACTAATTCCGAGTTATCGTGGACGACACTCTGACACTTTTGTCCCATTTCAGTCATTTTGGGTTTAAAGCAAAAAGGAAATTTTAATGCAACCCAAGATATTTGGCATTTCGGACACATTCATCTGTTTTTTGGGAGCCAGAAGTGACCATATGTGGACAGAGAAATGGGAGGGCAAGGAGTGATGGGTAATTTGATGCTAAATGCCATTTTACAGACAGGCTTAAAGCCGCTCCGTCCACCTTTCAAACCGAAGCTCATCTACTTATTGACTGTAATTTCACTGATGCGTTGTTTTCCTGAGCTGCTGCTGAAACCGTATCTGCCTGCAGAGCCTTTAACTCTGCAGATCTAACCTCCACGTTCAGCCTTCAACTTCCTTTAATTAATTCTGCTCTTCCAAATCTTAGCCGAGCTCCTCATCGTGTCCTCGTTTTACCACACGGGCTCTCTCTCTCCCTCAGACGCACACTCATGTTGGCCTGTGGGCTGTGAGTGCAGTCACAGGGTCAAATTGGTTTGGACAGATGCTCTGTGAGCAGTGGGACGACAACCAACAGTTGTGTAACTGCACCAACAACAACCGCGGCAGGAGCAGGCGCATCGATAGCATGAATAAAAATAAAAACAACAACAGAGGCTCCAGTAAACATGGAGCTGCTGCCCCTGCAGGCGGACGCTGGGATCACACGCCACCACATGCCTGCGCTCAGCTGCTGTTGGCCGCTGAACATCTGCTCTGGTTTCACTTTATTCATGCTGATCATAAAACACACAAGTTCAATGTTATCTTATTTAGGAGTCATTCTCAGGTAAATATGCAAAATTTGCCTCACAATTAAAAATAATCTGTAAACTATCTCACCCTTACGTGGGGTTCTGCTCCAGTGTGACCTGTGTTTGACTTTTATTAGTGGTGAAAACACACTAAATCAGGGGTTCCCCGACTTTTAAACCCGGATCCCCCCAAAGATAACAATGCCAGAGACTGGTCACGCCCACTATCCCCAAAGTGACTGAAACTTTAAAAAAAAAAAAAAAGTGTGCACAGAGTCATGCAATGATACTGTGGCATACTGCTGCATTGCATTGTGGGTACTTGACATTTTACTCATGTTCTGTTTAAGTGCATGGGCTGGGGGTGGGGGGTTATTAATGCTTATTTAGGTCAACATGACTGTTTTACAACATTTATTTTAAATTTTATTTTTATTTGTAATTTATTTATTTATTATTGCACTTATTGGCCTTTTTATGTTTATTTGTATTAATGTGACCATTGTTCAAACCTGTAGGCAGAACACTGCCTACAGGTTTGTCGTTGTTCGTGTGATCTGTTCCATCATTGAATATGATGTCATATTGGATGGATGGATTTGAATTACATCCTGGTAGCATAAATAGGCTCTTTAGATAATGCTGTAGTTTTTATTATTATTAGGGTTAGTTATCTACAGTCTTAGTTTCTATAATATTTTTCTTCTTTCTCCAGCACATTGAATGACAGTTGTGTATGATGAGATAAAAAAATTACTAGGCCTACTGATATTGTTATTTCACAAATTATTAATTACATGACCTATTTCAACAAATATTCACCTTGTTACTAGCTAATTTCCTATCAAAACCCAAAACAGCCCTGAATAGCCTAAATATGGAGTATCGGTATCGGCAAGTACTGACATGATTGTACTCGTACTGGTTTTCAAAAAAGTGGTATCGGTGCACCCCTATGTAATAATACTGCTCTTAATCCGATGTAACCACCTCCACATCAAAAGGTTTCTGAAAATCATCTCGTGACCCCCACTTTGGGAACCCCTGCCCGAAATTACATGAAATAAAAGGATTTTTATAGTGATTTTAAGGTCTGCAGTTACTCAACATGTACAAAAAGAAGATCAACATCTACTTTGTCCACATTCTACAAATTATGGTACACCTTTGTCACCTATTCCAGACCAAATTGGACCAAATCTGACACAGAGTTTAGACTATACATTTAAATTATCACGGCTATGAAGTTTTTATGTCTTTTTGCCAGTTTTTTTATGGCAAAAATAAGACAGACATGGTCAGATAATAGAACCTAAAATGGTAAACTATGGAATATTAATGAGGGACTACCCACCCATGTATTATTTTAGTTACTATGATACTCTTAAATAGTTCAGCATTTGGTATAGATGCTTGTTTTGAGGAGACTCATGGGCTGGGCTCAGGGTTAATGTGACCGATCTGTTCAAACAGATGCTCTGATGTTGAGATGAGCAACATCAGGACAACCCAGGTCCAGTCCTGGTCCAACATGTTGAAGGTCTACATACCAGGGACCCAAAGCCGACGGTCCAGAAGTGTTCGTTCCGGACCTCTAGGACTCCGTCTAGAGTTGACACCTGATTGGACACAAACAGAGGACACTGGCCAATAAGAATCCATCCATAGATGTTCTACACAAACCAGTTAGACAAAAAAATAATCTGATGCAAACTTCTAATTAGATAGTTTCAAGTCAGTTTTCTCTTGATTAAAGTCAGAGGTGTCATTCTTCTCACCTCTCTGAGCAGTTTGTCCAATTGGCCGATGATGTGAGAAGGCGTGGTCTGAGGATGAGACGCACAGACGGTTAGAATCACCAAAGATAAAGTCTCCTGAGTGGATTCAAATACAATAGGAAGTGTTGTCATGTGAAGCTGTAGATGTAACGTCTGACCTGCAGCAGAACTTTTCCACTGTAAACACTCATGGGATACATGGTTCCAAACGTCATGAGGGCGATGGCGACTGCCGACGCCGTGTCCACTGCATTATAGTTACTGAACAAACAGAACACACACAGCAAAGGCACAAAAATAAAACTGTGTGTAAAACTGCGAAGGGCAAAACACATCAGTACCAGTGTGTTTCTGAATTATTCACACGAAGCATTAACGATCCCAAAACTACAGCACACGGAGCAGAAATACATGTTTCATATTCAGCCTTAAAGCACGTGGAAACAGCTGTTCAGCTCCAGAAGTTCAGTCTGACAGCGCTGACGTGTTTCTGTAACGTATACAAACACATTTGTCTGGTCTTATAGTTCTTTTTTTTTTAAAAAAAACAATATTAATTTTTCTAACTCTCGAAAGTATTCTGTGGTTTTTAATCAAAAGGACATGGAGAAAAATAATTCTTGTCAGTAACTCTAACATGATTTAACAAATCAATCAACGACTGATCAGTATATTGAAAATAAAATAAATGATGATTCTGTTTCATTTTGTTAATAAATTTTCATTTATTTGATGGTAAATAGATAATTAATAATTAACTAATGTGTCTGGAAAGAATGTAGTAATGTATTCATTTTAAGGTATTCATTATTTATTATATAACTATTAATTTAACATCCATTGAAATACAATATTAGGCTTTTAGTAAGTGGTAAACATTTATTTCAATACCATACAAAGATGACTTACTAACATTAGTGAATGACTGATAAAGATTTTAACAGAGAAAATAGATTTTTATAATTGTTTATTTAAAGGCGATCATTCACTTAACTGTTTTGTTTTACTATTAGTGCTCAGCAATAAGATAATCATTATCATTACATAGGTTATACTGTGATACATATAATTGTATTTCATTCAATAATTTATAAATGTAAATATAAAATAGTTTCTGTAAATCTGGTGGTATTTTTGTTTTCATTAAAGAAATGTTTACCACAAGTGTGTTATTAAATATGTTGAATGATAATAATTACACATAATATTGGCAGTAATCATACATGGTATGTGGTAATTCAATACCTCCACTGTATCCTGTTGGTTTGACTTTTTAAATTATTTGGAATGCGGAATATTTCAATGGAATATGTGAGTCCATCCTTATTAAAGCAAACACTTTGTTTTGGATCCAAAAGTGTCACATTAGTGAGGTTCAATTGAATGCATTTGATTAGTGGATGACAATAAAAAAAATAGAAAAGCACTCGGAGAGTGCAGACCTCCGCCAAGATAGTGTTTGTATGTTTATTTTTAAGGTAGTGTTTGTATTTTCCTCCACTAGATGGTGCTGAGTGACCTCATAATCAACTCTGGTCCACCATGCCATATGGCATTGATGAAGAATCCCTTTAAAAAATTCCTGGATCCAGACGGTGATCCGGATCGCCTCCAAAATTTAATCATCTCTTCCTTGACCCAGAGCAGACATATCCTGAAAATTTCATCAAAATCCGTTCATAACTTTTTGAGTTATCTTGCTAAAAGACAGACAAACAGACAAACCAACGCTGATGAAAACATAACCTCCTCGGCGGAGGTAAAAATAAAATATAGTTTTACCCCCCACCCCTAATATACAAGTAAACACACACACATACATACCATAACAACATGTACATATACATATACAAACAGGTCCTTACTTGATCTCTATGAGCATGTAGGTGATGCACAGAGACAACGCTCCTGCCATGTTGATGAGGACGAAGGGGTTCATTCGAGGCAGGAGGATGCTGCTCAGACCTGGGATGATTCCACACAAACTGGACAAAGAAAGCGTAGAACAAGCATCAGAACATGAGATCACCTGCACATTTCCACATACGTTCTGAAGTATCCTGACACCTACGACACATTCATCACTACGTTGCTCTGAACTGAAACGGAAAACCCAAACTAAAGACCAGAGCCTGGTGAAGGCACTGACATTCAACACTAGAACATGAAAATATGGAACTTTATCACGTCTTCTGGGTCACCTACAAAGTTTAGTACAAAGCCAGTCCTCGATTTTCTAGTAAAGATGATCTGGAAAACATTCACAGAGATTCAAACTCCTAAAGTACTGTTCAGTTATTGGACTTACTAACACCATGTTCAAACATAAGGATGCCCATCGGTGCACTTGGCACCAGGACATCCTAGGCCCCCGGTTGATGATCGACTTTGTGGTCGTGTCATCAGACCTGCGGCCGTATGTTTTGGACACTCGGGTGTAGAGAGGAGCAGAGCTGTCAACCAACCACTACCTGGTGATGAGTTGGATCAGGTGGCAGGGGAAGATGCCACGCAGACCTGGTAGACCCAAATGAATAGTGTGGGTTTGCTGGGAACGCCTGGCGGAAGAACCTGTCAGACGGATCTTCAACTCACACCTCCGGCAGAGCTTCAA
>JAQQZY010000008.1:35290127-35301191 GCA_030068375.1 Ostorhinchus rueppellii
GCAAACTCCACACAGAAAGGTCCCACCCGGGAATTGAACACGGGACCTTCTTGCTGTGAGGCACGAGTGCTAACCACGGTAAAGCTATTGTATTCCAGTATTACTAATATCTCCCAAAATATTAGTCTTATCAACTTGCCGTTTTTGCTAGTCTCTTCCTTAACCAAAAACATATAAGTATGCCAAACTGCAGCTGTCAGCTCTGTACAGATTTTGTGTGAATCCCTGGACACACACACATGCACACGCACACAGAGGCCACTTAGCTTTTACAAGATAGACGAGCATGTTGACCAGTAGGAATCCTTGGGTTCTAGAAACAGTAGATTTGATAAAATGGGGAACTGAGCTAAGCTTACTGGTGTAACATAAAGATTAGGAAAAAATATAATTGCTCTCATTTTGTTTAGTATTGACATGGACCATAAACTTTTACACAGGCCTGAACATGACAGTTTATTGCGACTCACTGTCGTTCTGTGTCTGGATCAATCTGTGTGATTTGAGTCTGTACAGGAACAGTCTGTCACAAAAGGACGGACGGACCATCGAGTATACCAGGCATTTTCCCAGTAGGCTGTTGTGTTTTTTGGGCCGATAGTCCTGACAATTTTTTTAATTCATATATTGGTCTGACCAGCCCATAAAAGCAGTAGACCAGTGGCTCGATTGGCACTAGGCTGGCCCGATCACATTGTTCAAGGCCAACCTGTTTCGCTTTGGTCCTACCTGCGTAATGTATTCGTCAAAAAAAGTTAGTGCAAGAGTTTCTTTCTGAACCACTGTCTGTGACCCTTTGGTTCTTTTCTTCACTGGCACGGGGTTGGTCCAATCATACCATGAAGCTCCTCCTCCCTTTGCCTCGGTGCACCGGTGTACAGGAATGTAGGACCAACAGAAGCTGCTCTTGTAAGTTAATACAGTGAGAGGAACTTCGTGAATGGATTAAAATATCCATTGCAGTGTAACAGTTGTCTTATGATTCCTACCAGCCTGAACCCCTCCTCCCCTGACAGGATTCCAACACTCCAACATCTTTCAAATAATTCATTGTAGGAATTTGTCGTTTGGATCCTTTTTTACTCAGTGAGTTCACAATAGTCCAATACTATCTTAATCTGGTAGACTGAGTAGATCTGAGGAGTTACTAATCATAAGTACTCAATGTGTGTGGTCGACTATGACTATTCTCTCTCTCTCTCTCTCTCTCTCTCTCACACACACACACACACACACACACACACACACACACACACATAGAATTTCTTCACTTGTTTGTTATCGCAGGAGTTCTTTAGGGGAGGACTTCACTTGCATCCTCTTTCCTTGGTACGTTCACAGTTAATGTACTGCTAAAGACACAGATGATCCTCTCATTCTCTTTCTGTCTGTCACACACATACAGGATGATGTCTTCATTTTTAAGGATTTGTCCAAGGAGTTCACAGGCCTTTTTTTATTCTGCACCGCTTTGTCTGACATTCATCCTTTTAAACTGGGTAAGTTCATACTGATTCTCGTTAACTCATTGTATGGCTTAAGGTACAGGGTTTTAAAGAGTTGCAGAGCTGGTATACGTGTTCAACAGACTGAAAAGGTGTGTGTTATTGAATGTAGTGGGCTGGTCTGGGTCTGCTCCAAAATGCCATGGCCGGGTTTGACTGGGGACTGGTGGAGGGGAACTAGGCCCCAGTAAGAACCAGACCCACCTTGTTAGTGTGTGGTCACAGCCTCAGTTCTCCTGTGTGTCCCATCGGTGCCCCCCCCCCAATACAGTGAATAGTGTCCTTTTCCATAGTATGTTATCTTCTGTGGATCATGATCACAGGATTGCATTTAGAAGCTAGACACAGCAGAATTACTGCTAAATGAATCCATAAAAAGCCAGAAATTTTCAGCAGTGCTTTCCTTCAGAATGTGTGTGTGTGTGTGTGTGTGTGTGTGTGTGTGTGTGTGTGTGTGTGTGTGTGTGTGTGTGTGTGTGTGTGTGTTGTTGAAATAAATCCCATGTATTCACCTTCCCCTGACCTGAAAGGATAAAGGACAAACTGGAAAAGCACTTGGAGAGCGCAGACCTCCGCCAAGATAGTGTTTGCATTTTTTTTTAAGGTAGTGTTTGCATTTTCCTCCACGAGATGGTGCTGAATGACCTCATAATCAACTCTGGTTCACCATGCCCTATTGCATTGATAAAGAATCCCTTTAAAAAAATCCCTGGATCCAGACAGTGATCCAAAATTTAATCATCTCTTCCTTGACCCAGAGCGGACATATCCTGAAAATGTCATCAAAATCCGTCCATAACTTTTTGAGTTATCTTACTAACAGACAGACAAACGCCGATGAAAACATAACATCTTTGGCGGAGGTAACAAATAAAACACAAAAAATGAAGGTATGAAACACCTCGTAGAACCCAGCTGGAGTGGGGCTGCAGCAGACTGAAAACACAGGAATGAACAGGATCACCTGGAAACAGGAAATGACATCATGGCCTAACAAGCAGACAAGGAATGACACTGTTTTGGATCCAGCCTCAAGTAGACATTTATGGAACTTCAGGTTTTTCCACTCACTTCTGTTGAAGCTAACAACAACACAAGGCAGTCTGTTGTGCATGAACATAAAGAATATCATTTAACCACAAAACCTCTGGGATGTTATTTGTACAAGTGGCTTCTCCTGCTCTAAATAGGACAGACTTTCTGAACATCTCCCTGTTCACCTGCCAGACAACGACATACACCAGATTCAGACAGTAAACATTCCAACATACCAGCCCCAGGCTTTGACATGAATCCATCTGTTTACTTGTACATGAACACTACACTGTCCTGACAATGACTCATCCTCTGGCACTAACATGATCTGTGTGAATTTACTGCCAAAACAAGCCAACCAGGGGCTCGCCACCGTACTATATGTCTGTCTACTTTTGTCATTATTGTGACTTTTGACCAGGACTTTACGGTGGCAGAGACCTGCCATCGCTGCAAATTAAAGAAACGATTTTAAAAAAAAGGCTGCAAACAAAAAAGAAAATGATGCCAATATATATATAAAAAACTGCTGCAAACAAAAAAGGAAACGATGCAAATAAAAAGTCATTACAGAAGTGAGTCACCAGGGACTGCTTCTGACGGTGCACCGGTGTCAACACACCAGCATCCTCCTGTTCAACTTCATGTGAAAGCAGGGGCTACATGGCCATACCAAATAACAAATTGAAAAGTACATGAAGCAACATTAAACCATGGATCTATAATAATACCATATGTCCATGTATTAAACACCAAAACTTTCACTTCATTCTTCTGCTGTCTCCTCTTCTTCTCCTCTCACACGAGTTAACACCGGTGCACCATCAAAAACAATCCCGGGTGACTCACTTCCGTCACAACTTTTTATTTGCATCATTTGCTTTTTTGTTTGCAGCAGTTTTTATATTGGCATTGTTTTCCTTTTTGTTTGCAGCATTTTTTTTTCATTTGCATCATTTCTTTAATTTGCAGTGATGGCGGGTCTCGGCCACCGTAGAACTTGGTCTGAAGTTGTCTACACATAACAATTCTTGTTGTTTTTTCTATTTTCACAAATGGTTTAATAAATCAAGGAATCTTCAGGCTAACCAAGATAATCCCATCATGGTTTGACAAATGTTAGCATGATTTTAGATCTGGATCTGGTCTCACGTAGATATGATTTAAAAAATTTTAAAAAAAAGCTGTTAAATCTCTCCTTTTTTCATAATTTCACAATAGAATAAAGGTTTCAGAGGTGCAGAATTTTCATTTTCTGTTATATTCTAAGCCTTTCATACATACTGATCACTCTAGAAGACAGTTCTACTGCTGTTCTTGTGTATATTCATGGATTTTGTTGTTTTAGTTCCATGTCAGCCAACACAGTGGACACTTATGCATCATCCTATACACTGAAATTCATGTAATTACTGTAACTTTGTTGTTCTTGATAAACTTGATCAACAGTAACATGTTTCATTGAAAATCAATAGTAATTTGTTCGACCATTTTTTATTTTTTATTTTTTTGCATGTTATCTCCATGAAGTGAGTAATAACTAGCATTAAAATATGTTAAATGTGAGAAAACAACAGATTAACAGCATTTATCACTTTCTGATACTGGGTTTTAAACATGTTTCTTTATTTCAAAAAATTAAATGCATGGATGTTTTTTGTAAGTCCATGAAGAAAAAAAAATCAATCGCGTTGTTTTTTTCATGCCTGGAGGAATAAAAAGCACTCAAGAAAAAAAATCTTGACTAAGGATCTCATAATTAGGGAGTCTTCTGCCTAACCCGGATAATCTCATCATGGTTTGACAAATGTTAGCATGCTTTTAGATCTGGACCTGGTCTCATGTAGATGCGATTAAAAAAAAAAAAAAAGTTGTGAAATCTCTGCTTTTTTCATAATTTCACAATAGAATCAAGATTTCACAGATGCAGAATTTTAATTTTTATTAATTACATTTCAAAGGTTTGAGCCCTGTATAAATTAGACTTTTAACCCTTTCATGCACAATGGTCACTACAGTGGACAACTATTCTATAGCTGTTCTCTTACATATTCATGGTTTGGTTGTTTTATTTTCATATCAGCCAACACATACACTGCAATTAATAACATTACTGTAACCTTGCTGTTCTTGATAAACCTGCTCTATCATGTTTGAGTGTAAATCAATTACTTGTTATTTGTTTATTAATTAACAACAAAAGGGTTTTTTGTTTTTGTTTTTTTTTTTTTTACATATTATCTCCATGAACTGAGTAAAAACTAGTATTAAACTGTGTTAAAATATGAGAAAATATCAGGTTAGCAACATTAAAATTTAGGTATTTCATTGTTTTTACACAGTAGATCAGTAAATACATGTTTCTTTGCTTCAAAAATCAAATGCATGGTGTCCAGATTTGGGGAAATTTTTGAAATTCCATGAAATATAACTTCATAAAAAAAATGTTTCAATTGCATTGTTTGTTTGGTTTTTTTTTTTGTTGTTGTTGTTTTTTCTTCTTCATGCCTAAAGAAGAATAAAAAGACTCAGGAAAAAATATTTAGGTTTTCATAACTCATGCATGAAAGGGTTAACTTGTTCCTCATATTTTTTTAGTCTGGATGAAGTATTTTGTATTCCTCGGTAATATTCAGACATTACGTAGTGTACTCACTGTTTATATAATGACCAAGATCAGTTAAAGTGAAATATTCTAGGGCATGTTGGGTAATGTAGTATATTTTTATTTCATCCAGTTATATTTAAAAGTGATCCATTAATTCACCGTAAAACACCAGCTGTTCACATGAACTGGTGAAACAGAAGGTGAATATTTGAATATATCCTTATTTTAAATCAGACGAATCGCTTTAGACTGAGTGACTACATCTCCCATAATCCACGAGGTGTTAACAGTAATGCGCGTGTGGTGCGGACGTGTTTGACAGTTGTTCAAAAATGGGGGTCCGACTTTACAAAATATAGGTAAAAAATGACAGCAACAGAGTTATGTGGAGTCATGTCTAAGACGCATGTGATGTGTTACTTTCTCCAGTTTAAGTCTCACATTTAAAGATGAAAAAATAAAACGCACGAATGAATGACCCTGTGGAGAAACAGAAGGAGGACAGTTTGAAGGGGGGCATGAATGTGGTGGTGGACAGAGCAGAGAGGGCACAAAACTAGGAGGGCTCACTCTGGTGGGATTTAGAGCCATAAACATGAACATCTTGTCTGTATGTTTATCCCTTCATTTTATTATAAAATGGACACAGGGTATGTTTTATTTAGATTGACTATTTGGACTTAAACTGGAGAATCCGATTCACATCTGTTTTTGATTTGTTTATTTGATATTAAACTAAAAACTTTTTCTTTTTTATAAAAAAAAACCACTTTCACAAGATGATCGTATTATTATAGTCAAAATATTTAATACAATAGTATGATCATATTTTAAATAAAACGTGAAATAATAATACAGTCATCTTTTGAAAGTTTTTTTTCCTTTTCACTGCACTTAAGCTGATCTTTATTTGAGCCTGCTGATCATTTTTCATGAAGTTAAAAATCCTAAGAAAGCACAAAGTGTGAGGCTCTGGCCTTGTTAACACTGCGAACACACTGAACCCTGTGTCCGTGTGAGCCGTCCCTCTCATAGATGATCTTCGGTGCTAGCTACAGGGCTGCCGCTAACAGCCACAGAGGAGACCGACCCGCCGCCTCTGCTGTCGGTATGAGACCCGGTGACCGCACCATGAGCTCCCTCGTCCAGAGAATAGCACGACAGGCTTTGGTCACGTTCCGGAGTCCGCCCCGTTTGAGCGAAGACCCCGGGAAATCTTTCGTAGAGAACCACGGTAAACTGAAGAGCCTGATGACGGAAGTGCGTGCGGCGGACCTGAAGCTGGTCCCGCGGAGAGCCGACGACAGCCCGGGCGGCGGACCCCCCTCTGCGCACCCGTACCGCCACCACGGCGCCCCCCCGGTCACCTACATGCACATCTGCGAGACGGACCACTTCAGCATGGGGGTGTTCCTGCTGAAAAGCGGCGCCTCCATCCCCCTGCACGACCACCCGGGGATGCACGGGGTCCTCAAAGTCCTGTACGGAACCGTCCGGATCAGCTGCTTCGACCGCCTCGACCCGCCGCCTGCCGCGCCACCCTCGGGCCACACCGGCGTTCTGCGTCGGTCGGTGCTCCGCTCCACCGGGGAGTACACGGAGGACAGCGGCCCCTGCGTCCTGTCCCCCGACCGGGACAACCTGCACCAGATCGACGCCGTGGACGGACCCACGGCGTTCATGGACATCCTGGCCCCCCCGTACGACCCGGACGACGGCAGGGACTGTCATTACTACCGGGTTCTGACGGAGGCGGAGGTCCAACGGGACCGGACGGAGCACACGGACCAGGAGGTCTGGCTCATGGAGATCTCACAGCCTGCGGATTTCTGGTGCGGAGGAGAGCCGTACCCGGGCCCAGAGGTCTGCCTCTGACCCGGGGTATGGACCCGGACCCGGAGGTCCACCTTGGACTGGGCTGGTTTACGCATGCGGCTCAGAGCTCGAGTGTCTGAGCTCTGTTGGACAGACTGGAACAAAGGTTTGGTCAGATGAACTAATAACCCGTTCATGAGTCCAAAGGCAGAACCCAGGTCCAGCTCTGCTGGGTATTTGGACTCAGTTCTGTATTTGGAGTCTAATGTAATATTCCACCTGCTCCTCCACTGAAGTGACCCGGTTCTACCTGATTGGTTCCGGTTGCTGGGCTGTGCCCCGCAGGCCCGAGCAGCTGCAGATCTGTGTGTTTGTTCCACAGCTGAAACAGAAGAACTCCAGCTCCCATTTCACTTTCCACAAAATCTGCCTCCAGGCATCCATCAGCCTCCTGTTTGTATCATGATCCTCTTAGGTTTCTACACAAAGAGGTCATTATCAAGAATGATAGACATGGAGACATTTTTCTTCCTAAAAGTGAATATTGTGCAAATTTAGGATCAACTTTCCTCAGAAGTCATTCAATATTTCAACTGTTTTGTATTAACAGTCAGTTTTGTATTTGAGTTGCGCCTTAATCCTTCACTTGGACTTTATCTGTGGTCTGGTTGGAATGAATCGTCGGAATTCTCGAAAACACTTGTGGAATTTAGTTCCTAAAATAATCTGAAGCGACAAAGACAATAGGATTGAACTCCAACTCATTTTTGGATTGACAGCTGACACACGGTCCACTTCAGAGGTTTGTGTTTTGTTGAGGTTCTGTCCAGAACCAAAGGAGCTCCAAAGATTTCATCCACAGGGTTCTTTAACACTGAAAAACTCATAACTCTAAGAATGTCTACTGTGTAAACGCTCTGCAGACATTAGTGTCATTTCTGTGGTTTTGCTCTTTTTTAAATTTCACGACACATTTTAGAATTTCCCAAACCACGTTGTTGTGTTGGGTTTACAGGGTTGAAGCGAAAGTAGAGACTGAAATAAGAAAGACTTTAAATAAGACATATGTTATGTTTCATGGCAGGTCATGAAAACAGATGCAGTGCAGGGTGCTCATGCTGCGTTTGAGTGACGGACAGGAATTAGTAGCAAAATCAGAACATAAAGGTTCAGTATAAAAACTGGTTTAACTGGGATTATAACAGATGAGCTGAACATCCACTCAGTGACTGCATGACCGGTGATCTGTCAACCCTGACCCTCAGCTTCATTAGAAGACATTCAAACTGGTGTTGGAGGAATTAACCCTTTATTGGTCACTCATAGAAATACTCAAATTTCAACCTTTGTGTGTTAGGGGAAGAAATAAGACTTTATAACTTTTGTTAAATATTTAAAAAGAAAAAAAAGTATTTTGTAGAAACTCAAGTTCAATGAAGGCATCATATTTGGTTCCTTACATAAGTGGCCAAATGAAACTCCATGTAGTAAATATGGAAAAAATACAAGAAAAACACGTAAGGTGAAAAGAACATGTATTTTAGAACATGACTTTTGTCCCATTAGTCCAGTATGTGTGCTGATCCAGACCCCTGTCCACATCCACATGATCCTTTGAACATCATTCCTTACATTAGTACCTTTACTTCCTGGTACCACACAGCGCAGGTCCACTCACTGTTCATGCACAGGTGGACCTTACAGACCCTGGAGACCACATTAGACCTGAGACTATTTCACTGTCCTCACTGGAACTGTTGATGTTGCTGTGTCATAATGCATGTGAAAATAAGCAGAATTATAAGGTTAAATGCATGTATTTCAGCAGCACTGAAACAAATACAGATGTAATAAGCTACATGATGTCAACCTTCTGATTGTACCTTGAACGCAGCATAAAATCCCAGTGCCCTGACGCGACCTGTCAATCATCTGTCAGTGACATCAGTTCACACTTTTTGGGTGAAGAACCCAAAACATGTCAAAGTACAGGGTTTTTGTCCCACAAGACTGTGTAAACCGACACAGGTTTGGATCCTCAGGACTGTGATGTGATCTGTATGGCTGACTGCTTTGTAGAAAATGTTTTTGCAACATGCTGAATAAATTGCACTCAGTGAAATGTCACACGAGATAGTTTTTTACCATGTGAAAAGATAGACGATGGAGCAGTGGCTGAAGATGATCAGAGTCATAAGTTAAAGGTTTCCTGTGTACCTCAGGTAGGTGAGACCCCTCCATAATAATAATAATTATTATTATTATTACTCCCTACGTCTGTAGTGATTAATATGCTTCTTAATTAAACCCTTTAACCATTGCACTGTGTATCCAACCATAAGCTGACAGAGTCCAAAATACAGCCCATGGACCAGAACCGAACCACTGAAGGGTCCAATCCAGCCCGTGGGATTTGTGAAATTAAAAAATTACACTGAAGATAATGACAAGATCTTAAAATCACTTTAGTTCAGAATATACAGACACGTATGATCTCAAGTGGGTTAGACCAGTAAAATCAGAACCTATAAATAATGACAACTGTAGATTTTTCTGTTTTAGTGTTTTTAAAAAAAAAAAAAAAAAAAAACGGGGGGGGGGGGCCTGGACAGGACAATATTTACATTTACAAACAATCCTTTGACATTAAAATATGAACAACTTGAAATGTCTTAAGTGCAATTTTAACATTTCATTAATGTTTGTTTTTCTTCTCTTTTTTGCATGTTTTGTTCATATTATTGCTTAATTTGATCATGTTTGTCTTTTTTTCCCTTCTGTTTATTGTGTTCATGTTTTTGATCAGGTCAGATTTCTCAGAATTACTAAATGGTTTGTGTACTTGTACACTGAACACAAATATAAATCCAACACTTTTATTTTGCTCCCATTTTTCATGAGTTTAATTCAAAGATCTAAAACTTTTTCTATGTTCACTAAAGGCTTATTTCCCTCAAACGTTCTTAAATCTGTGTTGGTGAGCACTTCTCTGTCCAGATAGTCCATCCTCCTCACACCTGTGGCAGATCCAGATGCTGATTACACAGTAGGATTTGTGCTCAGGTGGGCCTCGGGTAGCCACAATAAAGGCCACTCTAAAATGTGCAGTTTTATCACACAATGCCACAGATGTCATGAGTTTTGAGGGAGCGTGCAGTGGTCATGCTGACTGCAGGAATGTCCACCACAGCTGTTGGACATGAATTGAATGTTCATTTCTGTACCACAAGATGTTTCTGAGAATTTGGCAGTACATCCAACCGGCCTCACAACCACAGACCATGTGTGAGAACACCAGCCCAGAACCTTCACTTCCAGCATCTTCACCTCCAAGATCATCTGAGACCAGCAACAGTCAGTTTCCATAACTAAAAAATTTCTGCTCTAACCCTCCATCTGAAGGAAGCTCATCTGCATGTTCATCATCCTCATCGGGGTCTTGACCCTGACTGCAGTTCGTCATCGTAACGAACTTGAGCGGGCAAAGGCTCACATTCGATGGCATCTGGCACCGTGGAGAAGTGTTCTAGTCCGTGTATCATTCGTTTTATAATTTAAAACAAGAAATCAATAAACAAAACATTAGGTTTTTTAAAAAACGATTTGTTTTTCAATTTCCTGATTTTGTGCTCAAGTGAAAAATGGAAAAAATAATACATTTTGCTATTTTCAGTCTAGTTCGGTTTCCTGACCTGGATGTAGTCCGTGACCTTAACGTCCCTTTACTCCGACAGAGGATGGACACATGCTAACTGTTACAGGTTGGAGCAACGAAAATGGACATTTGTGTGTTTTTCAGTGGAAGTCAGTGGGTGAAGCTGAAACCACAGACATGAGCACAGAGAAAAGATCCTTTATTTTCCAGGTAAGTTTTTTTGTTTTAGTTTATTTGTTTTATATGGAAGCATTTTGCATTCACGCTAAACAATTATTTTGGCTCTGTTTTCCTGAATTATCTTTTTTTTTTTTTATTCATTCATTTACAATTACAAAAATTACAAACACTCGATGAGGATTACATACAGGTCCGTGTATCATCCGATCATTCAAGTATTCCATTTAACCTGGCTAAAGGAAAACGAAATAACGACGCAATATTCT
>JAQQZY010000008.1:35353177-35363337 GCA_030068375.1 Ostorhinchus rueppellii
GAAAGAAGTCAATCTCTAGCTATACAAGAGAAGTAGATGAACAAGGTGTTCTCCACCAACCCAGCTAAGGTCTACTCTCAATGGCAGGGTAAAGAGAAAGAGGCCACACATAACAGCAACACCTGACACCAACGCTGACAGACTTACAGACAAGTTAAGTTAAGTACACAACTCAACAGTGAGTGATTGTTTGTCTCTATATCTCAGCCCTGTGATGAACTGGAGACAAGTCCAGGGTGCACCACGTCATAAGTAGCTGGGATGGGTTCCATTGAACCCCATGACCCTATAAAACAGGTTCAGGAAATTAATTAATTTTAGCAAAATATTATCTACATTTGACAAAAACAACCTCAGAATAATAGATCTTAAAACATATTGGAACAGCATTGAAAATTTAGAAAAAAAACCCAAAACAAACTAATCAAAACAACTAAAGTATTTCATGATTTAACTTTAACCTACAAAGACCCAAACATCCAGAGTCAACCAAAACCATCTACTGATCGAAACTGTTTAATATCTGTTGATTCACTAATCTTATCAGTATGTTGAAGTAATTCCGTAGTTACCATGGAAACACTGTCATCTTCTACAACATTGATTCACCAGTAAGACTCATGGAGTTGAGTTGGATTTTTGTTCTTTTAATTATATGTTTGACTGAAAAAGTCACTTGTTCTTCAGTTTTCTCTGCTTTTGATATAATAACCCTCAACTCTGAAATATTATTTTAATTCAGATATTGAGGTTTTAGGATAAACTGTTTTATTACTTAGTAGATAATGTTTTATTATAGGATTTGTTTTGTTTAATCTGTTTCTTTTTCAATAATGTCAATTGTGAGTTATTTCTGACCAGGATTAATGGTTGTCTGTTTTAGTTTAAAATTTTTGTTAGTGTGTTAAGCTTATTATTATTATTATTATCATTATTATTATTATAGGAAACATCTGTACGCAGAGAAGTTAAGTATTATCTGTTCTTTCTTTAGATCCATGTCTAAACACACATGCATTCACACATTCACTTTCAATCACAGGGATCAGATGTAAACACACGGTCAGGGTTTCACACAGAGTTGAGGTATCGCAGCTACTTGACTTAAAGAGTTAGATAACATCAGCTTATCTTTTTCGTGACCCAACCCACCCAGCACACAGGGTCAGCCCACTGCTGGGGATCAGTTTACAATGGATATAAAAGTGATTTGCATTGTAATGTTGGGACCCCATTTGCCTCCATGGGGCGTGGGTCCTCGGTACTGTGTATGTTGTATTTTGCTTGTGATCACATGGAGTCGAACTAAATTTATAAAAATGAGACTGAAATGAATCCGGACTTATTCTTGGAGCTTCCAATAAAAGAACAAGTTAATAACTTTAATCAAAGCTTTCATGAATATCTTCATGATCAGTGAATTAAATACAGGAAAATACCTGATTTATACTGATAAAATACAAAATATAGAGGATAATATTATAAACAAATAGCGATAACTCACTTAACAAAGGTTAGAGAAAATTTAATTTAGGAACTGACATAAAAGTTGCCCTGGGTCTTTATGGGTTAATGTGTAACAGACCCTGAGTGTGGTTGACTATTTTCTTTTTGACTATTTTTTGTTTTTGTCTTCTTTTTTGTAGTTCTGATTTATGAACTTGTCCGTTGAATTTGTCTTTTTATTGTGTTCGTGTTGAGATGTGTGTTTTTCTCTTAAGAATTGATAATAAAAAATAGAAAATGGGGAAAAAAGAGGTGAACTGTTCTCCCCTCGACAGTTTCAGATGGTTTTCGGCAGTGACGTATGAGATTACGACAGTACTCTATCTGCCAGGCCAGTCGCGCACTGTTGAGGGCGTAAACCAGCAGCTTCAGACCATAATTTAGTCCCATCCGCGGATTTGAAGGCGTTTATTCAGTGAGTCCTGTTTACGCCAAATTTGGATATGGAGATTAAAGCGGGTTCCTGGTTCCTGACACTGTTTGTGATCCAACTCCCGCACATTTCAGCCAAAACTGTAACGGAGTACTTCAGATCGAACGGATACCTGAGCTTCAGCCCCACCGCAGTTCCGGTTACAATCACAAGCATTTTGTGGAGGCATGAAGATAACCTGGTGGCGGAGTGGATCAAAGACGCCATCGACCTGCGCTATTACGGGGAGTTCGAGAACCGGACCCAACTGAGCATAACCACCGGAAAGCTGACTATCACACGGGCCACTGAAGCCGACAACGGCCTGTTTTCAGTGGAGCTAAATAATGTGGCTCTGGCGGATCTATACGAGGCTAAGATGATCGAGGTCGTTCCAGACCCCAATTTGTGGGTGAAACCCGGTGTAACGAGCAACATGTACAACCTGTACTGTGACCCGGTAGAGGCCCAGGAAACTCTGGCGGCTGCTCAACCCGTCTCCTACCGATGGAAAATAGGAACAGGTGATTGGGTCGAGTTCGGACGCAAAGTGGATGTCGAAGTCAACGAGACAACCCGACAGGCGGAGACGTTCATGTGCCGGATGGTGAACCCTGTGAGTGAGAAAGACAGCAAACCCACAAAGAACCCGTTCCACAGACCGGGTCCTCCGCCCGGACTGGTTGGGGGTGTGGTTGGGGGTGTGAGTACGTTTCTGATAGCTTTCGGGTCTTGGGGTATATATGCGTATAAAAAAAAGAAGTTTCCTTTCCGTCAGAGCGGAAACGCCCAAGTTTCTCAGAGTGAAGAGGGTAAAGAGCTCAAGTCAACAGAAGCAAATACTGGATCCCCATAAAGACTCACTCCGGAGCCTGGACTGTTGCTCCCTTCACGTGCTATGGGAATTATGGTAAATTCCAGTTGACCGTAAATGCCCCTTTGCGTCGTATTTTCCACTGGAGAACAGGGGAAAATGTGTACGACCTGCGGAGATGAAAATAACTTTTGACCCTGTCAACATGATGGAGACCAATGATGGATTTTTCACAAATGATGAACAATGCTTTTATTAACCTTCTGCTACTGTTGGAATTTGGGAAAAAAAAAAAAAAAAGCTGTCGCAGATGGATGAACATATCCAAAAGTGTTTTAGCCAAGTAGTAGGTCACGATAAATTCACACATTTTTCATTTTACTACAGCAAAATCATTTGAACCCTGTGGACTCTTAGTTTGGAATTCACAAATGGAAAGGCTTGTCTTCCTGATAAGCATGTGAAAGCAGTGTGATGTGATACAGTTACTTTCTGGATCATGATTTAAAAGATCTCACAAGTTCTACATGGAGTGTCACCCAGACCCCAGGATTCTGGAAAAGTCATGTAAATAACTACAGTTGAGGATGATTTTGAATGATGTGCGTTGAGAAGTCCTCAGGTGTGCCGTGGAAAATGATCCAATTTCATCTCAGTGGTACAGTAAACGAGCAGTGTGATATAGATGTATATGACTGCACACACCAACGATCTACTCTGAAATAACAGTCTGCTGTTAAGATTTGCAAAATCAAAAAAAAAAAAGTGAAAGTGAACCAGCCCTTATGTGGTGGGTTCTGTTGATGATTGTGTGGATTAATGTGTTACCCACGAACTGCAGGTATTGGATTGGGGCAAGGAGATATGACTCCCATACTATTACACAATCCAGGATCCAAATGCCCCTGCACCCCCAATCCCCCCCCCCCGAAAAAAGAAATTTTTGTTTGGTGGTGTGCTTTGTGGGTTTGGAAAAACACTGAGTTATGAGATGACAAATGAACCATAAATATCCTCCTCATGGAAAAGATTATGGTTCATAAGCAGAACGTCTTCTATAAAACATGAAAACGGGACCATTGTGAATTCAAAAGAGTCGTGGATTCCAGTGAAATGAATTCACTGTCACCATATTTTGCAAAAACGCTGTTGGTTTTTAAAACAGACTTTGCAGGCGAGCATATGTTTGGATTGTCCTCATCATCATCTTCGCCTCTGATATGTGTGCTCCTTTAACAAGATATAAACTTAACAGATTTAGACATACTGCCATTGTATAATTTAAGTAGATGATGATATTTGACTACTCCCAAAATATATTTCCAGCAGTATGGGATTATAATCCTGCTTTTATGCATGTTATGAATAAGACTGTAAATAATTAAGGGAACTTGATTATCAGTCTTTGAAATGTGATTATAAATGTGATTATAAACATGTAGGAGGCTTGATTGTACCAAAATACCTTAAAGGAGTCATATTTTGCTAAACCCACTTTTCTTAGTCGGTGGTGCATTTATTTGTGTATTTTGACCGTAATAGTTCATAAAGTTTGAATTTGAAACCTCCAGGTGCTGCAAAACTATCTTTATACTCATTTTGGCAAAAATCAAGTGGATTTCTCCAACCTGTTTTAATTCCTTCTTAATTTTGTACATCTGTAAGTAGTTGCATCACAACACTTGGACATATAGCATCAAGACTTCCACAAACATTTCTCCAGTTCAACAGAATTGTTTGTCAGCAGCAGCGGTTGGAGTCCAGGCTGAAAATATGTCCAAACTTTGAGCTGATTGCCTAAAATGTTCAGTATTTGTTGAATGGGACAGAGCAGCACAGCCAATAACCTGGAGGGGGCGGGGCCTGAAGTGGCTCATATACATTTAAAGGGCCAGTGCTCTAAACCACCTTTCTGGTGTCATTACCCAGAAATAGGGTTGAGGAAGGACCTGTGGAGTTAAATGAATGAAGAATTCAGACCCAAGCACAGCATTTACACTTTATGGAGACCACAGGGACATGTTGGAAAATACATCATTCCATTAAAAAAAAAAAAAGCAAAATATGACTTCCTTAAGGCATGATACTAAAGAGTGTTTTTGTAAATACAAGTGTGTGGTTTTTACCCCTCGGCCAACTTCTTGCGGAAGGTGTATTATAATTGTTTTGCTGTCTTTCTGTCCATTCAATGACATAATCACATTATCTGAAAAATGCATTGACATAGCTGCACCAAATTTATACTGTGCCAGCATCTTGGCAAGGAGCAGAAGACTATTGAAAATAGGTGACCTTGACCTAGGTTTTCAAAGTCAAATGGCCTTGTGGACTTATAATATCAGAGTACTTTTAAACATAAATGTGTGTAAGAAGTTGAACAATCTAATCTAAAGTACAGGGCAGTAACTTTCAACTGAATCTTACATTACATTTGGCCGAGAGGACACGTTATGTTAGTAACAATATCCTGTGGTATGGGAACTAAGATGAATTTCAGAACCACATAACATGGGAATTGTGTGGGGCTGACTCAGTTTTAATGAAGTAAATGTCAGAGTAAAAACCACACTGTCAGCAGTGGCTTCAGTGTTTGACTGGTATGATGTGGAACCATCTGTGATCCATGCCTTTGGACTCTTACTTATAATTGTCTCTCTGTATGATAAAGTCCATTATCAGTAGTATTTAATATTTATCTCGTGCTGTCTGAGCATCTTAATTTGTTTATATGTTTTTGTATCATTTGCCATTTTTATTTAGTTTGTAAATGGATGACTGAAATTATGTTTTAAAGGAGCAAGAGTCCTGATTAGGCTTAAGTTATTCTAAATGTACAAATTCACAGCTCTGTCTTTGTAAAGTGCCTTCCAAAATAAATGCGTTTCTGAAATGAGTGTAAGCTACTTATTTTGCCTAGACATGTATTCCACTAGTTGGACATAGGGGCGTTAGGAAAACGAGGCCGGAAGTCGACGGCAGGTTATCCTGAGGCTTCTGTCATCTTTGGCTATGCTAACTCGGAGACGCGCTCTACTCGGCCGTCCTGCTCGGGATGGATTTAGAGGAGGCTTTCCAAATTGTCGGCGAGTTTGGACCTTATCAGAAGCGAGCAGTCGCTATCCTGGTCCTGACCCAGGTTGGTAAAATACAACATATTTTCATACGTAAGAAAGCGGTGGTGCAGGCTAAGTGTCAGTAACTTCGGTTGTGTGTCTAATGCGACGTGGCTTTGACGAGCCGGTAACAGCGCATTGGCGTTTGACTCTACCTTGATAATAAAAAAAAACAAACATATGTCACAGAATAAACACTCGTCATTTCCAATTTTAGCGCAAATACCAGTTTCAGATTTGAACTATCAACTCGTACACAAGCAAACTATAGGCCACAGAAAAGAGAAGCTCAAGTCTCACCAGAAGCCAACATGACAACAAGCTCTTATTAAAACGGTCAAAAATGTTTAGAATATTTAGAAAACACGTTGACCATACCGGAACTTAATTGACAAACCAATGTGTATTATTTTATTCGGCATACAAAAATAGCCTTTCACTACTATACTTTGTACGAGTTCATGCTAGTGCTGTAAACAACGTAAACTGTATTGGACGACATATAGAAATGAATGACAATGTGTGTGAAGTAATTTCCAGATAGTCCGTACGTATGCCGAATTAATTAAAAGGCTCTATGTAATCTTAAATTATTCAAAATATTGTCCTTCCTTGCCTCAGTTATCGTTAATT
Organism: Ostorhinchus rueppellii; assembly: GCA_030068375.1. Taxonomy (NCBI): domain Eukaryota; kingdom Metazoa; phylum Chordata; class Actinopteri; order Kurtiformes; family Apogonidae; genus Ostorhinchus; species Ostorhinchus rueppellii. Next base: position 35,359,656 of record JAQQZY010000008.1, read on the forward strand.
TCCCATTTATTTGCGAATCTCTGCATCTTTGAATGAAGTTCCTCGGCGCGTGCCAACCGTTAAGCTAATCCTCCCATTAACCTGCTAATATCATCAGAACGTCACACAAATACACAAACACCTGAATAAAGTACAGCTGTTTCGTAAAAGTGTAGAAACGTCTTCTAACCAGGTTCGTTATTTTAATCTTTATTGTCACACCTTTGGCATTCAATGTGATTTTTTTTTTTTGTGCGCTAGTTAAATGTGTTACTTAACCCTGCTAGCCAACGGAAACAAACACATTAAATTATCACTAGTGTTACTTTAAAAAAAAATAATTTTTGTGTAAAATATAATATCCCATATTTGACATTGTTATAAATGACAGAATCTTTGACAGCCTTCACCCAGTCACTCTTACACTTCACTAATCGAGTTCTGCTAGTTTTGTGACTTTTAGTGTCACTTAAATACTTCCATTTGCTGTGATTCTGGTGAAATGAGAAAATATCCAGTATTTCTAAGCCTGTTTTCCCGGTTGATTTTGTGTGTATTCCAGTTGTATATGGCCTGTCAGGCCATGCTAATAGTTCTGGTTGGAGCCCCATCAGAGTATAAGGTGGAGGATGAGGATGGAGTCCAGCAGGAGTTGGTCCCTCATGTCACCTTCACTGAGGACATTGACTCCATAGTGACTGAGGTCAGAGAACCACACAGCACTGTTTTCAGTTGTTTTGACCCAGACAACACCTGCATGAGTAAAGAAAAGGTAAAGCAGCCCATGTGTGTTTGTTGTTCAGTGGCTGCTGATCAGACACCAGGCCTATAAGGTCAGTTTGGCTGGGTCACTGTTCTTCGCTGGCCTTCTGGTTGGAAACGTTGTCTTTGGGCCACTCTCAGACAAGATCGGGAGGAAACCAGTTTACTTGACAGGTAAGGTATACCTACTCTGTGATTACACTTTTGTTTGCATGTTCTTTCATGTTTGTAGAGATTAGCGTTAACCATAATGTCTCGTTGGGCTTATGCTGGGGGTGATTATTGACTCATACTGAGATTTAAAAGTACTTTAGCCAACACAGTTACTTTCTGTTTCTTCATTTTGTTTTAGTTATTATTTATATTCTCTTTTAAAAAATCCGTATATAAATATTTAAAAAATTACCATTTGAGAGTCTTCTAAAATAGACTTAAAGTTTTTTGAGTCTGTGTTCATTATCTTTGGATACAGTTTAAACATAAATTTAAGGATAACGTTTCATATTACACAGCAGATGAACATCTGTTCAGTGTTTACCACTGGGGCAGTGTAGGGTATAATCTTTTTTTTTTTCTTTAACTTGTCTTTTCTGGCATCCTGACAGCAGAATGGTAGTCTGGCTGCTTTTTGGTGCTAAACAAATTTGCTTTGCCAAGGGAAACTTGATAAAATATATGAGACTTCCCTTGATATTCTCCTCTTTATTATGAGTTTAATTGAACCACATTTCAATGCTGGATCTGACATAAAGAGATAGGGGGAAGGAGAGAACGAAGGAGTGAAGGAGAAAGGAGGAAGGAGGTGGTGTTGACCCTCACAAGAGAATATGACTAATACTAACAATAACAACCATGGAGAGAATTATAATGGGAACAATAACTAGAACCAGAACTGAGTAACACGTGTATGTAGTAAAGTTCCATCTGTGTAAGTTTCCTTTTCTTGACATTTTTAGTAGCGACGTCCTGACCTGGATTTTTTTGCTTCCGATCCCATTTTTTTAAAGTTTAGTTTTGCTGATACTGGTCTGATACAGATCTGAATCCAACTTTTTACAATAAAATTTTAATTTAAATTTGGAGTCGTTATTTACAGGTTATGATACTATTATTTTCCCCTGTTTCATATTTGGGCTGAATGTAGAACCTGAACTAAAACAACTATGACACCTTTGACTCTTAATAACTTTAATGGAACTTTTGTACTTTGTCAATTCATACTGTGGGACTAATTAAAACCTTTTACGGGCAGGTTTTTACCCGTGGGCTGTATGCTTGCCACTGCAGTAGCCGGTCTTTGGACAGGCCCATCCAGGTGTTATATGGGGGTGCGTTCTGTGCTGTATGTTAGTGATGCGCACATCAGTGGGTTGTACTCACAGGTCAGGTTGGAGTGGGTCAAAAGAATGCCAGTTTATTTGTGTGGGGGGTTGGGACGGGTCACATAATCCCACTAAAGCCCAAACCCAACTCAGGCATCATCATTATCAGACTTTAAAGTGACTGTGAATCCTACAGAGGCTTTACTTATCCCTCTGAGCCTTCCACTGTTGTGCAGGTAGTTTTCTTTTCCCCTACCTTTGGAAACTTTATTTTGAGGGAGCAGGATGTGTGTTTACCCCCACCCCAGAACCAGGTCCAGATCAGCCCGATCTCTAAAAAATGCCAGATCATCACCTGATACCAATCTGTAGGTCGGATTGGGACATTCCTCATTTTTAGTAACCTGGTTAAGTGAGACTCAGCTCACCACACTGTTTTTGGTTCTTTTCTGGGACTGTTATGGCACAGTTATGTCATAGTTGACTATAGTCTCTCTCTATATATATCTATATTATTAATGGAACAGTCCTATTTACACCTATATCTCATATGCTGATGTGGATACTGGCCAATATCAGCAAACACTGGCCACAACTGATGTCCTGCTGATCTCTCAGTGCATCCCTAAATATGGTTTATGAGGCTGAAAAGCTACAGAAATTTCAGGGTCTTTGATGGTAAGAGCAAAAACCTTTAACATAGTTATTTCACAGATTAGTAAAGTGAAGTTGTATGGTTTTAAAGTTCATTGGCTTATTGTTGTTGACTGATTTGACCAGAATTCACAAATTCATTGACCAGAAGAAACAGCCTTTTCATTCAGAGCTTCTCTGTCCCTGTGTTCTAGGCTTTTTTTTGGAGGTGCTTTTTGGTTATGCCACTGCTTTTGCCCCCAACTATGAAGTGTTCGCCATGTCTCGTCTCCTGGTCGGCCTGATGAACGGTGGCATCGGCCTCGTATGCTTCGTCCTCTCACAGGAGTATGTGGGAAAGTCCTACTGGGCCATGACGGGTACAACAGCCACTGTATCATAAACCCAATAATACACACAGCTGCTTAACGTTGTATCAACGAGCACAAACCCAGTTACACTGGCATCAGGCTCTGCTTGGACGATCCTTCTCTTCTAAGTGTTTATGGTCCACAGGGACGTTGACCAGTATGATGTTTGCTGTGGGCATTGCCCTGTTCGGAGCTCTGGGATACTTCATCCGCCCATGGAGGAGTTTAGCCACAGTAGCCAACTCCTCTGGGGTCCTGTTTGTCCTGTTATCGGCGTGAGTACAAACTCAGACTGCAAATGATTTGGTAAATTAGAACATCATGAATTCAAGATTTCAGTGATTTCAGCTTTTTTTCCAGTAACATTTGGTTTGAAAATGTCTTAATTCCCTTCCCTTCTTTGGTCTGTCAGAATTGAGGCTGGTCTAAATGTTTAGGATGATACTGCTTTAACATGATCTGTCTTCATTGTCCCAGTTTTCAAACTAAAACACATCTGAGGGGTTTTTTTATTCAGACTGAATGGTTAAAGTCTCAGTAGCCACGTTTACATGGACACAAATAATCGGAATAAAAGACCAATCAGATTGAAAATGCTTCATGTAAACACATCAA
>JAQQZY010000008.1:35498567-35509506 GCA_030068375.1 Ostorhinchus rueppellii
TGTAGTACTGACAACCTTTAATGGACCAAGATGGAGGCAAGACGCTGCCGCCACTAACGCCCCCACGCCCCCTCTAGTGTTTATTTATCTGTGTGGTGTGACCCGTTTTCATGGCTACATTTCCTGTAGCACCCCCTCAAATGTTTCCTTAAAGTGCAGTGGTCTTTGTTACTTGAGTCTATCTTAAAGTCAATATTTTTGTCACAGAAACTTATAACTCCACTCATGTTGCAGTGAAAAACTAGTGACAAAAGAAATTTGATTAAACTCCGCAATGAACATTCATGAATTTTAGTTTGTTTTAGGCAAAACAGATTCAGATTATATTAGCTTAAGGCTTCTTCTGTCATAAATGTAACCAGAGATTCTATGAGAAAATCAAACTTAGATGGTTTATGAGAGGTTACTGTTAAAAGTGTGCATTTATAAAACTAACTTTCCATTTGTTGTGCTATGGCTTCTAATAAAACAACCCTTTATCCTAATATTTATTTCTACTTCAGGGCTCCAACTTCCACATCTCACGTAGAGAACGCCATGGAAATGTGTTTAAGACCCACCTCCTGGGGAAGCCTGTCATCCGGGTGACGGGGCCTGAAAATATTCGCAAAATCCTGTTGGGGGAGCACAGCCTGGTGTGCACCCAGTGGCCCCAGAGCACCCGCATCATCCTGGGGCCCAACACTCTGGTCAACTCCATTGGAGATCTACACAAGAGGAAGAGAAAGGTAAGAATGACTATCTATCTATCTATCTATCTATCTATCTATCTATCTATCTATCTATCTATCTATCTATCTATCTATAGATAGATAGATAGATAGAAGTGAAGTGGACTCTGTGTGTCTCCGTACACATCTGACTGCTGCAGTTTGTCATACATATGTATATTTGGTGAATGAACAGAGGAGTGAAAATGGCAAATTGATTGGACCAGTATTTTGGGAGGTATTAGTCATTTTGGAATACAATGGCCTCCCAATGGCCAGTCGCGTTTCTCTGCCCAGAATCATAGAATCATCATTGGAGTGGGTTACCTAGCAACAGATAAACAATAGGGCCACGTTGCCATGGTGTTATATTTCATGTGCAGAAACAGACATGCCAGCTGAGAGGTTATTCAACTAAACAGGTCAGTGGAATTTACCAAGAAAGGAAAGAAACGAAAGGACTGAAGTGGATCAGGATCTAGAACCTGTGCACCCCCCAGGTCAATGCACTACAGTACATATATTAACATGTTCTAGATATGGTAATTTTTATGTTGTTGTGTATTCGTGACTGCTGTACCACATTTGTCCAGCAGTCACCGCCAAAGTGGTCTGGCCATAGCAGATTGTAAGGCTATTGTATCCCAAACATTGGTCCTATCAACTTGCCATTTTCACTAGTCTCTTCTCTAACCAAAAATACATAAGTATACCAAACTGCAGCAGTCAGCTCTTTCCTGATTTTGTGTGAATCGCCGGACACACGCACATAAAGGCCACTTGGCTTTTATGACATAGATGATGATAAATATATGTTTTATTCTCCTTCAGCTACAGGCAGCAGGTGAAAGGATGGCATTAGATCAGTGTTGACATGTACAAAACCTCTGTTCCATTTACAACATCATGGACAAGACATTGACTTGCAACATAAAACGTCCTTGTATGTGTTAGGAGAAGGTCACGGTTGGGGTTCAAACTTGACAATAACTTTATGGTTACCATAAAAACCTTCTGTGACAGTGTCGTTTACTTTCCACTTGGTAACTGTGTTATAGTCCATAAATGAATGAACTCCTTAACTGTCCTCACCTCAAAAGAGAAGTGGATGGATTCTGAACTATGACACCGAGCACACACTGTCAGCTGTACAGCCCAGTAACAGCATCCTACATGAGTACCATTACTTCATTACATTAGTACTATTACTTCATTACATTAGTGCTATTACTTCCTGGTACCAAACAGAGCAGGTCCACTCACTGTTCATGCAGATGTGGACTGTACAGACCCTGTAGACCACATTGGACCTCAGATTGCTGTCTCATTGTCCTCTGTCCACTGTCCTGGAACTGTCGCTGTCACTGTCTTGTAATGTATGTAGAAATTACCAAAAATAGTCCCTTGCTCAATAAAGGATTAAACATCCCATAGTATCCCCTACACCCTGTTTTATGTCCACTATCTTCCTCATCTATTGTGCAGCCCTTGCCCGCCCCACCCTGTCCTCCTCTAAAGTGACTATTTACTCAAAGGTGTTGACAGCCGTGTACCAGGTAATAATATTTTACGACTCTCCTGTCCTTTGTTACCTTAAACCCTTTCAGATCCTGGCTAAAGTGTTTAGCCGTGGGGCTCTGGAGTCCTACCTGCCCCAGCTGCAGGACGTTGTCAAGTGTGAAATCGCCAAGTGGTGCTTGGAACCCGGCTCTGTGGACGTCTACAGCGCTGCCAGGTCCCTGACATTCCGCATCGCTATCAAAGTCCTGCTGGGTCTGCAGCTGGAGGAGGAGCGAATAGTTTATCTGGCCAAGATCTTTGAGCAGCTAATGAACAACCTGTTCTCACTTCCTATAGATGCTCCACTCAGCGGCCTGCGCAAGGTAAGAGAGCGCAGAAAGACCTTCCTAGCCTGCAGGTGAAGGGGAGGCTTCTCAAAAAGAGCGAATATCAAGACAAAATTGAAACACAAAAACTATCAAATCACAACACTGACACATGTGACTTCATGTTCATTTCCCAGTTGGGGGTTGATGAGTACTAGGAAGGTTTTTGGGCAAAAATAGTTTCAACTTTTGATTTATCTGGACAAGAGAGGATAACAGTACCAAGCTGTACGAATGTATAAATGTATCTAGTTGGTATTTTTAACAGATGGTAGGTTCAGAGGACATGTTCAGTGTTGGAGGCTGTTTTGTTCTGTTTTTGCATTTGTCAATATGTCATACACGAAAGTATTTGCTCACCTGCCAAACTCTTTCTTCCGTGTCTTTATGGTGCACAGTCATGTTGGAACAGGAAGAGACCATCCCCAAACTGTTCCCACTAAATTGGGAGCATGGAATTGTCCAAAATCTCTTGTTTCAGCAGAACAAGAGATTTTGGACAATTGCATGCTCCCATCTAGCTTTTTTCATCTAATATATGTGAATCCCAGGCCAGTGGAAGTGTCTTACCTGTTTGTTTGGTTAAATTCAGGTGGGGTTTGTATTGGCCAGGCTGTGTATGTGTCTATGATTTGAAGACATGTAGAATGGCAGACTGATCTCGTGAAATTGCATTGTATGTCACACCAGTTCTTACGGCATTTGGTGTGCTACACCCATTTTTTTTTTTTTTTGTCCTTTCGTGTGTTATTCAGTGCCATTTGGTCATGTGTCTATTTACGCCAAGATCTCCAGTTCACATAACCCTAACCCTGTGTGTGGTATTTGATGCAATGTGAACAAACACACAGAAAGCTTATAATGCATCCAGATAACATGTCAGTTAAAAGTGGTGTGTATATTTACACAATTTCATGATGTGTTGAAAATGGAAAAATTTTTTCCAGGAAATTGCCTTCATGATTTTAATACACTGTTCTCCATCCAGGGGATAAAGGCTAGAGAGATCTTGCATGCCAATATGGAGAAAATTATTGAGGAGAAAATGGAGCGGCAACAAGTGGAGGAGGAATATCATGACGCCTTCGACTACATGCTATCGAGCGCTAAGGAGCACGGCCAGCAACTCAGCATCCAAGAGCTAAAGGTACTGCAGTGAAGCATCACCTACTGAGTTCAGTTTGATGTTTGCTATTGTCGGAGGTAAATGAGCCTTTTGAACGTGTACAATTTTTACCCTGATTTTTTCAAAATGTTTCATAAACTTTCACTTCTGGTTCCATTTCCATGAAAGTTCCAGTGAATCTGAGTATAAGAGAACATTAGCGTTTTGAGTCCATGACCTTTTGCTTTGGGTTATGGTTTCATGAAAAGTCTCCTGAATTTCTGTTTAGGGAAGAGTTAAAGTAAGAGAAGTATAAGGCAAATATGCATATATTAGAGTTCATTTTAGAGAGAACAACCCCTAGTTTCTATGTTTAGCATGTTTCTTCCAAATGGCTCAAACATAACCCTGCTCTGTCCCTAATTCTTAAATTGTGTTGGTAGATGTTAAAGGGTTTAATTCAGATGAGATGAACCCAAATGAAGCCACGCCTCCACATTCATTCTACAGGAAACTGCAGTAGAGTTGATCTTCGCTGCTCATTCCACCACCGCCAGTGCCTCCACATCCTTGGTGCTGCAGCTTCTCCGTCACCCAGCGGTGGTGGAAAGGGCCCGAGCCGAGCTGGACGCCGAGGGCCTGGGCTACGAAGGCCACAGAAGCAACTGCCAGTCCACCGTCACCATGGAGACAGAGGCCAGTGCCGACTCTGAGACCACCTGTCTGCTGACCAGGGGGGGTCTTCACCAGAATCCTGACCCAGGTTTTCCATGGTCCCAGTCTCATGTACCGTACCTGAGTCTGGACAAACTGAGCCAGCTGCGCTACATCGACTGTATAGTCAAAGAAGTGCTTCGCTTCCTGCCGCCGGTCTCTGGTGGATACAGGACCGCACTGCAGACCTTTGAACTAGATGTAAGTCCAGGTCTCTGACAGCTTCACATTCACACGACGATAAGATAAGGAACAAGAATGTTTCCGTTAGTCACAAGTCAAATCAGACGAAACTTCTTTCTAAACTAGTTTGGTGCATATGTTTAACTCTTTAAAGCTGCGTAGGATATTCATCATTAAATTTTCTTCAAAGGTGTAAAACTTGAGTGACAGCAACTTTGAGGTGTACTCCATCACAAGTGGTCTGTTTGTTTACGTACCAACCAAAACCGAAACCAAACCCTCACTCGGGTCTTCTCAGAATTCCACATGGCCGCAGCAACAAGAAGGAACGAAGCCGTTTCCGGGTTCGTTGCTGCCGCAGCCATACTGTGGCCGAGTGGGATTCCCATTCCCACAATGCACTTCGCAAACAAAATTTCCAAATAGGCCTGAGTGACATATCAGTTTGCTATGAAAGACTCATGGATTAGTGATGTGGAGGCTTTTTACAAATTTGAAAAACAAATTAGTGATGAAAGCCATGTGCAGCTTTAAGGACAAATGTACATTCAGTTTTTCAGACGACAACAACAAAGATATTTGTTTTTTAAAGAGCAGAAAGAAACAGATTTTCTCCTTTACTTTTTTTTGGATCAACCTAAAAACATACCTAAAATGCAAGTTCCTCAGTGGTCTCGTGAACAATTAAAAGCTAAATAAGTCTGCTCAAACTGAGGTAGGTCTGGTGATGTGTCCCACCTGTGTCCTCTCGTAGCTGTGATAGACTTCAATGGATGGACAGTAACTGAGGTAGCATAGATAATGGAAAGAAGAAGAAAAGGCGAAGGCACGTTTGCCATTTCACAGCTCAAAGTCCAAACCTCGGTTCTTCACACTGCATTAGACGTTGCCTGATAATGACTTTTGAAGGACATGATGATGATAGTTTGGAGAAAATAAAGCGATTAGTTGGCCAATGATAGTAACACTACTGGAAATGAACCTAATTTTTGACTTTGCTTTGAATAATTGTTCCATATGTGTCAAAGTAATGAACTCATCAATCAGTTTTGAACAGAAACCCAAACTCACAGCAAGTGTATTTCAATGGGGTTTATTTTTCATTTCTCACAAAAGAATTCTTGTTGACAAACAGTTTATTGGGTACTTTTGGTTTTAATTGCCAAGTAATTTACTTTATGAATAAAATAATTCGCAAGAGTTTAAGGTGTCAGACCTTCACCCTGTCATCTTCATCTGTGTAGACCAGGGGGGTCAAACTCATGCTAGTTCAGGGGCCATATTCAGCCCAATAGGATCTCCAGTGGGCAGGACCAGTGGAATAATAACGGTGAAAGAAGTCAAATTATTGTTTATTGTTTATTAGGGATCCCCATTAGCTTCCATCATAGCGGTTGCTAATCTTCCTGGGTCCCAGTTAAAAACATCAAAATGTACACATCATTGGTAATAAATACAGTGATGATGCATTAGCAACAAACAACAGTGAACACATCCAATAAATACAACTTTCACAGATGATAGATTTTAGAGTTCTTTTAAATACATATAAAGTAGGTGAGTTTCTCAGGATTTTTGGCAAGTTATTCCAGAGTTGTGATGACCTATAAAAAACAGACTTTCGTAGTAAAGTAGTTCTAGGCCGATTAATGACCAAATCAGCTACAAGCACACCTAGTAGAATGTGAGTGTGTCTGATTTACATATCTGATATTTTCAAACATTAAAATCGGTTTACCAGTAAATAATTTTCTTTAAAAATACTAATAAGTTGTACTGCAATGTACTGTAAATTATGTTCCGATAATGTTTACATCAACAACAGTCCCTTAAAAATCGGAATAACATGAACAACTTGAAATGTTTTAAGAGAAGCAAGTGCATTTTATTAATATTCTACCTCAGTTTATCATTTACACATGTAGATGAGAACTTAGATTATAGTTACATAAAACATTTAGTATCAGGCAGAATATTGATAAAAATGCATTTACTCCTCAAAAATGTTATGTTTATATTTGTTCAGGTTATTTACATTTTTTGTAAAAGGATAGTTTGTAAATGTAAACATTTTCATGTAATTTTCCTTTTTTCTTTTTACACTGAAAAGAAGAGCAGATTTGCGTTTTTCATTATTTATAGGTTATTCCAATCATATTTTACTGGTTCTCTTGTGATGTGATTGGTCTGTATGTAGAACCTGAAGGGAAATGGTTTTTACATCAGCGATTGTTTATATCATCAGTGTCATTTTTGCATTTCACATATTCATCCCAGGGATGGACCCTTTAGCGGGCTGGATTTGGCCCCTGGGCCACATGTTTGACACCTGTGACGTAGACTGTGTCTCTTTGTACCTGATATCGATTAGTTTGTCGCCAATTGCATCCAGCTGAAATTAGCTTCTGCTTGAGAAACTGAAAGTGCTGAAAGGCTGCCATCCCATAAAAGTCTGCCTGAAACATTCCAGAAAGCGTGTTCACTCTAGGTCACAGGTGTCAAACATGCGGCCTGGGGGCCAAATCCAGCCCACCAAAGGGTCCAATCCGACCCATGGGATGAATTTGTGAAATACAAAAATGACACTGAAGATATGAACGATCATGTTAAAACCATTTGAATTCAGGTTCCACTTAAAGACCAATTACATCTCAAATGGATCAGAACCAGTAAAATACTATTGGAATAACGTATAAATAATTTTAAAAAATGCAAAATCGGTCTTTGTTTTAGTGTGAAAAAAATGTAAAATTATATGAAAATGTTTTCATTTACAAACTATCCTTTTACAAAAAATGTTAATTACCTGAACAAATATAAACATAGCATTTTTATCAATATTCTGCCTGATACTAAATGTTTTGTGCAATTATAATCTAAGTTCTAATGTACATGTGTAAATGATAAACTGAGGCGGAAAGTAAAATGTACTTGTGTTTCTTAAGATATTTCATGTCAGGTTCATGGTGTGGGAGTGGGTCTGAGGGCGCTTACATAAGTAGCACAGGTAGCACCCCTACATTCACACAGCAGGTCTTAATGCATAGTTCAGAGTTTTTGGTGAAATCTGATTTTTTGTGTGTTGGTTCATATTCCACATTAAATGAAACTTTAGTTTTGAGTCTGAACTGAATGTGACCCTGAAGTGACGCACGTGTGCAAAAGAGGTCCTGACGTCACACATGACCCCACAGACACACACACCGTGTTTACAGAAGGAACACTCCTGGGATGCGGGATTGTGACGTTTGTGGCTTTTCAGTGGAGTAAAGGTTGGATAAATGCGACCTGGCCGTACAGACTGAAGTCACATTGCAAAATAACAGATCTGTATCTGATTTTCAGTTCAGTTCAATTCAGTTTTATTCGTAGAGCCGTACATCATAAAAACATTTCCTCATAGACTTTACAGAATTAAACAAACAGCAGCCAAATAAACAGATGATGAAGGAGATGGAGTCATGTCCTGTTCATCCCCTGTCCTTAGATCCTCCTTCTCAGCAAAGAAAAACTTCAAAAACTCAGAGGGAAAAGAGAAACCTGAGGATTTCAATGAAGTAAAGGCCGGATAAATGCAACACAGTGAAGGACAGATCCACTCCCATAGACGGACAGACTGTCGATGCATTACACACATGAAAGTGGCCGGATTTGGATTTAAAAAGTCAGATTAGGGCTCTTCAAACTGTCTTTAACAGATCGGATACAGGTCACATATGAGCAAAAAAATCAGATTTGGGTCATATTTCCCTGCATCTGAATGGAGCCAAAGTGAACGTTTCCTCACGGTCAAATCTGCAACAAATGAACAACAACAAAGTTTGAATTGATTCACAAGTAGTTTAAAGATCATAACATGCCTCAGAAAGGGAACCATAAACTACTAAAAGTGTAAAAAAAAACAAAACTCTTCATGTGATGAGGAGCAGATCACCTTCTCTATCAGGGCTTCATCCTTCATTTTCAAATGTCTTTTCCTTCAGTGACGCCAGCGAATCTCCAGTTAAAGTAGTGTTCAAATGTTTCTTACTTTGTGGCCGAGATTTGGTCATGAAGATTCTATCACATGGCAGCACTTTATCATATTATGTGGTTGTTGTTTCTGTGTTACTTTTGTTATTTTGCATTTGCTTCAAATTCAATATTCAATACATTATTCTGTAAGAATGGGAAAACCTTGTTGCATGAATTTATGTTCCTTATTTATTAACCCCTTGATGCCTGAATTTATTTCCAATTATGGGGAAAAAAATAGATAGTATTTTGGTTGCATTTTGGAGCAGAGGGGGTTTGTCGCAAATTTGCAACAATTGGTGTCAAGGGGTTAATTACAATAATATGATGCAATATTCTGTTTTAATACAGATAGTGACAAATATCCAGAAGCACTGTAGAATATCTCTGTCTTTATTTATTTATTTATTTTATGTTGTTTAGTAGAATATCTGTCATCTTGATAAGCCTCTTTACATTTTAATTGGACACAATGTTCTGCAAATCTACTGACAGATAAAAGACAGACTGATGGTGTTTATTTCACTCACAGGGCTACCAGGTCCCCAAAGGCTGGAGCGTCATGTATAGCATTAGGGACACCCATGAGACCGCTGCAGTCTTCCAGAGCCCGGAGCTGTTTGACCCAGATCGCTTCAGTCCAGACCGTGAGGAGAGCCGGTCAGCCCGGTTCAGCTACGTGCCGTTTGGCGGTGGTGTGCGGAGCTGCGTAGGGAAGGAGCTGGCACAGATCATCCTAAAGACTCTGGCTGTGGAGCTGATTGGGTCGTGCAAATGGACCCTGGCCACGGAGGACTTCCCCAAGATGCAGACGGTCCCGATAGTGCATCCGGTGAACGGGCTACATGTGCATTTCAACTACAACTACCCACTTTAGAAGCAGCTTTGGTCTGACAGACTTTACAGATAAACTCCTGCACGAGGCATTTTCAGTGTGCTGCTGGATTTAAGTCCATGAAAGGATTCTCGGAATCATGAGTTTGGAGTCGAGCTTCTTTAGTGGTCCGGTTCAAATGTAAGGAACCGCTTCCATGAGGTGAACTGCACATCAGCCGCTCCAGCCATGACCCCAGGACCAGAATGATCTGACTTTACATAGATAAAAGGTACAAATCTGTTTCACATTTAATTAAAAGTGGTAGCATCCAAGAGCCCGGTGCTTTTTAACACCTCATGAGCCTTTTCCCCTTCACTTAACCTTTGCAAGACTTGCAGAACAAGTTAAGATGCAGGGACCTCAAAACTGTGCAGGATCTTTGTGATTTCTACTGATGACTTCTGCAGGTCACCGTCTGTGTAGCAGGTTCCAGACTTCTGTCACTGAACTGGCACCGACCCAGGCACTGGAAGTGTCGGCTGCAGGGTTTCCTCATAGGAAAATCAAATATCTCACCTTGAATCAAAAATGTGACATTTCTAACTGAAACCAGATAAGCAGCTGAAGGGGCAACCTGTCTGAACACCTGATAAATACATTTCACGAAGGCTTATAGACAGAGGAGAGGCTGTGCATCTCCAATACAAACCCCTTTTTCTGATGGAACTTGCACTTGATTTTCACACGCATTCCTACGCTCTGGATATTGACATCAAGACAAATAAAAACTCTTTTAAAAACATGAATGTGATATATATCCTTATCAGTGCTATTATGTGTGTATCAAATGAAGTAGCATTATGAATAAGCTGTATTTAAAGTGCAGATGTATCATTTCTGTTGTACTTTTTCTCCATCTGTAACATTATTTGGAGTAATTATGAATAGATAGAGACACTAACCTATATTGACTGTCTGCCAAATCCTGTTTAGCTGTTAGAACATAGAAAATGTTGCTTAGAGCAGCATAATTTTGTAATTACTAAGAGTAAAATTCTAATTATTGTTACAATCGGTCTAATACTAGGACTGTCTTGAAGCCTGATAGATGCGCTGTGAAATTTTACATATGGATGGATTCATGGAAGGAGATAGCACTTTCTCCGCTTTAAGGAGTCTGTATATATTTGTCTTGTTGATGCATTCATGGAGATGTAGCTGCTGTACAGTGGATGTAAAGAGTAAAGTAGAAGATGTTCAACTAAAGATGTTTGTTGTGGTTTCATGGGTTTTTCATGCTTTGATTTTTATGAAGGAAAAAAAAAATCTATGTGAAAACTTGCCCCAGAGTTTGGTGGAAATCACTGCCCCCATAGGCCTGGACTGTAGGCACTAGGCATGATGGGCAATCACATCATTCACTTCTGGAAGAACACACAGATAAATAAACCCTAGAGGGGGCGTGGGGGCGTTAGTGGCGGCAGCGTCTTGCCTCCATCTTGGTCCATTA
>JAQQZY010000008.1:35680832-35691150 GCA_030068375.1 Ostorhinchus rueppellii
ACGTATCCCCATTGCCGCAGGATGACTACGTCACATCGTTGAGATCCCGCCCAGCGACTCCGATTGGCCGTACACATGTCAAGTTTTAGCTGAAGAGTGTTGTCGAAGAGCTTCCAGACATCCGGGTGTGCTCATGAAGTTGACGAAGTTGAGCAGAAACACCCAAGGGGTCTGTGCATTCGCCAGGCTAGCGGAGAAGGCCAGGCGGGCCCTGATGGACCGCCACTGGTATTTCCTAATTTTCAATTTCCAAACAGGTCTTTTACTTCAGTTAAATGTAATTGTCAACCATCTGACATTAACTGTGACCAGAGACCATTGGACTCTGCTTTGAATCAATCACTGACTCCATCTGCAAGGAAGTGCAGCAAAGACTGTTTTTTCTTAGAAAATTGAACTCATTTAATGTCAGTAAGGACAATCTTTTTTCAGAGTTTCATTGAATCTGTTTTGACCTTTTGCATTGTCTTTTGTGTTGGTGGCCTTTCAGTGTGCAGCAAAAATCATCTGGCCAGACTAGTTCAAGTGGCAGGCTCACGGCAGCTACAGCTGCAGGGGTCATCTGCAGGGCTCAACAAATAATGGAAAGCCCAAGACACCCTCTGAGTGGAGAGTTTGACCTTCTCCCTTCTGGATGGTACCTCAGAATGCCCCAGATCAGAACTCAGAGGGGACTATAATAAAGTTGAAGTTGGAATGGAACCGGGCCACAGTGAACTTGTTAGTGTGTGTGGTGTCCGGATTCAGATCTGCTGAAGTCAGGTCTGTCTGATCGGAGTCAGTGCAGAAAGGTCTGTCACCATGTTGCGGTGGGCTGGAGGGGGACGTTAACAGGCCGGGTCTGACCAATAGAGTAGAACCAGGCCACAGTAAGAACCAGACCGACGCTGTTAGTGTGTGATCCCAGCCGGACCCGCTCTGTCCCTGTGTTTCCGTTGATCTGGTTTCTGTTGATTTCATCTTTATTCCGGAACGTCCTCTGTGTAAATGAAATGGTGGATCATCTGTAACGCCTCTGGAGGACGTAACAAACCCTGATATAGGTGGAGTCTATGCTATGGAAAAGGAACACTTCTCATTCTACAACCAAGGTGTGATGTTTTCATGATGTATTGCGTGTGCAAGGCCTGCGTCAGGGGGATTTAAAAACTAGCGTGGGCCGTGTGCCGTAAACAAACATATGAACGCCACAGACAGGTGTGAGTTTGAGTTTGAATTAAACTCAAACTCTGCACAGATAAAATACACATGGCTGCACTGTTTGTCCTCCCCTGTTGTTTATAGCTAACACTGCTATGCTGGGGTTATTTCTGTCGCACTATAAGCTGTGCTGTGTCGTCGCCCCTTTGATTGGTGGACACAGGTCCTCTGTGTAAAAGTCCAGCCTGTCTCACCTTTGTTCGTCCGTTGGATGTGGAAATTAGACAATGGTGGAAAAAAGGTGGGATCACCCTCTGACCATTTTGCGGGATCTGTGCAAAAGCGGCTAAAGAAACAAATCGAACCAAAAACAGTTCCCTTTGCCTCCCCTTCAGGGGGCGGGGTAACCATAGCAGGCAACACCACTGAAGTGCAAAGCAACAGAACTCCAAACTGTAACAACAGAAACACAGCCAACCTCCAAGGACATGTGAGGGTTTTGACCGCTTATAATAACATCAGAAAATCCAATTAGTTTATAATAAAACACATTTCTGTCTCACAGACCGATTAAGTGCTACTGAATGTTGCTCCATGTTATTTCAGCGCTGTGTGCTTTGGCTCGGCCCTCGGTTGTTCCGCTGTAACTGTCGTTTACCGGCTCATCGTGCCATCACATGTCATCTGTAGAGAAGCTGCCATTTCAAACATGACGGTGGCAGCTGATCAAGGCTGACTCACACTGCAGTGAATGAACGGGAGCCGTGCGGTGGAGGGAGTCTGGAGGAAATGCTTCCCAGTCTACCTGTCCCTGCAGAGGACACGCTCTGTTTCTGAGGGAGGTCAGAGGAGGAACACGCCACTAAAACAGCCCATCACACTAATCAAAAGGCTATTACGATTCAATTTACAACACCGCAGAAAGATGGTGGAAAACAAAATAAAGACGCCCCTGTGATGTGCAGTTGATTTGGATTCCATTTAGCCTTTAAAGGGGTCACATTAGTCAGAGATGCACTTAGGATGTCATTCATGTAGACGAATGAATGAAGCCTCTGGGCCAGAATTACCACCCACAAAACACTGCAATGCTCATTAATAAGACACGCAGCACCTGAGTCAACACAGCCAGCGTTGGGATGTAATGAGAGGCTTCAGATGGTCCACTCAGCTCAGGATGCAATTATTCTACACTGACATTAAGTGAGGGGACACCAGACCTGAACAGGTGGAAAGTCAGCAGACAGTCCTCACAGCAGAGCAGAGGTGGACTGTTCCCAGGGGGGGTCTGGTTTGAGAGCCACAGATCTGTTTACAAATATTATTTCTTCTTTGTTTTATCTCAGCTTAAGTGCATACATAACGTTTTTAAACAATGGATGAATCAGAAATTAGTTACAAAATCATAGTTTATGAAAAGTCAAACAGCAGGTCGAAATGCACAATTCAGATTTTTGGGTGAAATCTGACTATTTGGTGTCTTTGTTCATATTCCACATTAAATGTAACTTCTATCAGTGTTCAGTCTAAACTAAATGTGACCCTGAAGTGACCCACATGGACTGCAGAGGCCCTGAAGTGACCCGCATGGACTGCAGAGGCCCTGAAGTGACCCACATGGACTATAGAGGTCCTGGAGTGACCCACATGGACTATAGAGGTCCTGGAGTGACCCACATGGACTGCAGAGGCCCTGAAGCAACCCACATGGACTATAGAGGTCCTGGAGCGACCCACATGGACTACAGAGGTCCTGAATCCGTGTCCACACAGACACACACTGTGTTTACAGAATAAATCTGTTTTTCCTCCGCTCCTTCTCCTTGGATGCAGAACTATGACGTTTGTCACATTTCAATGACGTAAAGTTTGGATAAATGCGACCTGGCCGATCAGACTGAAGTCACATTGTAAAATTTCAAATACATATGGGATTTCGGACCACATATGAAACTGGTCTAGATCAGATTAGTGCTGTTCAGACTGTAACAGATCGGGTCCAGGTCATATTGGCACAAAAACTGGATTTGGGTCACATTTGTCTGCTGTCCATGAACCACAGAGGCTGTTTTTCTTGACGCTATGGACCCGACAGAGCCAGTGATATCACCCTTTACTTTTTGAACGGTCATTTTGAAGTCAGCAGTTTTCCGTTGCCCATACTGGGTTTTGGAGTCAGACTGTGACCATATTTGGACAAAAAGGTGGACCCAGGGCAGTGTAAGGGAAGATGGGTGAACTAATGCTTAACACTGACTCATGGACTTGGTAAAATGATAGTTTTCAAACATTTGGAAGGAATTTGTTTTATCATTTTACATGTTTCAAGTCATTAACATATCTGGTGCACCCACACTAAAAGCAGGTGGCCATTGACCTCACAATTTAAAGTTTTGAGCGTATAAAACTTATATTTCCTACTGTACATATTAGGATTGGGAATGTTTGTTGTAAGGCTGAAACAACATGCATCTGGATACAGCCCATCTGATCTGATATATTAAAGGTACATGTGTGGCACCTTGTGATATGAAATAATCCAAACCCAGATCACGATATCAAGCACATTCCAATGCAATACATTCATTCTGGTGAAAAAAAAAAAATGCATTGCAACTGCATTTATTATTATTTAAAAGCCTGACTTTGTCTAAAGTGTCTTCAGTTCAGTTTCAGAACACTTGCCTCACATACAGTCAGTGAAAAAAAGTTCACAAGTTTCCAAAGTGGTTCCTCTCATGTTTCTAACACTCACCTTGTTGCTCTTTGGCTGAATCCATTTGTAATGTCATGTATTTGTAATGTAGGTAAAACAGAAAAAGGTTCTGTCACTTTAAGACACAACTGCCCAAGGTATTATGGGATGTGCTGTTTGATCTGTATGTGACTGCTTAAGGAAGTATGTGTGGTATGTACGGCAGGATTCAATCCAGCTGATCTAGTAAAAAGAACACCTTCGCAAACCACATGTGGTCACCTCCTTCTATGTCTGTCACATTCACACAAACGGGACACCATTCATGGGCGGAGCATGTGCCCAGTGCATGGGTGGAGCTCATACTGTTGGTGTACAGTCGACACATCCACGAATCCACAGCACGTGTTGACATGGGTCTGAAGAAAAGAAAAACTTTACCCAAATAAATAGGAACACTTTTAAATGCAAATAAAAATATATTTGATAGAACGGATCAAATTTTATCTAAATAAATATTCAGTAACTGATGCATCATGATATCATTCCAAACTTTTCATTCACTTCAGTTTCTCTACTGGTGCACTGGGATCGTGCACGTGCGTGTCGGAGCACTGATACATATCGAATAGTCTTCCATCCTTAGCACATCAGACTAGTGTCAGTAAAGGACAAGGATTTTGCTGGTTGTGTAGGTGTTGAATCTTTATTGGCATTTAGTTATGAAGTTGCACATTGAACCATACCTGTCCTCTGTGCTGATCAGCTGTTCGTGTTCTTCTGTCTCAGTGTCTTCTCCTCAGCTGCTTTGACCCACATTGTTTCTGAACAGGCGTCAACTGCTCATTCATGGAGCAGAGTCCCTGGGCACCGCAAGCCAAACATCACTAATGTAATGGACTATTGTTTGTGGGATCAGGGGGCTGAGGTTTTAACCCTGACTGCAGACCTCATCCAGGACTGTGTCCCACATCCCAGACGACCCACGACTCAACAGCCTCTGCCTGCATGGACCACACTGGATGTTCTGGGTTTACTGCTTCAAAAACACTTGACCTATTAACCCGATGGGTGGAAACCTTTTCTTATTTTTTGTTTTTTTTATTTTTAACACTGCTGGACTCACCAGTGGTGGTGGGTAACTTCAGTTAGAAACTACACTGAACATAAATAGAAACACCCTGACACTTTACATTAGGGCTGTCCAATCCTGGTCCTTGAGGGCCGGTATCCTGCATGTTTTAGATGTGTCCCTCTTCCAACACATCTGATTCAAATGATGAGCCAATCATCAAGCTCTGCAGAAGACTGATAATGACCGTCAGGTGTGCTGGAAGAGGGAAACATCTAAAACACAGGTGTTCAATATCTGGCCCTGGGGCCAAATCTGGCCCACCAAAGGGTCCAGTTTGGCCCTTGGGATGAACAATCCTTTTAGTTCCGGTTCCACATTCAGACCAATCTATCTCAAGTGGGCAGGACCAGTAAAATACTAACATGACAACATATAAATAATGACAAATCCAAATTTTTCTCTTTGTAAATGTAAATATTTTCATGTATTTACATTAAAACAAAATATAATTTAGCAAAAAATGTGAATAACCTGAACAAATATGAACAAACTGAAGTGTCTTAAGAGAAGTAAGTACAATTTTATCAATATTCTGCCTGTTATTAAATGTTTTGTGTAGTTGTAGATCCGCTGTGATCTATAAGTTATAATGTACATGTGTAAATGATAAATTAATACATAATTTTGTTCAAATTACACATATTTTTTCAGTTTGTTCATAATATTCACATTGTTTGAAAGGATAGTTTGTAGATGTAAACATTTTCATCATGTAAATTTACTTTTTTCACTCTAAAACATAGAGAAAAGGTTGGAGTTGTCACGTCTGGGAACAGACATTAGTTTATGTTTTGTGTTTGTCCTGTGACTTCCTGTTTTATTTTGGTACTGTCCTCCTGTGTCATGTCTGGCGTCTTTACTTCCTGTTCCCCATAATCACCTGCACCTGTCCTCCCAGCTGTCATTAGTGTTTCCCCTCCCTCGTGTGTGTGTATTTAAACCTTGCCCTGTCTGTCTATTGACGCCAGTTTGTCTTAGATCTTCCTCGTGAGCCTTTGATAAACCAGCATACCTGTTACCTGATTCTGCTTTCTGTGTACCGACCTGTTCTACTTTTGACCTCGTATCCTGATCGCCTGATACCCCGACCTCTGTTTGTGCCCTGGTTCTGAGCTCGTCTGATCCCTCAGGATAGATGGATGGAATGATTGACATCCCAGCTATTGACCCCCTTTCTGGATTACGGTACCGTTTTTGTCTGCTCCTTTTTTGTACCTCTGCCACGTCTGTCTACCTGGTATTGAACTATACTTTTGTCTGCACTAGAGTTTGCCTAAACCCCTGGTACCGTTGCTTCCTGTCCTTCATGGTTTTGACCCTTGGCCTGGCTGTAGACCACCGAGCTGGATCACCCCTAACTGGACTTGGATTCTGTATTGACTGCTGTACAATTTATTGTACTTTTTGTTATAAATTGTTATTCTTTTATTCAACCCAATCCTGTTCTCTGCTTCTTGGGTCCCAGTCCTTTGTTCAGACGTCACAGGAGTTGGCATTATTTATATATTATTACAGGTATGTTATTTTACTACTTCCGCCCACCTCAGACCAAATTTAGCAGAATATGGCCCCTGAACTAACATGAGTTTGACACTCCTGATCTAAAACATGCAGGATATTGGTCCTCGAGGACCAGGATTGGACACCCCTGCTTTAAGATTTGGGATTAGTACACATTATTTCAGAGCAACAAAATTTCTTTCCAGTTACAATTGACCTCTCTGGCAGTCCAGTCTCAGGAGAACATCTGTGCGCCTCTGAAAAAGTTGTCTCTGTTGTGGCTCCTCATGTGGCTTAGGATTCCAGTCCTCGATCTGCATACCCTGTTGCACACAGTACATGTGTGGTGTATAGATGGGGGTGCATCTGTCGCCACATTCTACACATTGTGTGCACATTCCAAGTAGCGATACGCTAAGCACGAGTCTTTTCCTTATTGTTACTATGACTGTTACTAGTGTTAGGTACTTGGCTTCCGTCTGCTTTTCATGTTTGGCAAACACTGAGCTCCAGGCACCCTCTGAAGCAGCAGACGTTGGTGGACCGACACCTTACTGGCCGGGAGCTGCCCAGCTTGAGGCGGGTGGTCGTCGGACAATAGGACTTCAAGGGTCCTTCCCACCGTCAAGATTGTCCCATGGCGTCCTTCCTGTATGCCAATTAGGAAGGGCTTATAACCTGTAATTGACAACTTCCAGTTTGTGTCCACACTTTGCTGTGGGGCTGGAGTATCCTCTCCAGGGTGCAAAGCCTGGGCGTGAATATGGAGATCCTGGGTGGCCCAGTCATCAGGAGCCCCCTCTCAGCCTTGCTGGTGGGATCCAAAGAAATGCGAAGCATGATGTTTGGCATCAGTTTAGCTGTAGGAGAAGTTAGAACTGTGTTACTTGTAACACTGAGCCGCCTACGGGTCCCCACTCCGGATTTGAAGGTTTACTCCTTGACTTCCTCTCCGGCTGAGTGGGCACTAGCAGTTTAAGATCATTCCGGGGACACCATGCCCGCATAGCAGACTATTTCACCCATAGATGGGGGTTTGGAATCAGGGTTGTCCTTACCCTAGTCGGACTCCCATCCAAGGCTGACGAGCTCCGTCTACCCGTTCTATTTACCCATAGCTGGGTGTCTGGTTCATGGGCATTAGGGCGTGTCTACATGCCGGTGGGCCCTGCATGCTGCATTTCTGGGGGCCAGACCTCCTCCAAGCTCCCTGCAGTTTAGCCTGGGGCCTTACAGTGCCCAGTTACCATCTGTAGCCACATGGAGGCACTGCATAGGACTTACTGTGGAGAGGCTATGTACTGGCAGGAGAGACTTACGCACTTGGCTCTCTTTTTGCGGAGCTACGAGAAGCTCTGCTAGCCAGCGGTGAAGGTTGAAAGCAAGAGGTGGCAACCACACTAACAATACACCTACACACTAGACGCATCACACAGCCGTAGTACAGACGACAACTGACCAAGATTACATTTAAACAACATGATAAACATTGAAGTACAGATGCAGTTGTACTGACATATCGCAATAAAGAGTGGGAAAAAAAGACAAATTTCAACCTATAGTCGAACACTCTACAGGTCGGAATTTGTGAAAAAAAAAAAAAAGCCTCTGCAAAAAGCCCAAAAAGACAACAGTTATGCTTGAGACCAGAGGCACACATGGGTAGATCAGGGTTGGGCAAGCCGTGTGACCACCAGTTTCCAGGAGGGGTGATCACCTGATCACCACAACCAATCATTGGGGTGGCTATGGCTCTGGTAGAGCAGGTCGTCCCATATCCGAAAGGTTGGCAGTTCGAATCCCGCTCTCTCCAAGTCAGTCCCTTGTGTCCTTGGGCAAGACACTTAACCCTCCTTCCCTCCAGTGCCACTCACATTGGTGTATGAATTTCCAGTGGTGGGAGGGGCCGTAGGCGTGAATTGGCAGTCACGCTTCTATCAGTCTGCCCCAGGGCAACTGTGGCTACAAACGTAGTTTACCACCACCAGAGGGAGAATGTGAGAGCAAATGAATAATGAATGGATCAATAATGTAAAGAACTTTAGGTGACTTGAAAAGCACTATAAAAATCTAATCCATTTTTATTAAGGGCGCAGTGGTTCCAACCCCCCCCCCCCCATGTTTAATAGCATTAGCTGTTGCACTATTTATTAAATCATATACATTTCATGTTTTTGATCAATGTCATACAGATTAGTGTCAATTAGAACTCGATAGAGGTGTGTGGCGTTCAAGGACATTCATGTGGACAGAGTGGGGGCCAGTTTGAACAAATCACCAGTATGTCGTATGTCCACCATTGTCTGGCAGAGCAGACCTGGGCATTGAAAGAAAAGAAAAACCACCCAGGAGTGATGCCATACCCCCCCTGGCAAGCCTTCACAGCCTTCCCAGCTCCCCTCGGAGGCTGCCCCCCAGTTTGACAAACACTGGCCATCCTTAAAGCCTAAAGCCAAATCAAGGAACTGAGGGCCCAAAAACAAAGGAAAAGCCAGAAAAAGGAAAAGGCCTCATCATTCCTGACACAGCTGGAATCTCTGAAAAACGATGACAACCGACACAATATCCTGGTATATTTAAAACCCACCGACATCCAAAGACAGGCTCTGGTACAGCCCAAGGTTAAAGTACAGCTCATTAGTTAGTTCTGACCCAGCCATTAAAATCAGTATAAACATTGTCAGACTCATGTTAGTTCAGGGGCCACATACAGCCCAATACGATCTCAAGTGGGCCGGATCAGTAAAATAGCAGGGACAAAAGTAAAATTATACCATGAAAATATTTATATCTACAGAGTTCCCCTAAATAACACGAAAAACTGGAAAACGAAAATTAAGTGCAATTTTAACAATATTCAGTTTATCATGTTCAAGTGTGAATTGCAATAACAAAATACATCAAATATGTAGTAACAGGCAGGATATTGTTAAAATTAAATTTATTTCATTTCATGTTCTTCATATTTATTGTAAAAGGATCATTTGTAAATGTCAACATTTTCATGTAATTTTACTTTTTTTTTTATACTAAAACAAAGAAAATTTACACTTTTCACTATTTATTGGTTATTATGACAATATGTTATCGGTCTGATCCACTTGAGATCATACTGGTCTGTATGTGGAACCTGAACTAAAAGGATTTTGACACCATCTTCAGTGTCATTTTTGCATTTCACAAAATCATCCCACGGGCCAGAATGGACTCAGAGCTATGTTAACATGAGCTCTACAGTATGAGTTTCACTTCTCACTCTTCTCCATCTCCACTATTTTGTCCAGATATGGTCACTTCACTCATATGTACACTTCATGAATTCAAACTAAATCTATAAACTCTTTTCCAAACTAATTCAAATGTGTCTGAAACTAGAAACAAAAAGTCAAAATGAAATGAAAACTTATATAAAATACATACTGAACCATACAGCACACAGGCGTCCAACATATGGCCCCCGGGCCAAAACTAGCCCACTAAAGGGCCTGGTCCAGCCCCTGGGGTGAATTTAGTGTCCTTGTCTTTGGGTACAAATAAAATGTATTAATATTATTATCCTTATTATTATTGTTATTAATCAGTTTGGTTCAGGGGCCACAAACAGACTAATAAGATCATATGTGGGTCAGTCAGTTAAATACGATCATAATACTCGTCGTCTTCCGCTTACCGCGGGGGTCGCGGGGGTAGTAGCGAAGCCCAGATGGCCCTCTCCCCAGTGACATCCACCAGCTCTTCCGGGGGAATCAGCTAAGGTGGCTGGGGCATCTATTTCGGATGCCTCCTGGACGCCTCCCTGGGGAGGTGTTCAGGGCATGTCCCTTCGGGAGGAGACCTCGAGGAAGACC
>JAQQZY010000008.1:35820478-35832265 GCA_030068375.1 Ostorhinchus rueppellii
ATTGTTAAGGAACACTTTTATCAGCTCAGACTGGGATTTCTGGAGCTGAACCACTAATATCACAGTATTATTGGTATTGCAGTGTGGACATCCAGATCATACATCGCAAGTTTTGCCGATATCGTGCAGCCCTAATTTTTATTCCCAGTCTGACAGACATGAGGTCACAAAACCACTTGTGTTAGTTACAGTGGGCATAAGACAACATGTGAAGGGAAAGCAAAGGAGGGGTCCAACATATGTCTGGACTCCGTCTGTACTCAGTAGAAAACACTCTTATCTTATCTTAGTTTGTAATTGGTGTGGACGGCCTGCACAGCCCGGCTTCAAGCACATGATTTAACAGGAAAACAAACAATGGAGGCAACAAATGCCTTCAGTTCTGCTGCAATGCAGCCACAGTCGTTCAGTAATGAGAGAATGACATTTAACTGGGAGATGAAAGTTAAAAACATCCAAATACTGAACTTATGTATCAGTGAACAGTCAAAGTTTAAAAGGTTTGGTTTCAGTTTGGGTTGTAAGCATAGGGTAATAGATTACCAGTAACTTAGTAATGATCATTTATTTGGTATGCTCTTCTCACATAGCTAAAATAACTAATTTTTTTTTTTTTTTTTCAGAAAACACACACAAACTTCAGTAGAACTGGAATATTTGCGGATATTTTGTTTTGATATTTAAAAAAACCCGACTTCATTCATTTTAGGAAGGTGACAATATCCTGAATATCCTCCTGAGATCCAGGAAAGGAAAGATTTTAGCTTTTTCACATTAAACAATTGTGTTCCTTGATGATGTTCACATTTAGTTTGATGAAAGTGATGGAAAGGTGAAAAGGAGAGGCATAAAATAAGCTTTTGCTTCTGGCCTATTCCTTTTTTGGTTTGTTTTTTTGTGCTTGTTATGGTTGTTACTGTGCAGAGTGATTAATTTACAGACCAAAATAAACTATTCATTCATTCTTGATCGGAAACTGCACAATCATTTTTAAAATTATATTGATTTATTTTAGTGAATTGTCTTTTGTAATGGACAGCATTTTTTAAGTAAAACCGTGAAACATTGATCCCCTACAGAGGACAAAAGTGGTGGGTCTCAGGAGGATATGATCAACATCAGGATAAGCCTCTTGGCTGAGACGTGAACCACTGACAGGAAAAGAACTTCAGGAAAACTGAATCTAATCAGGCTGTTATTCGTTTAGTTAGTCCCTAATAATTAATTCTTTCAGGAAAACCCTTCGACTCACTGCAAGTGTCACTTTTTTTTTGCTTTTGTTTTCCTTCACAAATGGTGAAATGAAATGTATGCCTTTGCACGTCTGTGTGTGAGACTGAAAGGCATAAATGTTTGTGTGTGCGTGTGTGTGTGTGTGTGTCTGTGTGTGTGTGTGTGTGTGTGTGTGTGTGTCTGTGTGAATAGTGAACCTTTACCTTCAATGAAGAAGAAATGAAAATGAACAGTAGAAATATTTCTTTGTCGTCAAACAGAGGAACACTAACTCACAGATCCAGTTTCTGTCTGCGCAGCACATGAACTGAATGAGGTTTAGAAAAAAAAAAAAAAAACACTTAATTCATCCCACGGCTGTAAAATCTCCTCCAGTGAAGGTTGTATTTTGTGGCTGCAGCAAATAATCACTTTGTGCACTTTGTAAAGCCCCCAGCTCTGGAGTGGAAGGGCTTCTGGTGCCAGAGTCTCCCCGAGGCCTGGCTTTAAATCAGGACCTTGGACAGGGCTTCAAAGAGCCCAGCTGCAGCCCAGCGCTATTTAAAGGCTTTCAACTAATATGCACCGTTCTAATGACAGAGATACCAGCTCATCTAATGCACCAGGACCCAAAACAGATGAACCTATGGAGAGCAGCACATAGAAGGGACGAGTCAACGCAGAAAACACACTGATAGACCGCTCTTAAAGTCTGAAATCAACAGAGGAGTCATAATAATAATAATAATAATGGATTAGATTTTAACTTTTCAAGTGACCCAAAGCACTTTACATTGTTGATCCATTATTCATTCACTCTCACATTCTCCCTTCGGTGGTGGTAAACTACATTAGTAGCCACAGCTGTCCTGGGGCAGACTGACGGAAGTGTAGCTGCCATTTCACACTTATGGCCCCTCCGACCACCACTGAACGTTCACACGCATTCATACACCAGTGTGAGTGACACTGGAGGCAAGGAGGGTGAACTGTCTTGCTCAAGGACAGAACAGCTGACCTGGAGAGAGCGGGCTTCGAATCGCCAACCTTTCGGATATTGGATGACCCACTCTACCACCTGAGCCCCAAGTGCACATACAAGCAGCATTTATTCCATCACATGATCTTGTTTGTATCTAGCAGAAGACTGGGAACCCATTTTTAGGGTCAGGGTCACATCTGAGCCATTTTTAACCCATAAAGTCCCAGACATCCACTGATGACCAAAACCATCTACTGATCTGACCTGCTGATCCACTAATCCTATCAATACATGTCAATAATTGTCGTAAAATTCAGTTCTTCATCTTTTCATGGTCATCAGATTTGACCCATTTGGCTGTTTAGAAGCTCCAGAGTAACCGTGGGAAACCTGTCATCTTTTGCAACATTGATTCACCAGTAAAACCCATGGAGTTGGATCAATGACCGGGGATGGACACACTGGGTTTATGTTCAGTTCATGACAGATTGGACTGGAAAAAAAACACTTTATTCATTTTTTTCTGTTTTGATACAATAAGCTTTGACTTTACTCTGAGCTTTTAGGAATATTTACATGGTCACTCAATTAAACAGGAAAATGTATGATTTTTACTGGAAAAATGCAAAATTCAGAGGATACTATATACAAAATGGTGATGAATCACTTTGGAAAGGTTAAATAGAGAGAAAAAAATCATCTGCGAACTGCCACTAAACTCACAGTGGGTCCTCAGGGGTTAAACTGTTTAGTTTGTCTCAGCCAAAGTTAACGAAGACAAATGTCCCTATTGAGAGTAAATGCTTAGTCTTGGTTGTTGTAGACTGACAAAGCACTAGACCGTCTCATCATTCTGATAACAAAATGAGACATGAAAATAAACTGCATTAGAATAACGTCGTACAATTTACTCAAAAGTGACATTAAAAGGTTCATTATAGGCTTCTCCCCAGAAGTTTATAGTATCCTGGTGCACCCCGCTCCCCAGAAGAACGTCTAGCACTAAAAGCTTGTGATAGATGCAACTCTGCAAGATTTCTAAGGAAAAATGACATGGTGCTGGAAAACTGAGCGTGTACCTGCAAATCCAATGGATTTCTGTAGATTTTAGCAAAATCATCGGGGGAAAATAGAAAAAAACTTGAAATTCAAATTTGAAAATAAGTATAGCGGCGCTGAGCTAGCAGTATACTGGAGCAGCGCCGTTGTTCCATCGTCTGGGGAGAACCCTGCATCGTAACCAGTCGATTACATTTTCAGTCAGTTCATTTTTTTTCTTCATTTTTCCGCACTTAGTTCCATTTACTGTTGTCATTCAAGTAGAACTTTCCAAGCAAATAAGACTCCGTTCCAACAGCAGGTCTAATGCACAATTTGGATTTTTTTTTTCTTTGTGAAATACGATGATTTTGTTTGTTCGTTCATATTCCACATTAAATGCGACTTCTATCAATTTTCAGTTTGAACTGAAAAGGTCAGGTAAATGCGACCTGGCCATTCACAGAAGTCCCACTCCAAAATATTGCATATGTGTGGTGTATATGTATTTAGGACCACATATGAAAGTGGTCTGGGTCGGATTTGGAAAAAAAAAAAAAAATCAGATTAGTACTGTTCAAACTGTCTTTAACAGATCAGTTACAGGTCACATATGGACACATAAATCGGGTTTGGTTCACATTTGGCTGCGGTCTGAACGTAGCCTGTGAGTCCTTTAGACCACTGTTTTCCATTTCTGAAATACATCCTTGTCTTTGCTTCTCCAGTGTCTTGGTTTGAGCGTGATTGCCCTTGTGCCCAGCTTCATTTCAGTATTGAACCCTGCATGTTGAATTACTAACCCATTTTCAAATCAAATGACTCTTCTATTCCTTAAAAGGATACCATGCCATTAAGACTTATCATTCAGTGATCATTTCTAACACTGCTAACAGAACCGCACTGGTCACACAGCGGTCAGAGTCCTTCTAACAACCTTAAAATGACAGATAAGTCTAAATGGTGCGTTGTCCCTTTAAGTGTTCACTTCAGTCTAACCGATTCACTGACCCCTGTTCCCTCTGCATCTGCATTGGTCAATAGGGCGACAAAGGAAGTATGGGAATACCTGGACGAATGGTGAGTGACCCGGGCGTGTGCATTAAGTGCCCTGCAGTAGTGGCTGCATTTGGAGAAAATGATGCTAGGAGGTTACACAGGGCTTAGGCTACGTGGAGTTGACCTCTGAAGTAGGCTGCCTTTAACGCTTATAGGCTGAGAGCAAGTCCCTCCTCTAAACTACACGTATCATACAATAATTACTTCAGAATTGAAGTTGTTTCATAGCAGTTATTTACAGTACATGACAAACAACCACAGACACACACTGAACTGCGAATCCTAAGTAGACTCATGTTTTGGTTCACTAAGACCAATGTAGAATCATCTTTTCCAACAGGATATCATGAAAAACTGCAAAAACACACTTCAAACTGTCAGAATGTACATGATAAAGTTACTGTAGTTGTAATCCTTAAAATGCTAGACAACACCTGTTAACCCCACAAATGTAATAAACCACAAACATAATAAAAATGTGCATCTTTTAACGTAATAATCCCATGAATGTAATAACTTTCCCACAAACATAATAACAGTTCACTACCACAAATGTAATATTTATGAATTTTTTGGAGATTTATTACATCTGTGGGACAGTAAAAATCTCCAGTTTCCACAAATGTAATAAATTAGTCCATCACATACATTTAAGTAATGCATGTATGAATATTCATTCATCTTTCTTTCTCTTACCATTTATTCTTGTCCTTTATAGAATGCTCAAATGTGACAGTTACCCCACATGGTACTAATTCCAGATAAATATGTGTTTAATTACAAATACAAATGGAGGAACTAAACAGAATGGGCAAAAATGTCGTAAAGGTTTTATTATGAAGACTTCAGTATGAAGTGGATATTATTTATTCTCATTAAGTGTAACAGAAGCCGATGTTTGAACCATGTAAATAAAATGTGTGGATATGATCATGATAATGGAGGCGGCAGGAGCACATGGTGGTAAAATGAGGTATTACATTTGTGGTAGGAGACTGTTAGTACATTTGTAGGATTATTACGTTAAAAGCTACAGTTTTTTAAAATGTTTGCGGTTTATTACGTCTGTGGGGTTGACAGACACCTGCAGTAAAAACAGAGCAATAGAGCGTATGCACATATCAGTCACCTCAGAGTGGCTGCATGGACTTGGAATGATGTGAAAACATTAAAAATATACCACGAAAATGAAAAAGGTTAAATGACTGAGCAGACAAACACCTGCTTAACTCTGTAAAGCCTGAACCATTAAACCACCGACAGAAAATGTCCGTTCTTTGAAACTGGAGCCTTTATCGGTCCCAGTGAACAACCCCCGACATTTTTTTTCAAATATCAGTTTCCATACATGAGTTTCAATTTTGTATCATACTTTGATACATCAGGCCTCAATGCTCAAATATTATTACTTTTGAACAAACAAAAACATAATATAATACAAACATGTCTAACAAAGCGGTGATTGCTTTTCAAAATGGTCAAAGTTCTTCCTCCTTCCTCATTAATGAGTCTTGTAGTGTCACTGGAAAGGCCTCTAGTGACTGAATCCCTCAACCTGGTGGATTATCTGTGTATTGCATGTATCTAATAGAGGGTATGCACAAACGCCCAGTCACATACATAATGGTTCATTTCACTGGACATCTTTCAGCTCATATTCAACAAAATTTAGACTTTGTGCAATCATTTATCAGTAGTTAATATTTCCAGTTTATTACAAAGTAATGAAGCACAATTTTGAACAATATTCTGGACATTTTTCTTTATGAGACACAGGAAAATGAGTGGCATCGCTAAAATCTTAAATGTTTCATGGTTTGTTTTGTTCATGTCCTATTGTTGAAAAGACCCTGGTTCCTGATCATTTGGAAGAATTCATGGTTTACTGCTTCGTGTAGCTTTAGAATCACTATCCAGTTCATCTGCCTGTAAGTGAAGCAGATGAGCATTTGTTTTACTCTTAGTTTTCTAAATATTCACAGAAATGGAGCCATGTTGCTGACTTTTTTTCAACTCATTACCAAGTGTTTCATAGAGAAACATACATCAGAGCATACCCTCTAATATAATGAATATGTCAAATGCAGTATTTAATCAGTAATTATTAGAAACTTAGATTATCTTTGGGTTTAGTTCAGATTTTGAAATAAATAAATAAATAAATCTTTAGTCATATTTGATGGGAACATGTGAGAGCATTTAACAGTTCAATTTGATCTGAATGCAAAAGATCAGTAAAAGGACAGAAACAGTTTGTTTTATTTTGTTAAAGTGTGATATTCTCATGTGCACAGAACGTGAACAGAAACCCAGCTGTCTCACAAGTGTTAGCTGGGTATAATTTTCCTTTGCTGTGTTATTTATGACATCTTGAGCCTGAAGTCCTGTTCAGCCCACCCAGACTGCAGCATGAGTGCACAGTAACCACCCAAATCTCCAAAACCTGTTTGACTTCCTTGCTGTGCAGTAAATGGCCTGTAATTTACACGGCTGCCTCACATTAGAGTTGGTTAGTTTGAACATTTCTTTTAGACACAGTAATGTGAATAATATTCAACAGCAGGTATAATTTTTCTTTGGAAGGCTTCCCCACTGGGGCTCTGAGGCCTTTTTCACACACATCAATGGAGTTTCACAGCAGTTTGACAAACAGGAGGATTCTCACAAAGCCAGTCTAAGGCTCCGTTCACAGCAGGACTTACGCACAATTCAGACTTTTGGGTAAAATCAGATTGTTTTTGTGTCTTGATTCATATTCCACGCTAAATGTGACTTTTATCAGTTTTAAGTAAGAACTGAATGTGACCCTGAAGTGACCCACGTGGACTAAAGAGGTCCTGAGGTGACTCATGTGGACTACAGAGGTCCTGAGGTGACTCATGTGTACTACAGAGGTCCTGAAGTGACCCACGTGGACTAAAGAGGTCCTGATGTGACCCACGTGGACTAAAGAGGTCCTGAAGTGACCCACGTGGACTAAAGAGGTCCTGATGTGACCCACGTGGACTAAATTGGTCCTGAGGTGACTCATGTGGACTACAGAGGTCCTGAAGTGACCCACATGGACTAAAGAGGTCCTGAAGTGACCCACGTGGACTAAAGAGGTCCTGAATTGACCCACATGGACTACAGAGGTCCTGAGGTGACTCATGTGGACTACAGAGGTCCTGAAGTGACCCACGTGGACTAAAGAGGTCCTGATGTGACCCAAGTGGACTAAAGAGGTCCTGAGGTGACTCATGTGGACTACAGAGGTCCTGAAGTGACCCACATGGACTACAGAGGTCCTGAGGTGACTCATGTGGACTACAGAGGTCCTGAAGTGACCCACATGGACTACAGAGGTCCTGAGGTTACTCATGTGGACTACAGAGGTCCTGAAGTGACCCACGTGGACTACAGAGGTCCTGACCACACAGACACACACTGTGTTTATGGAAGTAAATCTATTTTTCCTCCACTCCTCCTCCTTGGAGGCAGACGTAAAGGTCAGATAAATGCGACCTGGCCGTTCAGACTTAAGTCACATTACAAAATATCAGATACATATTAGATTTAGGACCACATATGAAAGTGGTCTGGGTTGGATTTGAAAAAATCTGATTAGTGCTGTTCAAACTGTCTGTAACCGATCGGACACAGATCACTTATGGGTGAAAAAATGGGATTTGGGCCACATTTACCTCCATCTGAACAGAGCCTTAGATTCTGGACATTTGTGCAGATTCATCATCATAATGGGCTCTATCCACAGCCCCACTACGTCCTGAACTTAAACCTTTATTTTGTGTCTTTCTTTAATGGACATTCTGATTCATCCAGGTGTGTCTGACCTCAGTATACAGAACAAGAAGTAGCAGGAACACCTGGATGAATCAGTGTGTCCAATAATGAAAGAGGAAATAAAGGAGCTGCTTTAAGTTCAGGAAGAAGTGGAGCTGTGGATAGAGTCCATTTGTTTGTAGAAAACAGTTCAGTTTATGAAAAAAAAACCCCATAAAATACAATAAATACATGAAAATAAATCAAATAAATTAAAACACACACACATATAATACCTGTGAGACAGGTTTGATCTTTTGGACACCAATAACAGAACACAGTCTACATTTAACCAGAGCTCATAGCTCTGCTCTGCTCATGTCTTATTTTCAAGTATGTGACTGTTTTCATCTGCGTACAGTCATTTAGCCGTCCAATGTACAGCCGTATTTTCCGTACATCCTTTCTCACA
Organism: Ostorhinchus rueppellii; assembly: GCA_030068375.1. NCBI lineage: Eukaryota > Metazoa > Chordata > Actinopteri > Kurtiformes > Apogonidae > Ostorhinchus > Ostorhinchus rueppellii. Next base: position 35,829,004 of record JAQQZY010000008.1, read on the forward strand.
GAAGTAAAGTGATGTTTTGGACTTCCATCTCTGTCCTTGTGTGTATTACTGTCCCCCACATCAGAGACAATAACTAGAACTACATATACAAGGGTTAGACCAGGGCGGTCAAACTCATGTTAGTTCAGGGGCCACATTAAGGCAGGTGTGATCAGCAGTGGGCCGGATCAGTGAAATAACAATGACATATAAATAATGTCAACTCCAAACTTTCCTCTGTGTTTTACAGTGAAAAAAGTAAAATTACATGATGAAAATGCCTATAAACTAACCTTAAAAATAATGTGAAGAACATGAACTGAAATGACTGAATAAGTGCAGTTTTCACTATATGATGTCTCTATGTTCATTACAACTTACAGATCAGTGGATCGACAAACACTAAACATTTAATAACAGGCAGAATATTGGTACAGTCACATAAAGACACTTCAGGGTGTTCAGGCTGTTGTGAAATAAGACTTTGTTTTAGTGTAAATACAGTAAAATTGCATGAATATGTTTACCTTTACAAAGAGAAAAAAGTGGACTTGTGAGTATTTATAAGTTATTATGATAGTATTTTACTGGCCCCGCCCACTGGAGATTCTATTGGTCTGAATGTGGAACCTGAACTAAAATTGTTAACATTTTTGTGTAATTTTTGAATATCACACATTCATTCCAAGGACCAGATCGGACCCTTTGGAGGGCCAGATTTGGCCCCTGGGCCACATGTTTGACACTGGTGGTTTAGACAGTGCTTCAAACTCAGTGAATGTGAGAATCACTACTGGGTTTTGGATGGTTTTCCTAATTTTACTGTATGTTCCTGATACTCATCGTAGCTGCAGTTAGAGCTGTTGTTCTTGGTGTGGACAGACCTTCAGGCCTCAGATCGCTTCAGACTTGGATATTTAATTGGTTGTTTGGCAAAATTTAAGGAAATGTATGGTCAAGTTTTCATAGGTATCAGATGAAGATGGATTACAAATCTTGCCATTATTGATAGGGACTAAATGTGAAAAATGTGTGACTTATTTACTACATTTTCACATAAGTGAAACAAACATATCATGATTATGAAAAATAACTGAACTGTACTGACTTCCTTCATCACACTGTCCTTAACCCTTAAAGACCCAAACGTCCTCCTTTAACCTAAACCACCCACTGATCAAAACTGTTGAATACCTGCTGATCCACAAATCTTATCAATAATGTCAATAATTGGTGTCAAATACAGTTCTTCATCTTTTCATGGTCATCTGATATGACCCATCTGGACGTTCAAAGGCTCTGTAGTTACCATGGAAACCCCATCATCTTCTACAACATTAATTAACCAGTAAAACCCTTGGAGTTGGATCAGAACCAGTGGATGGACACACTGGGTTTATGTTCAGTTCAGGACAGATTGGACTGAAAAGTTATTATTTTCTTCAGTTTTCTCTGTCACTGATATAATAACCTTAAACTTTAAACTGAGTTGTTACGAACATCTACATGATCAGTGAATTAAATTTAGGAAAATACGTGATTTTCACAGAAAAAAATGAAAAATACCCAGGATAATATTTTAATAAATGGTGATAAATCACTTAAAAAAGATTAAATAGAGAAAAATGTATTTGGGAACTGATGCAAAAGCAGCACTTGATCTGTATGGATGAAGTGAGCACAAATTCAGACACATATTTAGGGAAAAAAATCGTAAAATAACATAAAAATAAACATTAGCCACTATTTGTAATGTGATGTCATCTTATTTAAAGGTTAGTGTTGATAAATCAGTGTCTGGCTCATGTCATAAACCTTTAATTAGCCATGTACAAGCTGTCCTGTGGAAGAAAAAAGCTTATTTTCACAGACAGACCGATACAGTCAGGTGGGGAATGAAATATAAAAGAAAATGAGAAATTTGGGATTTCTCTAAATACTTTTAGAAACACAGAATTCGATTCAAAAATGAATTTAAAAAATATTTTGAGTATTTACATATTTACATTTGTACCCTGTAACTGGAGCCGATGCCCCTCTAACCCCCCCGGTGTGGTCTGAAGCCTAGCGAGGCCTGCGTAGTCCACGTAGCTCCATAGGACTGACTGTGGTGTATCAGCTGCATGCTCTGAACCCTCTCCACATCGCTAACCCTGGTTCCTCTCTCTGTGTCTCTCTCCCCTCCTTCACACCTCTTTGCATGCGACTGCTGTGACTGATCCAGGGCTTAAAGGGACGAGCAGGGGAGAAGGTAAGTCTAGGATCACATGGGCTGTTGTAGAAGGTCTCCATACACTGCTGCAGTGTTTTGGGTTTTGTGATTTTATACCTGTTCATTAAACTAAAGGCTACGTAGGCTGGAAAAATACCATATTCATGATACAGAGGAAATAATTATTTGATCCCCTGCTGAGTTTGTAAGTTTACTCCTTATAAAGATGTGACAAGTCCATAATTCAGCTTTATTGTTACTTTTGCCATACGGACAGCGTATACCAGGGGTGTCAAACTCATTTTAGTTCAGGGGCTTCATTCAACAAAATTTGGTCTGAAGTGGGCCGGACCAGTGAAATAAAAACATAATATTTAAATAATGTCAACTCCAAACTGTTCTCTATGTTTTAGAACAAAAAAAAGTAAAATGACACAATGAAAATGTTTACATCTACAAACTATCCTTTCAAGCAATAGGAATAACATGAACAAACAGAAAATAAGTGTCATTTTAACAATATTCTGCTTCAGTTTATTATTTCCACATGTTCATTATAACTTACAGACACAGTGAATCCACAAAACATTTAATAACAGGAAGAATATAGTTAAAATTGCACCTACTTTTCTTAAGGTATTTATGTTTGTTCAGATTATTTATATTTTTTGTGAAATTATACTTTTTTTTAGTGTTAATACATGAAATTATTTGGAATTATATGCACAAAAATTTGGTGTTGTAAGTGTTTATTGGTTATTATGATAGGACTTTACTGATCTGATCCATTTGAGACTGAACTAAAATGATTGTTAATATATATTTTTGCATTTCACAAATTCATCCCAAAGGCCGGACTGGACCCTTTGGCGGGCCAGATTTGGCCCCTGGGGCCGCATGTTTGACACCTGTGGCGTATACAGATGACTGAACGGCAAACTCTAAGGCCCACAGTGCACCAACAGCATGAACACAGTAGAAAAATGTTAAAAATATATGTATTATTATTATTATTATTATTATTATTATTATTATTATTATTATTATTATTATTATTATTATTATTATTAT
>JAQQZY010000008.1:35857604-35869466 GCA_030068375.1 Ostorhinchus rueppellii
TCTGCCATTCTGCCGCCGTTAACCAGATTTGGCTGCTGATGCTTCTGAATGTTTCGTCCCTTTTTTGTCCGTGATGCGTGACAAAAACACTTAAAGGCATAAACTGGGGAATGCAAACCACATGTCATTAAAGTTTTATTTCAGCTTTAAACACTGATTGTTTAAACAGTTTTGTGGAACTAAACTGGCAAGAAAAGACAGGAATACAAGACAACACTGCAAATTATTTGGTTCTTACCCAGATAAGAACAACTTAGACTTAGAAGTGTTAGGTCAGGGGTGTCAAACTCATTTTAGTTCATTCAGGCCAGTGTGATCTCAAGTGGGTCGGACCAGTGACATTTATTCATTCATTCCTTCATTCATTTTCTGAACTTGATAAACTCCGTAGGGTCACGGGGGGACCATTAAAATACTAGACATAATACCCTTTACATAATAAGCCAAATTTTTCACTTTGTTTTAATGTGAAAATATGAATAACCTGAACTATCATGTGAAATCTGACATTTATTAAGAAAATAAGTTAAATTTCAACAACATTATTCCTCAGTTTATCATTAACACAATGTACAGATCACTGTGAATCGATTATTTTATCAAAATTTGACCTTTTTTTTCTTAAAAATCTTCAAGTTGTTCATAATTGTTCAGGATATTCACATTTTATTGTCACAATATTTTCTAAATGTAAATATTTTCATTATGCTATCTGACACTCTTGACAAATTGTAATATCTAATGTCTTCAGTCCAAGTTTTTAATTTTTTAAATTCATCCTGCGGGCCAGTTCTAGCCCCCGGGCCATATGTTTGACACTCCTGTGTTAGATAATTGATCTTGTGTTGAGAGTTAATTTCTTATTTTCAGTGTTCATACATCTGTAGACATGCTTATATCTATATTTAACAATCTTAGTTGAAGAAATCTTGTCCAGGGAAATCCTCTTGCTGCATGGACAGATGTTTCACTTGTTTTCAGCACCTTTTTCCTCAGATTGACGGTTTTTATCTTGTTTTTAAACCCCTTTTTTCCAGTGAAATCCTGTAAACATACAACCTCAGTGCAAAAAATGTCCTAAAACTGTGTCTGGGCCGCATCCCAGTCATTCCTAAATCTTTTATTAGTGTTAAAATAATGAAGTGTTAAAATAAGACTCCCTTCCATAATGAGTCGGACAGATTAACACATTCATTGCACACGCAGGGAGGACTTTGAAAGCCCAGAAAAGACAAATAGCCCACTGATATTACGGATATTCTGTGACAGATATTCAGTTTTTTCCCTTTCAGGCAGAGAAAAGTCCAAATGAAAAGAAGAGCCCAAATGAAACCATCAGTGGCTGAAACGTCATGTTATCAGACCAACAAAGCATTTTAACGCTTAAACCAAGACAGAAATGCTGACCGTGTGTACCAACAAGTAGCTTTTTATTTTTTATAAACGGCATGTTTTAGGAGTTCTAATAACTGTATGACGGATGAAAATGAATTATGGCAATCGCACACACTTGCGCAGGTTCATGTGCGTTTATGAAGTTTGTGATGAAGTCTGTTGACATCAGCTGACTGCTTTTCTGAGGTCACGGTAGTGGTAAGTTCCACACTGTCATGACCCAGTACGTCCCACTTCCTGTCATGTTTGTGATGTAGAACAATGAGCCACACATTCACACCAATACTTCGATAGTTATTCGATTTCTGGGGTTCTCAGATTATTCCAGTGGTCATGTAAGCAGGATAATCTGATCTGCTTTATCCAATAACAGCAGTAATCTGATTATCAGAAATCAGATTAACACACCTGGGTTTGTCCCCAGTGCTCCCATGTCTTCCTGCATGTTTACAGGTTCATCTGTTGGATTTTGTTCTTTTACATCTAAACATGTGTAAACATAATTAAAATCATACAGATTGGAAATGACGCAGTCAAACGTGAGCAGAAGACAATAACAGGAAGTTTAAGTTTACCATCACTATGTTCATGAACTCCAAAAGAAATCTGATCATGGGCTGGAACATCTAAACCAGGGTTTGTGATTATCGCTTTTCTTAAGTGTATGTAGATCTGATAATTACAATGATTATTCCCAGATATCGGACTTTTATGGTCATGGAAACAAACTGACAGAATGAGCATTAGGGATTCTTGCTGGAATCGGACTGAAAACCTTGACATTGAAATGGTTGAACTGTTGTTTTAATCATGGATGCAAACATCCAGAACCGCTGTCAGCTCAGTAACGGAGTCAGCTGTGACACCTACCAAAGGGGGCAGTACAAGATATTAACTCTGCAGGGTGCCCAACCCTTTGCAGAGGTCATTTTATTTTGTGTTAAAGTGTAAATGATGGAAATAAAATCTAAATTTTTTTTTTACATATTATAAGAATGTCTCATCTGTAATTTGATGCCTTTTGGAGATTTTTCCATCTTTCCTTGGCTTCTTTATGCACCTTAATACACAGTTTTACCTGGGGTGCCCAAACTTTCAGTCCCCACTGTACAAGCACATTTCTACCACTGGTACTTTGGGGTACACAGAAGAAGGAACGTCCTCTCACTTGGCCGCCGTGGGGTTGGACCCATCACAGAGGAAATTAGTTGTGATTGTTACGTGACCGATTTGGTCGTAGAATGGAAGCAGAGCCTCCACATCAGCGTCAGTCCATTTCTACATTAATCTTTCAGTTGTAAAATCTGTTGACATCCCGATTCCTACTGTTTTATTAACAATTGTTAATAGAAAAACATACAATCTTAACACAAACACAATAAAAAGACACAATCAACCGACAAATTCATAAATCTGATCTATGAAAAAGAAGACAAGAACAAAAGACAAACAAAAAGAAAAGGAATCAGTAACACTCAGGGCTTTGCTCCACATTAAAGTTAAAGTCAGAAAATAACTTCATTGTTTTAATTGATTGATTTATTGTTTAATGTTTTTTTTGCCAAATTAATTTGTGTAGATAATATTTTCCTAAAATAATTACTGAATTAATTGTATATTTTTCAAGGTCTGTTAAATTTGGATTGGTGGGTTGGAGCCTTATGTGGGCCGGATTGGGCCCGCAGGCCACATGTTTGACACCCCTGCTTTAGAAAAGATAGAGGAACATATGGAGTTCATATCGGCTCACCATGATAAATCTGATATTGTTCAATCGGTGCCGTCCAACTGATATGATGGGATTTCCATCCTGACAAGAGTCAAATTATGGGTGAAAGTGTGGTCACATTTTGCTGAATAGAATCTTCTATTATTAACTGTTGGCAGCGGGACTCGTACTCCTATCAGTGTGTTTAACCTCTGAAACTGAACAGCCTCCAGATCTATAAATCACATCTGGACACATGTCCTGCTGTGTAAAATATGGACAAATATGTGGTTGATTATCAGAGGGAGTAGAGGCGGAGCTACTGTACGAGCGTTTCCTCTTACAAAACAGGCATCACTGAGCAACTGATGTGAAGCCAGAGCGTGTGTTCCAGGCCAGATGTGAAGTGGACCACAGGTTCACATACGCCACGATGGAACTGCTCTGTCATAATGGAATACCCAGACGCTTAGACATATGCATGAAGTTTGACCCAATGTGATTAAAACTGATCAGACACAGTCTACTTTTATGCAACAGTTGATGGAGCTCGTTTACATAGAAATCTGATAATTATCGTGATCAGATGTGATGCGTTTACACGCACTTCAAAAATACGATAATGGAAAACCCCTTGTTTATGTTTCAGTCCAATATTTGATTTCATCAGAGGTACATACGTACATTATGATTGAACACGTACACTTCCTGTCATTTTCCAAACATCTGGTCTTGTCTTGGACTTTCTACAGGACAACTTCTGGAATGTGTCTCCATTCCTGTATTTCCTCCGTCAGGCAGATGGAGGATGTGGACAGTTTTTATTTGTTGTAGCAAGAAATTTGTTTCCTCTTCACTCCAGAAGTGAATCTTTTCTGACTTGTTTTTCCTCCAGCTCACAGTGATCAGGTGAACCTGTACACATGCAGGAAGGCATGGGAGGACTGGGACAAATCCAGGTGTTAATCTGAGTTATTGTAATCAGATTACTGCTGTTATCTGATCAAATAGATCTGATTAGACTGTTGATGATGGAAACATTGGTGTGCATGTAAACGGGCTCAGTGTTACTGTAGTGAAATCGAACCAGACGACATTGCAGACAGACTGAGCATGTGCAGCAGCCACTCAGACTGACAGACAGACAGACGTGTGTTTATCTTCTTCCTATCTTGCGCCCATCGTAAATTTCATTTATTTGATTTTGTTTAGTCTTGGCGCCGTCGGTTGGAGCTGAATCCCATGGTTACATCTGTCAGTGCAGGAAGGATCACCATCCAGATTATTTTTATTCAGTCATGCAGTTGTAGAGCTCCTCTGGTTCCCTAACGACCGGCGCTCTTTTACAACAGGAATTAAAAGATCAGCTTTGGAACAATGTTCTGAGGGGTGAATAAGGTGTGGTTGACTCTTTAATGTTTCTGCAAAGCGTGGATATGAATCATCTCTGGTTGTAAAGAGATGACAATGTCACTGAACCAGTTTACATGACCATGAAAATCAGATAAGTGGGAGTAATCTGATAATTACCATCATTAGATGCAACACGTTTACATTAATTGAAAACCTCTGGTTTACATGTTTCAGTCCATTATTCGATTTCATTCAGAGTACGTACATATGTTATGATGTAAAACAGACACTTCCTGTTATTTTCAAAACATCTGATCTTCTTTTGTTGCCCATGTTAATGCCTACGATGTCAGCGTTAGCTGTCCTAATGTGGGAGGAGCTAGTAAGAGTACAAAGTAGGTCACATGTTGCTGCTATCCTTCATTTCATTTCATTGTTTGTTTACATTTGTCCTTCAGCTCACAGTGTTTCTGCATAACTTGTGTTTATAAAGAATTTTTTTTTTTTTACAAAAAATAAAATAAATAAATAAATCAAATGAACTTGTGAAGACATTAGCGCATTGAGGACGAATCCAAGTATTTAGCCCCCCCACCCACCCCCTTTGTGTAATTACAAAGCACTTACATTTCACATTAGTAAAGAAACCGTGACAGCTTAACTGAAACCCAACAATAAACGTTAGCTTAGATGGCTAGCCTAAATGACAAATCAATGAACCAGGGAGAAACAAAATATCCAATTACATTTCTAAATTCAACACAAACATACCTTGGGCCTCTTCAGAGGGGCAGCTGTGTAAAACAATGAATTAATTCTGTATTGAACATATTGATTCTTTGTCCTTTTTAACCGTTTTCTCCTGTTGATGGGAAGTTGCTCTTCAAAATAAAAGTCTGCTATGTCCAAACTGGAAGTTACCTTTTACATAGTCAAAATAAGAACCATATGCCAAAACACATTTACAGAAGTGAATTTAGCTAATGTAATCAGGGTTATTTATTTACAATGTGTGTTAATCTGATTTCTAATAATCAGATTACTGTTGTTATCAGATAAAGCCGATCAGATTTTTCTGTTCACATGATCAACAATAATGTGATAACTCCATAAAGATAATGGTCAGAGTATTGGTGTGAATGTAAAGGGGTCAATGATTACACTATAAATGTGTTTTACAGCTTAAATGTTTAATATAACCAAAATGATTTCACAAGAAAAGTAGAATCAAACAAAAATGTAAAGTTATTTTTACTAAAAAGTTCACTGAAATAGTTTTTACTTGAGTACATGTTTTGCTTTAAGTTTTGTAGCATTTATCTACATTTGCTGAAATCATTTAAGGACTTTAACTTTAATGCTTTTGAAGAAATGTATGGAAAAAATAATTGTCATTTTATTGCCACAGTTTATTTATTTATTAAACTAACATGATCAGGTGAAAATTTAAATAATTGATTTTAAAATGAAATAAACTTATTTTTCTTACTGTATGTGGATAATGTGTCAGTGTTTATCTAAAAATTCATAATCCCAATTATTGAAAAAATATAAAGGGTCCATTATTCATGAATTTTTCATATTCATAATTTATGAAGTTACAGTTACACAACTGAGATATCTGGGTTAACGAAGGAGGAAGGAATGTTGTAACTAACATTAATGTGATCTGACACTTTACTTCAGGCCATATTTGTGAAATGATTCGTCAAGTGCTTCACTACTTTTAACTTGTTTTAGGTTGATTACATGACATAAGAATACATAAAATTATGATACATAAGTTTCTCTTTTCTAGTTAACTTCAACTAAATTTAGCACTTATATTAACATCTGAAATAGAGACATACCATTGGTTACAAAACTAAATCTGCAAAGATGAGATTTTAAAAGGACTTAGATGGTATTTATTAGTATTTACACCAAACTATATTATTATTATTATTATTATTATTATTATTATTATTATTATTATTATTATTATTATTATTATTATTATTATTATCTAAACTTAAAAACACCTGGTGTCAGGATGTGTATTTCGTAAATTTTGGTAAAGTTTTGCGCAAATGACTTTTAGGTTCATGTGTGTGCTTTGCAGAAATGTACCATGGCAGTATTTAATTCTGGTGATAAACCAGCCAGTTCCATAAACATAATCTACAAATATTGTACTGTATTTGAAACCAAAAAAAACAAAAAAAAAAAACTACTTATAGTATCTGTGACAAAATATGTTCTAAGACATGGCATCACATGAGCAGTGAAAATGAGGACGAACCTGTGACGAACACCACAGCGGCTCCGAAACCCAAAAGATGAACTTGTAAACCAGTTTTACAGAAACAGGTCATGAGTTTTTATAAGGAGTTTTTTTTATCCCTCAGACAGAAATGACCAAAGGGGTGTTTGTCATATGTCTGTCTGTGTCTGTCCCTGTCTGTGTCTGTCTGTGTCTGTCCCTGTCTGTCTGTCTGTGTCTGTCCCTGTCTGTGTCTGTCTGTCTGTCTGTGTCTCTCTGTCCCTGTCTGTGTCTGTCCCTGTCTGTGTCTGTCTGTCTGTCTGTCTGACCATCTCTGTCCATCTGTCTGTCTGGTCTCATTTTTACACATCACATCTTTGTCTCTTTCTGTCTCTGACCTTATTTTCTCCTTGTCCTTCACTTGGCTTCAGTTTCATTTTGTTCTGTCTTTTTTCTCTTAAACACGTTTTTCACTGTATGTGCTTTACTTTGTTTTTGTTTTTTTTCACCCTTTTCATCCTGTTCCACCTTTTATGTCCGAAGCCTCTTCTGTGTTTCACTTGACTTTGGTGAGGTCAACATTTCTAAATTCTTCTTTTTTTTTTAATTGAGAGTAAAATTGATTCACATCATCTTATTTTTTATGTATGTTAGTCCCTTTGTACCCAGTAAAACCATTGTGGATCCTGATTGCTACTTCTGGAAGGGCAGCTGTAGAATAAACGTGCGAACCAAACCCTGATGTTGCATTCCCAGTTTAAGACCGAGTGCTGTAACAGCTTTGGCTCCTCCTAACCTGCTCTGTGCACCCGCCTCGCTGCACTTCTTTATTTGTGGTGTAGTGTGAGCTTGCTGCGTTTGTTGTGACTTTTGTGGATGGGCTGGTCCCATCATAGCAGGTTGTAACTCAAGGTCTCTCAGCAGGGCGAGCCTGGAGTTCAGGGACCCCCAGGACCTCCAGGACCCCCTGGACCTCCAGGAACCCCAGGTCTGAATGGAGCAAGTGGTCCACCGGTGAGTTCTGACAATAACCAGAATTAAATTATTTCCTGTAGCACTTGGAGTGGTTTACTTTTAGAATGTATTATAAATAGAAATATCATCCAGACCATAATACTGAACAAGTTAAAGTAAGTTAAATAATTAGAACAAATACATTCAGGACTAACAGATACATGAACTTTACTTTTACAAAAACAAGAACCTTACATTAAGTTAGATGTGACCACTGTCACAATAATCTGTTCATCTAGTTCTCTCCACCAGCATCAGTTATGACCAAAAACATCTAGTACCAAAACATGATGACCTGACTGATCAACAAAATCAAATCATTTTATTGATTCCAACTGAATGTTTGTTCCAATTCACATTTAGAGTAAGTTATGTTTGTAACAGGCAGTGCACTGCTGGAAGCCTTTGAAAGAGAACTTTGGCTGATATTTTCACTCTTTATAATCTGATACGAGTTAGGGTTAGGGTCAAAAATGGAGTATTTTAAAACTCATGACCTTGAGTTTGACCTTTGTAGGTCATCCAAGGTCAACAAAATTAGTACCAAATGACAGGTCATGTCTGACTTCCTCTAAGTCGATAATACTAAGTTAATTGATATCCGTCTTAGTTTTAGATAGAAAATAGAAGCCATTTTCTGAATATGCAAATTAGGCACTTGACCCCAACTTTGGCTGATATCACAGCTGTGCTATTGACAAAAACTAATCCAGACCATGGCAAATCACAGTTTTACAGGTTTTTTTGTGTGAAATTATACATTGTTTTAATGTAAATACATGAAAATATTTACATTTACAAAGAGAAAAATTTGGAGTTGGGAGTATCTATAGGGTATTATGTTAGTATTTTATTTTTCTGACCCACTTGAGATTGAATTGGTCTGAATGTGGACCCTGAACTAAAATGATTGTTACTATCTTAATATCTATTTTTGCATTTCACAAATTCATCCCAAAGGCCGGACTGGACCCTTTGGTGGGCTGGATTTGGCCCCTGGGCCGCATGTTTGACACCTGTGGATTGGACTGTTTCCATAATCAATAATAATCTGATTCGTGGAGGTTCATTGACGTGTTATTCCAAACTCCTGTGTTTTTTGTCTTGTCATCAGGGTAAACCAGGTGAACCCGGAAAACCAGGCAAAGACCCCAGGGTGAGACCGGCTCGAGTCCACTTTTATTTTTCTATAACCTTGTCTTTATGGAAAACTCAACTGCGAACACTAACCTTCTTGTGTTTTTTTGTTTTCATCTCTGCAGCTTTTACCAGGACTGAAGGTAAACACATTCTTCTTCTTGTACAAATAAAAGGATAATGTTGGAAAACTTGATTAGCATCGCTGGAGTCTGTCACGACAACTCCGGAAATATTACAAACAAAAACAACCCCAAATATAACACACACACGCACACACACACACACACACACACACACACACACACACACACCCAGCGGTGTCAGCGTCTTCCCACCTGGACGGCGGTGCAGCTGCTCTGAACCTCAGACCCAAAACCACCCACATCACACACACTCTGCAGACCTGTTGTTGCCTTTGGATGGACCCAGCAGATCTCCACATGATGCATTAATTGTCACGGATTATTTAAAGGGAGGAATTTAGATTGTGAGGTCAGAGGAACGCACGGAGGCCTGTAAACGCCTCGCAGTATGAAAAACAAGCCTGGCTCGCAGCAGGAAGTGGATTGGCCTTGTTACGGGCTGATCAGGGAGCCAGCTGGGTGGAAAACAGGACTTTGAAGCCCTTAAATGGAGTCATAGCTGCAGGTTTTACTCTGAATATTTAATTCTTTACACTTTGTGGAGATGTGCATGTCTGTTTTATCTCCACAGGGAGAACCAGGCAGTCCGGGACAAAAGGTGAGACCTTCTGCTTTTCATTTTGGAAAGAAAATGCATTCAAGAGAATCTGGGATGTGGTTAGATTGGATCAGACGGATGAGCTGCGACATACAGGGTTCCTGTGGCGTCTTAAAAAGTCTTAAAAGTCATGAATTTACAGATCTGCATTTAATACCTTTAACCCTCCTGTTGTCCTCGGGTCAAAATGACCCACCACTGTGTTAAAAAAAACAAACAAATTCCCCTAAACAGTATTTTTCAACTTGAAATTTGATGACTACAGAGGTCCTGAAGTGACCCACATGGACTACAGAGGTCCTGAAGTGACCTACATGGACTAAAGAGGTCCTGAAGTAACCCACGTGGACTACAGAGGTCCTGAAGTGACCCACGTGGACTACAGAGGTCCTGAAGTGACCTACATGGACTACAGAGGTCCTGAAGTGACCCACATGGACTACAGAGGTCCTGAAGTGACCTACATGGACTACAGAGGTCCTGAAGTGACCTACATGGACTAAAGAGGTCCTGAAGTAACCCACGTAGACTACAGAGGTCCTGAATCCGTGTCCACACAGACACACACTGTGTTTACAGTATAAATCTGCTTTTCCTCCGCTCCTCCGCCTCGGACGCAGAACTGTGATGTTTGTTGCGTTTCAATGATGTAAATGTCGGATAAATGTGACCTGGCCGTTCAGACTGAAGTCACATTGGAAAATATCAGATCTGTATCAGATTTCGGACCACATATGAAAGGGGTCTGGGTCAGATTAGGGCTGTTCCCACTGTGTGGAACAGATCAGATACAGGTCACAAATGGGTAAAAACATGAGGTTTGGACACATTTACCTGCATGTGAACGGAGCCTCAGTTCCATCCGTTCCAACCCAACAATTTAGATTGAAATTACGAACCAGTTATCGCGAACTTTGCAGCCCCAGTCGAGAAATCACTTTGAACAACGGGAATCAAAGCGTTGGAGTAAATAAATACCTTTTCCTAAATTCTAGGTATTTTCTGCGAGCGTGGCCATGAACTAGGCCTTAAATTCTGTTCTAAGTAGTCTTAAAAAGGTCTTAAATTGAACTTTTAGAAATCCGTTGGAACCCTGGATAGAAAATCTACTGCGTACATCATCCATTGAGTAATTGATGTTTTTTTTATTGTGGAAAGACAGCAATAACCATGTATTTCCTTCAGTAGTGGTTGACTTTTATATATGATCTACTTTAAAGTGCATGCAGGGTTTAGTGCAGGAGGAAGCCATATTTCAGCGCTCACTGCTCTGCTTTTGTAGTAAAACACATCATTTGACTGTTTACCCACCTGCACGCGTGGTATTTCAGTCAGAGAGTAAACTAACAGTGGGACAGATGGGATGAGATGGGAGGAGGTTCGTATTTTCAGAGCGCCTCAGGAGGAGGTGGTCGTAACAAATCACGGGGGCGTTTGCTTGCGTTGGTGTCGGCTCGCTGTCTGTCGGCTGTAGGTCAGCTCTGAGGTGAGTTAATGTACCTGTCGCTGTGTCTCTGCAGGGTGATCAAGGCCAGGTCGGTCTACCAGGTCCTGAAGGCCCACAGGTATGCATTCCTCCTTATGTTTACATGCACCGCACACTGGATAGAAAGATGGACGACAACAACACAAACGCCCTAAAGCACGGGTGTCAAACCCGCAGCCCACGGGCCAAAACCGGCCCCCCATAGGTTCCAGTGCGGCCTGTGGGATGAAAGTGAAAATCACACTGAAGATATTAACGGTCAAGTTTGTCAAAATCATTTTAGTTTCCACATTCAGACCAATATGATCTGAAGTAAAATAATAACATAATAACCCAGAAATAATGACTATGACAAATTTTCTTCTTGAAAAATTATGTGGAAAGATGTGAGACATAATATTGTAGAAATGGTTCTTATTTTAGTTCTAAGTTCTATATATTTATATTCCACATATAGCTTACATTAAAACACTTTATTAAACACAATTAGATCAGCAATTTGTACAATATGTACTAGACAAATATTATCGATGTAAGAAGAAGGCATTTACATAAATAAATGCGCAAAAAATATTGGTTTGTGTAAATTTATGTGGTTATTACCTCCGCCAAGGAGGTTATGTTTTACTATGCGTTTGTTACCATCAGTCCGACTTTGTTTGTTAGGAACATAACTCAAAAAGTTATGGATGGATTTTGATTAAACTTTCAGGAACTGTTGGAAATGGCACAAGGAAGAACTGATTAAATTTTGAGGATGATCCGGAAGAAATCCTGCATTCT
>JAQQZY010000008.1:36045361-36064153 GCA_030068375.1 Ostorhinchus rueppellii
GGATTGGGCAGGACAGGATTTTTTTTCTGGGAGCAGGACAGGACAGGAGTGAAAATCCACTCCCGTGTCATGCTCTACTGTGTATAGACTGTTCATGGATGTAGACTGTTATCAACATAGGAATGGACTTAGCTAATGTGAAAAATGTGAAAGAGGCTTTGTGGCTACATGCATAAATCTTACATATCGACACCTTCTTAAAATAATCACCTCTGTCATTTTTTCAGATTTTTCAGGAAGCACAAAACACTGACCCATTTGGTAAATATATATTTAGTAACAATTTTAATCAAACAGTTAAAAGAACAGATGCTTACTGAAATACAAACGACAAGCTCAGTCAAACATGGAACATGAAAGAATTAAATGACTTAGGCAAATTTTCAAACATGCCAAAATGACCCAGGCAATTATTTTAAGAGGGTGACAATATAGAATATTTATTTAATTTCTGTAACAGCCATGATATGCCACAGTTAGCCAAAGCTAAAAGAGTTGATAAAATCTCACTTGACCCCTGTGCGCTTCACAATTTACAGCAAATCATGATGTGTGAATCTGGTAAGTCCACATGCAATTAAATTACAGTGGTGAGCATCATCACCTTTGGCCCGAGTGCTGCTTTCACTACAGTGAAAGAATCTGTCCATTATCTTGAAAAATAACTTATTTTTTTGACGTTTTGAGCTCTGTGTAATGCCCTCAAATGCTACCTATGACATCTAGGGTGCACTATGACATTGTCAGAGTGCCCAGTAATATTCCTCTTTATTGTTTGAGATGAGATAATTCACATTTTTAGACCCACTTTGCTGCTCTCTATCCATTCTGTATCCACTTTTTCTATGCAGCTTTTTTTCTATTTTTTCTGTTAATTTCTCTCCCAGTACTCACAAAACTTAATTCAATCAGGTGGCCCCCTAAGATATATGTACAGACGGACAGAGACCCCACTGCAATTAATACAGCCCGCAGGACTGTGAGCATCGGTGTGTGTGTGTGTACGTGTGATTTAGAGCACCTGCTGCTTTCTACAAGGTAATGTAAGCCTCCATCTGGTTATGCTTTGATCTAATCATGGTGAAAGGGGGGAAAAGGAGCGGGAGACCCACAGATGAAGAAACAGTATGACTGGCTTCCACAAGAAAACATAGGGAAACAAACAAAACTAAAAACAAAAAGAATAAAGACAAACAGGGGTATTTTTAAGATTACTCACCTCTGTTGTCTTTGAGGGAGAAGTTGTTATTGTGGGCGACTTCAGGAGCGAGGCTGAATGTGAAGTGTTGTCTGTGGGCCATTTCATCTTTGTCCACCGCACTGACTGTTTCAATAATCTGGAAATACACACACAGAACAATTAAAAACGCAGTTTAGCACTGTTTGCCTCTAAATCTAATCCACATAGTCCACAGAGCTGTATTTTTTCCCTTCTCCTGCAGTGCACACATGCTCACCTTCCCTGGGGCGACGGTTTCACACATAAGGACTTCATTGTTGGTGGCAAACTCTGGGGCGTTGTCGTTTACGTCTTTGACTTTGATGTTCACGCGGACTTTGGTTTCCTGGTGGTGTCCTCCTGCATGCGCACATACACACAGCATTTGGAATTTGTAGGGCAATTTGTAATTAAATACTTGATTAGTTTGGACTCTTTTAATAACTATATTCTATTATTCAAGGTCAACATCAGGGCAATTTGAGGACTTAAAACATGCATGTCAAACACATGGCTCGTGGACCAAAACTGGCTCACCAAAGGCTCCAATCTGGCATTCAGGATATATTTATGAAATACAAAAATTACACTGAAGATATTATCAATCAACTGTGTCAAACTCATTTTAGTTCCTTCTGAATAATGCTCTGCCTGTTATCAAATGTTTGGTGTATTTGTATAAACCTACTGAGATCTCTAAGTTATAATATACTAGTGTAAATGACAAGTTAAGGCATAAAACTGTTAAAATTGCACTTGTTTTCTTAAATAATTTGAGGTTTTTTAGGTAATTCACATTTTTTATGAAAGAATAGTTTGTAAATGTAAACATTTTCATTATGTAATTTTACATTTTCACTTTAAAAACATACCGAAAATTTCAGAGATAACATTATTTATAGGTAATTATGACAGCATTTTACTTGTCTGGCCCACTTCATATCAAATTGGGTGGAATGCGGTGCCTGAACAAACATGTTTTTGAGTTTGACACCCATAGCTTTGGCAATAACTCAAAACAGTGTCATGTTTCATCCCAGCATCCTTCATACATCCAAACAGCATATTGGGAATTATAATTTACACATAAACAGATGATTCTTAAATACACGTGTGTCTTGTTGAACTGCATGGGGATCTTCATCGGAATTATGCCTTTACTTCTAATTTCCATTTTATTATTCAAATATTTCCATATTATCACAGATGTTTCCCCATTTTTAATCTGTTTATTCTAATGTTTTCATTTCTAATATATGCTGAACTCTCCCTGCATGTTTAACTGAGGTCTCGATAAATTCAGACCATACTGATGGTGTGTATTCTCTGGAAATATACATTATGGTGAATTAACCAACACAGCCATTAGAGCTCAATTATTCATGCTTCTGAATTTGTCAGATGGCTGTAACTGGTCAGTTTTATTTGCTTTTTGTCATGTAAAAATACATATTAGTTGTATTTTGACTGGATACAACCAAGTATTTTTAATTTGTAAGAAGATACATTTTGATGCATGTTTGCCCATCTCTGGATAAGCTATGAAATTCATTGGCATTCTGCTATTAAGAATTAATATTCAAGCAGTGTCAGTGTCATTAAAAACAGGATGTCATTTGTGGTTAAATGCATGTGCGGCTGCTTGCATGTCCACGTTTTAATCTGCATTTGGCACAAACTGGAGACAAAACTTGTTATGAATATTTTCTGCAAGATTGCTTGTCAGTCAGGCTCTTCGCCAGCTCAGTTATTTTGATTTTTCAAAAATTACAGACATGGGCTTTAGAGATATAAAAATACCAGCCTGCCACCCCGTTAGCCTGTTCCTCTTTTCTTTTTTTTTTTTCTGTTTTTACACCAACCATTCTGTTGTGCAATATATCAAATATCAAGGTATGCCTGCTAGAGCTGAAGATACTGAAAATAAATAGTGTGATGCTGGGAGAATAATGTCCAATCAAACACCACAACATGAACGTTCCAAGAAAAAAAACAACCACATTTTTCTACACATTCATTTCTCTATTAAAAAAAAGCATCTATGCACTGTCTTGCATATTTGCAATTTTAGTCTGTATGACTTTTCCACTACCCTGTCATTACTAGGCATTTATTTAGCTTCCCAGGGCCTGTTAGCGGTTAGCATAGACAGCAACGATCCTAGCTTAGTGGGCGGTGAGCCCATTTCCATCTGGATGTCTGGCGTCTAGTACGCCACAGGGAAACCACGCGGCGCTCCGCTAGCTTGAGTTCCAACCACAGAATACCAGGGTGGGGCCAGTGTGGCGTGTTGGCTGGAGAGTTAGTGGGGTTAAAGCTGCAGAGGGTGTGCTTCAGAAGGCCTGGGGGTCTGGTGCCCCCCCCCCCCCCCACACACACACACACACACACTCTACCCAAACCCTCTCTGTAGAGCTTGCAACAGAGCTTGTGGTCACAATGGACAGTGGAAAGTTTTCAGTGTAGTTTTTAATTTGGACTTGTCAGATAAGTAACTTCTGTGATACTTGGCACTGGCTTATATTTTGCATCACATTCAGCCTGGATTGGTTTCATCTGTGCTTATGTGGACAGTACCTGTCTCTTTTGCTGAAACGGAGATATTATGCCAGGCCTGGGTCTCTCTGTCCAGGGGTCTTGTTGTGGTAATCATGCCATCTTCTGGGTTGATGCTGAAGAACTGCTCTACATCTGTGTACTGAGGAATCCTATAGCTGCAGCACACAACACAGGTACATGTCAGTACAGCATGAGAGCAACACCAGTTATTACCATACAAATCCAAGGGGTCCAATTAATTAGCTGTGTATAATGAACACAATTGTTATAGTCAAACAGTAAAAACCTATTGAAAAAATGAAGCTACATCTGTGAAAAATTCTAATAATTTTTGGAAGAAATGTTATTTTCTTTTTCAAATCCACATTCTAGCTCCAAAGAAAGGTTATTTTTAATTTCCATCAACTGATGTATTCATTTAATAGCTACTGTATTGTGACTGATTGATTGTTCATTGATTTCTTGCAGATTCACTGTGTGACATGTAATGGGCCTATTTTTCTTATATTCATGAAATTTGCAACCCACAGTTTGTAGTGACTCAGTTTGTGGCATGTTAAATAATGTCATCTTGTTCCATGTGTCAGGTCAGAAAGATCAATCTCACTTCATTAGCTCAATACACATCTGTTATTTTGCATTTGTGAACTGCTCTGAACTGATTTTTTTCTTTTTTACAAGAAAATAGATGACATCGTGCAGTGGGCAACAAACTGAGCCGTAATGTGCTGTATTTTACAAATATATGGAACAGGCTGCAGTGAACAAATATGAATTTTAAGGAAATCAAAATAATGATTCTTGGGAAAATATAGTTATGGGAGTTTCCCCCCTCCCCACAAAGATCTGGTTCCTCTTCTTTTTTTTCTTTTTTTTTTTGAAGAACCAAGAACCATAAGAGAATCCACATTTATTAACTTAATTCCAGCAACAATTGAACCTGTTGCTAACTATTCTTCACTCAGGGTTATTTGGAGTTTCAATAAAAATTTCAACCTGATTCAGAAATAATATGCAATTGGTCAGACTTTAAAAATAAATATGAATGTAATATAAATATAAATTCCTATAAAAATAAACTCCTATATCTCTCAATGTACAAACATGAACATCATTTTTGTCAAGGAAACCTATGGCATTAATTTGGGCAAATTTGTGAATCTTTCTTGAGAAATGACTCCTATGATGTTGATGTATGTATAATGTGATGTGATGTTGCCTTTCTATAGTATATACATTTTACAATATATACATATGCATATAAGTCTTTATTGTAGCCAAAGAAACATTGTTATAAATGTACTTTATTTAGTTTTTGTGGTGATTGTCTAATAACTTAAGCCGTCATGAAAATTCGACCTCTCCTATAACCCTGCAGCGAATGTCTTTGTGTTAATTCTATGTGTGTGTCTTCATTACCTGACAGGGTTGTTGGCAACGTCAGTGTCCTTGGCATGAACGCGTCCCACTAGGGTTCCTTCAGGCGCATTCTCCTCTACCTCAAACGTGTAACTGTGGGCTATGAACACAGGAGGCTCATCTGCGTCCTCCACAGAAATCTACACACAAACACACAAAACATGCAACGCTGATTAAAGACTGGTTACACAAAACATTCAGTATTGAGTCTAATGTCACCAAGAACACATACTTTTACATTCTTCATTCCTCCCATCAACATAGGACCACACGAGTGAAAGTAATGGTAATATGTATTTTAAACACAGTTTAAAATATTGTGAGTTGTTTTCCCTCAGTGTTCATTGTCCATGATGTCCAAAAAGAAAGTGGTTTGTAAATCATTTTTAATGTTGTGCATGATTTCTTTCTATAAATCAAGGCTTTTCTCATAAAACATGAAAAATTAAACTAACAATAAAACTCAAAAAAACACCAAAACTGAAACTAAAAATTCCTTAACAAAACATAAAAATAAAACCGTAATTGCCCTCATACAACAAGAAAAACAAGCAAAACTATTGAAAGTAAAAATAATGACGAATAAAAATGTCAAAAGTTCAATATATTAAATCTGCACACACTCACTCTAATGTGCATTTATTCTAGCCATCATTTCACACATTTACCTTTATAGTGGCTTCATCCTTATAAGGTCCCCAGGCAAGGAACTGTGGGTCAACATGAGGGTTGGATCCTTCCACTTTCAAAGTGTACAGCCTCTTAGTCTCATAATCCACCATCTGAGGATGAAAAAGGGACACAGAAAAGGAAATAAAACATGTCACTAAGTAATTTTATTCAGAGACAAATGATGACTGTTGAATAAAAACAATATGAATTGCAAAAAAAAAAACTAATTGTGTGTTCTGTTGCTGTACAGTCAGATATGCAAGCTGACACAAAATACATGTGTCCACTGCAGAGGCAACACTGGCTTTTGGAAAAAATTCAGGAGCGATATTTTTGGCTGCTGCTAGGTGGAGCTGTTGCTACATGAATTGAAACAGACGGCTCTGGTTTTGACAGCAGCAGTACAACAACTTGCGCTTCACAACTGCTTTTAATGCAAAAGTAGAAAGAGCCAGGAAACAAAAATATTGTATTTGAAGATCATTTCTATTACATGATACAATGAGGCTGCTTGGGGGGGGGGAGTGGGGGCCATTTATGTTGGATTGGGAGTGGGAATGACAATTTTGTTGAGTCAGGATTGGATCCAAGTGACAAGAGGCAATAGAGAGCATTTTATATCACTATGAGAAAAAAGTGTCAGAGGATGCAAGGCTGACAAGTAGTTATTTCTTTGTAGTAGTTCATAGATTTTCAATCATCACACCTTGATAATCAAGAGAAATTATGAATACAATAGGGTTTAAAGTCACTGGCATGGGTTTTCTGTAACACTGATAGCCCACTGCAAAAACCTTTAGATTCAGCTCACTCAGATCAACCTGAGCTTCAATTCGCTTACTCTATATTGGGAGAAAAACCCATTGACTTGTAATGGCCTTGAATTGGTATTGAATTGACTCGAGCATGAGATATGCTTCTCATTGTCTGAATTGAACGCTGTTACACATTTTTCCACACTCCATCTCCATTCAACTGTTAAAAAAACCCACAAAAAAACAACAACAACAAAAAAAGATAATTGTTATAATTTCCCAGCAGTTAAAGAGTGCTGACCCTCAGCCAAACATTCTGTTCAGTTGTGTGTTGTTTCTCCACATATTTTTTGCTCACGTACAGTCTGCATACAACTGCAGGGAGAACTTTTAAGCCAACATATCCGCAGGCTGTCATTGTGTAATATTTATAATACTCAGGAGATGCTTTCTGCTTTGATTATGAGGCTTTGTAAGCTGTCAACAGTACTTGGCTGCAACTTAAGTTCATCTGCAGTCTTGCCATAGCAATTGTGACAGTAAATAACTTTCTTTCATCTTTTACTCCTATGTTATGAAAACACATAAACACTGTCCCTGAACACCATTTTCAAGCTGGGATGGACATGTTGTGTTGATAAATGCAAGCTTGATCTTTTTATCTCTGGGCTACCATCACCTAAAGAGCATAAAAATACACACTATAAGACTTGTAAACTGAACCACATGACTGTGTACTTAGATAAAATGGTAGTTTTAATGTTGACATTTACCAAATCTCTAGCCTGAAAATAGCTCAGTGTGCCACTTACTGTTAAATCACCCTGAACATTGCAAGGTAAGATATAGACCCCAACTTGGAACGTTTCTACAAAGCAAAACCATTAGAAAAAGTGAATGATGATATCCTCTGCTCAGAGGTGCACGGCCCTTTCGAGTTTCAGGTTGTTGTCAGACTGCTCTTTGGGGAACTGAATATATAACATGGCTGTCTTCAAGCAAACAAACCAACCTCCTCTGACACAATGGCTCACTAATGGTTCACTTTCTAGACACTTCCATGGTTACTGTAAGATGTTGACAGACCATCTTTAACCCTTACAGACCCAAACATCCACTGGGACCAAAACCATCTACTGATCTCAAATATTTAATACCTGTTTAGTCACTAATCCTATCCTTGTAGACAGAATCCTTGACGTTTTTCCATGGTCATCAGATAGGACCCATTTGGGCATTCAGAGTTTCTGGAGTGAACAAGGAAATGCCATCATCTTCTGCAGCATTGATTCACTAGTAAAACCCATGGAGTTTGATGAATAACAATGGATGGAGACACTTGCTTTATGTTCAATTATTGATATATTTTGCTGAAAAAGTAACTTTTCCTTCACTTTTCTCTGTTTTGATATACTAATCCTTGAATTTACTGAGTTTTCATGAACATCTAAATTAAATATAGGAAAACACAGGGTAATAAATAAAGGGGATAATAAAAGGTGATACACTACTTAAGAAAGGTTCAATAGAGAGAAAAAATAATTTGCAAACTGCCACAACAGGAGCACTGGGTTAGACTAGTAGCAATGTTTATGTTTCAGGTCCATATAACAGCATAAGTGCCATGGGATTCTTCATCACTCCATTTTTCTCTGCCCTCAGAATCTGAGCAATTTCTGCCACGCACAATCTTTGAATTTTTGGTTCTTTTGAACTTTTCAAAATCACACAGTGGGTGGAAACTCTGAGCTGGGAGTGTAGTCATACTTTAATAAAATGAGCCATCATAAATCTGAGTTTCATACCCTGTGTTGGTTCCCAGTAATTAGCATGACCACAAACCCACTAATATCAAATATTATAGACAGTGTATTGCAGGGTGAGAAGGTCTGGCTGTGAACTAAATTATAATTAAAGTAATATACACAGTGCTTGGGAAAAGATATTGGACTTGCAGTTTGTTTTTTCATATTTGGGCACTAAGGGTTTAGATTGGCTTCCATGTGATGGTTGTGCCAAAAATCTCATCGCTTGGGTCTGGTTTCCTCTCAATGGACTGTTCCATATTCAGTCATTTACTGCATCATTCAGCCCTGGGGTGAACTGTGCTGTAGGTATAATACGTGTTGATGGCAGGTACAACGCTATGGAAGGGATATGACCCAGTTCTTTCATTTCCCCTCTTTTGTCACGCTTCCTCGGTCTGGGATCTCTTTTTGTCCCCTCTCTCTCTCTCTCTCTCTCTCTCTCTCTCTCTCTCTCTCTCTCTCTCTCTCTCTCTCTGTTTGTTTCTTGTCCTCACAGCCTTTCTATCTCCATCTCTCGGCCTATACATTCACTCTTTATCTTCTGTTCTCTTCCTCGCTGTAATCAGTGCGAGTTAATATTATTCACAATAATGCCTCCCCCTCCCTCTCTCAATTCCAACACACACATACGGTCTTGCACGCTACCTCACACACCTCCTTAATATTCTGTGGACTGCTTTCGTCAGGACACAGTTGAAAGAGAATAGGTGATTAAAGCTCATCCCGTGTGTGTGTGTGTGTGTGTGTGTGTGTGTGTGTGTTTGTGAGAGGGAGAGTGAGAGAATAGAGATTAGTGAAGGCTACTCCTAATGCTGATTTAAAAGTGTGTTTATGCGCGAGTCTGTACTATGTGAAGGTGTGCTTGGCTTTTCAATTTGTAAAGCTTTGACGCTAGGGAGTAAAACGTCCCAGAGAGGCATCAACACACAACAATAACACTTATACATGCAAATACACATGGTTAATGTGTATCAGGTTTAAAAATATCAGTGACCAAGCTTCCTTATAATTGTCACTTTACTGCTGAAGAGTTGCAGCCACACAGCCTTGGCTAATGGCCAGTGTGGGTAATGACTGCCTTCACCAGGGTACATGCAATAAACTCTGATTGTTCAGAAATGGCAGGGGGTCCCCTTTCACAGTACCTCTGCCTGGGGATGAGTTATTTTCTCTTTCTGAAATGTTTGCAGAGTGTGCATCATATAAACCTTGTTAAGAAACCTAGTTACACATATGAGAAGACTACATTTCTTGGGAGAATCTTTAAGGTCACTAGTACTGTATATGTACACTGCCCGGCCATAAAAAGAAGTCGCACATGCAATATTTCATGGCACCACCTATGGTTTTGATTGACGGAGACATTCCCTGGATTTAACTTCACAAATAGTTCAGGTCCTTCCATAGGTAAATACAGCAGTGATTAATGATGTTTCAGCTGGAACAGGTTATTTAACTCTAACTGCAGTGAGTGTCCTCTCATGTCTCATGTCAAACAGATTGGACAATGCCAGGGTTGATCAGGATCATCAGGTATGTGACAGAATGACTGAGGGAGAATGAGACATGATTTCCACACATGGATTAACTGACAGAAAGTCCAGACTCTAATTCAGGATGTGATGAAGACTTGACGCACCGACCTGCTTCTACATCATCAATAATCAGAAATTAATGCAAATATGGATGAAACAAACACAATGACTATTGTGACACTACATAAACGTGTCAAAAAAGGTGTGAGTATGAATGTCTCCTGTAATCAAAACCAAAGATGGTACAGTCAAATACTGCATGTGCAACTTTTTTTTTTTTTTTTTTTGGCCGGGCAATGTATACTGTAAGTGTATTCATACTGTCAGTTATGGCAAAACACAGAGTAGTGTAAATAGCTACATATGCACTCAAAATGGTCAAAAAACTAAGGGTTCAACACTTGCCATGATTGTCATCTTGACTATGCAACAGCAGGGATAGAACTAGAAATGACAGCGTAGGAAGCTGTGATCGTGACAAGAACTTCAAGTCAAAGTACAAAATCAAAGACATTAACACACACACACACACACGGACACACACACACGTGCATACACACACACAAATAGCGGGTTATACCAGTCAAAAATCTGTCAGATATTGAACTGAAAGTTATATTTAATTGCTGTAATTCTAGTGGGGATAATACTTATTACCATCAAAAAGCAGCAAAGAAGACGGCTGCATTGCCTTTTTTTCCTACAGTAAGTGCACAACAGCAGGTCTGAATGTAGACAATACTAAAATTTGCCAAAATTTGCACACCATGCATACAGTGTAAAGCATGTAAATATATCAACAGAATTACTCAATTTGACTTGATTTGACTAGATTTATGCAGGAGGGCATAGTGTGTTTCCATTCGGCTGTATAAATGTTGTTTTTTTGTTTTTTTTTCACGCAACCAACTGAAAGTGTTGAACTAATGCTATGTGAGTCATAGGTATCACTTGTCTCCCTGTGAATCAGGTGGCAAAGCTAAACCTGGCTTTAAGTTTGTAGACAAAATTCTGGTTGAAAACAACTGTTTATGCATAAGCACTAAGCTGAAAGCAGCAGGCTCTGGGAGTATTTTACTCTATAAAAAGCTTCATCAAACTGCCAAAGTTTTCCAGCTCTTCCTATGAGTGTAACTGTGGTGGATGAATTCATACTTTCTTTAACCAATTTTCTGTCAATTTATTATATAATATGAATCATTTTCTTAATTCTGAACAGAACAGTTCTGTTGTTCTGTTGGCTTTTCTATGCATATGATTGGGTGTTCTTTATACTTTGACAGTTTTTGTAAAATTAGCCATGAATAAATAAATAAAATCACAAATGCATTACTTAGAGAATCACAGTATAAAATAATAGCTGTAATTGTAAACCTCAGCCAGATCCCTGCCAATTCACTGCCCAACTGTTAAAACTCCCCACATTTTATGTAGGATGTGAAAAGTAGTTTCAGACAAGTGGCCTCTGAGGGGAAATGAAGTCAAAAATCACCCCTACTGGAACAGGACGGTCATTTTCTTTTATTCTGTCATAATTCTGGGTACAGGAAAGCAGTATTTTTGTGGAAGTGGGACGTGTCTAGAGTTAAATCTTATATCCATGCACACAAAAATCCATCCTCAGGAAAAGCCCTGGCTGGAGAAACTAAAAGTCTCAAGCACCCTGTGAGTGTGTATAGTGTATCCTAATGCCAAATTCTAGCACTGAGCTGCAAAAGGAATCGCTCACGCAGAGGGTTGTGAGAAAAGGCATGAAACAGACTTGTATCGATTGATTCAGACAGAGATTTTCCCACAGCATCTCTCTACATTGAGCTGTGGGTTCAGGCTGGCTGCTTTTTTGAGCAACATCATCGCTGTCTGGGCAGAATATGTAACTCACCACGAATCCATCACACTTTTACATAATAATTTCATATAATTACATCTTGGATGTGCCAAGTCTAAAAAAAATCAAATAAAAAATGAGAGTGGGCGCCTGTGTGGGAGAATCTGGGTTAAATGTCTGACAAAATAAACAGTTTTCTTGTAGTTTTTGGGATTGAAAAGTGAATGCACACTTTGTTAGACTGACTTTGCTCTGTAATAGATTCTAGTTTTCCTCTACAAGCTGATACCTAGATTATAAATGCTTTAATATTTCCCTCAGATGCTCAGAGGTCACATACCTCAGGGGGTAAGAGGCAACTACTGGCACTCACTGGAGGATTCAGCTCATAATCCTAACCTGCAGCTATGCATACAGTGGGGCATGTGCGGCTAAGAGACATAACAAGGAAAAAGCAAGTGATCTTTTATGTTCTTGACAGAAAACTGCAGAAACAATGGTGTTTTTGAGAAAATAAGATGAAGTGTGTGTGTGTGTGTGTATGAAAAAGAGAAAGATAGAGGAACGATGTGAAAAGTAATTGTGCGAGTTGAGCTGGATCACTGGAAGCTACGTTAATAGGGTGTGTGTGTTACTGTCACAGAGAGCTCTGGCCTCGGGAACCATGAAAGGAAATGCACTTACACACAAACACACAGAAACAGACACACACACACACACACACACACGAGTTCATATCAAACTACACAACTGTGAGGGTCAGAATTGAAGGGACATAGTGAAAATTTCCCTTCTGCTTTAGCAACAAAACCTCTTTTTCTCTTTTCTTTTCTCTCATACCACTGAGGCACACATCTGGACGTGGACCCAAATGTGGCCTGGCAAACACTCACATTATATGTCTTCACAGCTAAATAAGTACCATCTACATTTCCACTTTGGTCAGTTTGGAAAACGGTGATGACGCATTTGTCTGCTCGGCAAAAACTAACAGCTGAAACAGTCACTGGCAGCGAACAGCACTAGATTGCCACAACTCATGACAATATATATGTAGTGTAGATGAGCAGAACAAGAAGCCATGGCTTTGTTGTCAGTGTTGCCATTATGAGTCTTGATATCATTACAAAAGTCTCGCCTGTCCTGTCTGCACTGCTTTCGGCTTTTATGCGGGAAAAGTTAAGGACATTGTGTCTCAGTGTTTGTATCAGCAACTTTTTTGTGTGAGTCCCAGCTATTTCAGTGAGCAGCAACCTCCAGGACTGAAAAAATGAAACATTATTCTATCCTGGTACAAACACAAGGTGGTTTCTAGAGTTCATTTCCTTTTCATTTCAACTGTAAACTTTTACATTGAGTCTCGGATTGCATACTTCTGTACGGTTCTTATGGTTAATAGTTTGTGTGCATGTGCATTTGGATTAGAATATAAGGTTGTGGTGGAGGGAACAAACACCACGCTACAAAATCATGATCCTTTAAAAGAAGTTTTAACAGAAAATATGGTTACCAGATAACGCATGGAAAGTTACGTTCAATGACATGTGCTAGTGGGCAGTATAATGCTCTGCTGATAGAAAAACCTTGAAGACAGAAAATGCATTTTTCGTTCTGTCAGTTCGTCAGTTTGATTTGAGACAACTGGTGAAATTTGTGCACTGTGCAGGTCCAGTATGTTTACAGCCCACTTCAAAAATCAAAATCTTACTGAGCATATTTTTCTCATTTCTAGTCAAAATATGTCATCACACTTAAAATAAGATGTAATCACATAAAGAGTAACTTTTCAGTGAGAAATAGTTTTAGAAAACAGATCTTGAAAATCTTATTTCAAGAAATCTTACCATAATTTTCACTTGTTCCACTGACAGATTTGTTTTGCTTGAATTAAGGAAAAACAAACTTAAATTAAGCAAAACAAACAAACAAAAAATATGCCAAAGGAATAAGTGAAAAGGATCTTGGAAAGATTTCTTGACATAAGATTTTCATCATCTATTGTATAAAAATAAGTTCTTACATCTAACTGAAAAGTTACTCTTTAGGCGATTACATCTTATTTTAAAAGCAATGAGATATTTTGACAAGAAATGAGAAAAATAGACTAGATTTTGATTAAGATTTTGATTTTTGCAGTGTGTACTTCATTTAAGTGTGCTAATGGAAATGCTTGATTTGACACAAATGGTTATATAACTAACTATTTTAATTAAGTAATAATACTTACATTTATTCATAATTAAAGTAGTTGTTTTTAAGAAGTTACATTAACACAATACATTTTTTGACAGAAATGTTTATTTAAGTTTACTGTTCAATTTCAACACTTGGTGTGTAGCATAATCCAGCTAAATTAGCCATATTAGCTTTAATTTGGTAATACATTAAACTCTCTGTCAGTTTGTTTGGTAACTAGCCTGCTAGCACCAACTAGTGTGCTTATACTTTAAAAAAGTTGACATGTTAGTGTTATCAAACACTACTATTGGCCTTGGGAGTGAACTTTAGCTAGTAACGTGGTGGCATTTTTACATAACATTTCTGGTAAGTAAGTTATCAGTTCTTCTCATTCACCCTGCACACCTACCAATCTCCACTTTCTTCTCACAAATACTGTAACTTTTGGCTCCAAAAACCCCAAATGATGACGGCCAAAATGGCAGACTCAAGGTTTCGTCCATAAACCACCTGGTGACACCTTGATACCTATGTCCAGTTCTTTTATGTATATATGCATGTATGCATCCTCATATTTTAATCAGTTTTCCCCCTCATCTTATTCCTTTATTCTTACCTTCTTCAACTTGATGACAGCCTCTCTAGTCACTGAATCTGTGCTGAGTTCAAATATGCCCATTCCATCGCCGTCTATGATGTTGTACTTGACCAGTCCATTGTCTCCAAGGTCAGGGTCTTTGGCCTTAAGGCGGCCCACCTCCTCTCCTGGCACTTTATCCTCTGAGATGGACATGGGATACACACCTGGGGGAGGAAGCAAAGCAGAAATGGGACTAGGATTTGATTGGCTGGTTGCTTATGTTGCTGTCCACCTCTGGTCACAGCTACTTTGGTATTCAGCACCCTTTCAATGTCTTTAGGGAATTCCTGGCTGGCTGCCACAGTGTTTACTATCTGAGCAGGGTCAGTTTTGGAGGGCAGAGAGGGATTAACATGAACTATACCATCTGTTTCATATGGCCCAAAGGAGAATCATATGGCCCAGCAGATATTAATATCCCCTATAGTGTCAGGTGTATGTGTGTCTGAGGGAGTAGACACCTGGCTTGCAGAATTGGAGCAGTAGGACCATATGTCTACTCTCTTTCCTGTTCTTTTATCCTTCTCCCTATCTCATCTCCCATGCAGTCTTTCTGCATTCATTCTCACACCTCTTTCGCATTTTATCACATCTGTCTTTGACGTCTGCTCATTTTTATCACTACAAAATCCTGCTCTTTTTTTCATTATTTCTCACCTCCATCCTTCATATCCTATTTCAACTCTCATTCTCCCACAAGTGTCATTTGCTCCTTCATTTCTCCTCTAACCCTTCTTTCGTGCCTCCTACAGCATGCTTTGGGTTTTGAGACCCAGATTGGACTCATCATTTGGCACCATGAGGATGTTTATCCCGCTGGTTCAGGTGTGGCAATCCTGTGAGTCATGAAATTCAATTGGTCACATGGCTTTCAAGGAAATACCGTTGGAAGAGGAGGGTTTTTCACTTGATCCAACTACCCACGTCCTCCTTTCCGCTCTCCAAACCTCTGCTCTTTCTTTCTCAGCCAATATCCACCAATGTGTTCTGATATCCATTTTTTAAGACACCATTCAAAAAGTCAAGAGAATGTTCTCTAACATATTGTTATTAAATTGGGACTGGGGTACACATGTACTAAATGGGAGGACCACAGCGAAAAATTAACTTAACCCTTGAAGATAGCATCTTCAGTGGTATTACCCCTTGAAGATAGCATCTTCAGTGGTATTACCCCTTGAAGATAGCATCTTCAAGGGGTAATACCACTGATGGCCTCTGGTGGCTTCAATCAGTTGCAAAAAGCCCCATTGAACTTCTGTAATTATTTCAAGGGCTTATTCGGGTTAAATATTTTTGGACTCTCTTGTTTTATTTGGACTCTTTAGTTCTCTATCATTTATTTATTTAATTAATTAATTAATTTATTTATTTATATTTTTTTAACTTAGAACTCAGACTAAATAGGAACTTTGATCTCTACCAAGTCAGACTTTCAGAGTTTCACATCAAATACTGTGTAACAAAGCCATTCTACAGAGTCAGCATGCTAACAGTTACTAGCATTAGCTCACCTCTGACACTTCAGGCTCTTGTTGTTCTGCCCCTTTTATCCAAATACGGTCACTTCTTCCTCCTAATAGCCAACATGGTAATGGCCAAGTTATAGACTTCTGGCTTCAAAACGGCAGTTCAGAAACCAATATAATGTCACTGTTCCTCTGTCCACTAATTATGTACAGTCTATGGCACCAGTGTAGCATGGTGGGATTCTGCAGGCTGGAGACGAATGCTGCACAAACCTGTCTGCGTTTTACAGTAATGTCCTTGGGTAAATTGACTTCTAAGAATTGTTTAAGCTTCGTCAGTAAAAGAGTCATATACCCATACAGAATATTTAATAGGGTTTCCAGACTCTGTATGGAATGCCTGTAAGACATCATTAAATTGTTTAAAACAGAACAAGTGATTTGTTCAGCTTGGTCCTTGATTGAAGCAATCCATGCTATAACTGCTACCCAATGGTTAATTTAATTACCTTTTTTTCCCCTTCTTTCAGTATGTAGCTGTGGGAATTCCAATGTCAGTAAGTTCTCATCACAATCAAAACTTCGTTGCAAAGACAGTGACCCAGGGCCCAATTTCATTAGAGACTACAAAGCTGTTCAACAGCAGCAGGTAAGGTATGTGTACGCCGAGAAGTCCAAATCATTGCTTTATTTTCAGTATTTACTATTTATGCTGCGTTTCCACTACATGGTACCAGCTCGACTCGACTCTGCCTTTTTGCATTTTCCATTTTGTAAGAGAACCTGGACTTTGGTACCCACTAGTTTTTTGGTATCTGCTCCACCGAGGTTCCAAAGTGGGGGAAAAGATACTAAAACATGACGTGTATATACTGCAGACCACTGATTGGACAGAGCATGTCATTACGTTATCAATGCGCGACCCACCATTTTTTAAAAAAATCATGTGGAAGTTTGCAGTAAATATATCAGTAGGTTAATCCACATGATGGCAGCCCATAAAACTACACCATGGTCAGTCGAGGAGGTTCAGACATTTCTGTCCTTGGTGGCCAATGAAAAAAAATCAGCTTGAGCTTGACAGGACAACACACAATGAGCGAGTTTATAAAGCAACTCTCTGAGACACAGGAGTTATGTGCCACATCACCAGGGTGTCCAGGTACTCTAAAGTTGGTAGTATTCTGTAATGCAAGTGGTCTCCAGGAATAGTATCTGGTACCTGAGTCGAGTCGAGTTGAACCGGTTCCACAAGGCTTTAGTCTCCACCTTCTGATAAAATCATGCGGCCTGTTTACTCTAAACCATGTGATTCACATCTAATTCATTTTTCAAAAGTTCACTTCAAATTAAGTTGACATTTATGAAAAAAAAACCCACAGCTATGAGCTTCCCCTTTCAGTGTCAACTCCTGTCTGTACCCACCTAAAGTATTATTTCTGTGTCACTCATTTGCTTCTAACCCTCTCCATTCATCCTCACCTCTCCTCCCCTTATCCGCACTAATACTTCCATGTCTCTGCTTTCCTCTTCTCTAAATTCCCTCCATATTCCAGCTAAACACACATATCCTCTGCCCTCCCTTTGCCCTGTCCTCCCTCTCCTCTCCTCTGTTGTTGCTGTGCTCTACCTATTTCTAAGTAGCTTAATGACTTCTAGCAGATGAACATATATGATATGTTTGGCATCCTGTGTGTGACAGAACATACAGTACAGGCAGTCAGCTCAGAACACCTGGCTGCAGGCTAACAGTGCACAGCACATACTGGAAGCACCATAATGGAAATAGAAGTTTTTTAAAGCACCTATAATGTCTTATATAGATATTTAATTTACTGACATCAAAGCAACGCTAGAAGAGAGATCAGTAAAAACCTATACTGAGTGGGTATAGGATGAAAATATGACCAAAAAAGATGATCCCCAGCATCTTTAAATAGCCTACTTTTTTCTGAAATAAATCTGAAAACATTAACTGTAAGAACTGCATCATTTTAACGTAGGATTTTTAAAGTGTTCATTCCAATAATCAATCAAATTATTCATTAATATTGAAAAATAGTCCTCAATCAGTAAAAAAAAAAAAACAAAAAAAACAATTTGTTCAATTACATTTAACCTAGAAAAATCTGTTTAAATATACATAGCATGGGTACTGTTTTCTGGGCGCTACCACTATCAATGCCTTTTTTTTTTTTTACCTACATCACACAAAAATTGAAATAGCCGTTTGCAGATTGGGACTGGCTGCTCCATATCTTAACTGCTAAAAATTCCATGTTGGGCTCACATAAGTGATACCAATTTAAGTCAGTGACAGTCATCAGCTGTGGTCCATGCACGGTCATAGTTGAAAAACGGGATCTATATGTGGACCACATAAGATGAGTGATCCCGATGCTGTCATGTTTGAAAAAGGGGATCTATGCGTGGACCACGGCTGAGGCCTGTTACTGACTTACATTGGTATCACTTCTACAGGCCCATCACGGAATTTTCAGTAATTCTTTGATACAGCCACAAATTTTGAGGTACGGGTCCATGGTCATTACATGGAATTCTGTGAGACCAGGCTGGTGGAAGTGATGACAGAGAAGTTGAGATGGTTGCCATTTTGGGAGATTGTGGAAACAAAGGCCGAATCCCAATTCCCCCCTTAACCCTCAATCTCAACTCTCAATCTTAACCCTCAATTTTTGCCCCTCAATCT
>JAQQZY010000008.1:36075097-36089877 GCA_030068375.1 Ostorhinchus rueppellii
GATGTAAGAACTGAAGTGATTTTGGTTATCAAGAAAACATGGAAAATGGATAGATATCAGCTCTGAAATTAAACTACTTTGAGCTATTTTTGTTTCGTGTTATATTTGTCTAAACAAATGTACCTTTAGTTGTACCAGGCTGTTATGATGTGACACTTGTAATATAATTTGATTTATTGATTGATTTGACTATTGTTGCTTTTAGAATGGGTTCCGCTCTACTCTCTCGCTTTGACGTCGTCTTCCTCCTCCTGGACATCCCTGATGAGTCACATGACCGCCACCTGTCTGAGCATGTCATGGCAAACAGAGCAGGGAAAGGCACAGCTACTAGTGCCATAGTTACCAGAACCAACAGTGCATTAGAAACCTCCATCCTGCTGGAACACTCGGACATGCCTCTGTCTGAACGTCTACAGGTAAAAGTGGTTCTATGTGATGAACAGACAAACATAAAACCTCGATCTGTTAGAAAAACATTCATGAGATATGTGTAAATTTAAAGGTTCCTGCAGGTGAAATTGTAGACCCCATTCCAGCATGCTTATTACGGAAGTACATCAGCTACGCTCGTCAGTACGTTCATCCATCATTGTCTCCTGAAGCAGCTCAAACCCTTCAGACCTTCTACCTGTCACTGAGATCTCAGGCTCAGTCTGCAGATGCCACACCTATCACCACACGACAACTGGAGTCTTTAATTAGACTCTCTGAGGTATCACTGTTTCTTTGACAGTCATACATCACACACTGTCAGTTTTATCAGTCCTGGTTCTAAGCGATTTCCTGTTTCTGTTCCGTAATGTTCTCAGTAGTCCATGTTACATCGCCACTATATTTGTTTCTCATGAAGCTCAAACACTTTGGGTTTTGATTCGTCAAACATGCTGTTTTTTATGGGTTTGTTTTTAACTATGTGGAGGTTGGAGGGGTTGTTAGAAGGTTGTTGTTGTTATTATTAACCTACCAGAAGACTTAGAATCTTGTCATATATATTGTGCAACGATTTATGAAAAAAAAAAAAAAAAAGTAGATTTTTGGCTCTATTATTTTCTCACACATATCCTGAGCAATACTACCTATACAACAGCAGATGGCGCTATGAGTCTGTTAAGCAGTACTGACATTAGCCTGAACTCTGCCAAATAGTGCACCCTGTTTCAAGTTTATTTTCAGACATTATAAGGATCAAATGAATTGTGATCCACTATATATGTTGGTCTATTTATGATGAGCAAACAAACCAAATTATTGTCCTACTGGTGTTTCATTATTTATGCCTTTGAATGTGTCATTTTTTTGTAGGCAAGAGCCAGACTGGACCTGAGAGAAACAGCCTCCAAGAGTGATGCTGAGGATGTGATTGAAATAATGAAATACAGGTAAAACTACAAAATCCATAGTGTGTATAATATCCTACTGTTGAAGAGGTAAATGTAAAAGAATTTAGGAAGATGATTTGTAACACATAATACAAAGCAAATGGCATTTCGAGTATAGTCAGTGGAAGTAAATGATCTTCGTGGGTGTGTGGTTGTGTTTTTCAGTCTGGTCGATACATACTCAGATGGTCTGGGCAATCTGGACTTTGAGCGTTCTCAGCTTGGCTCAGGCATGAGTCAGCGCAGCGCTGGAAAGCGACTGATCAACGCCCTGCACACACATGCTCAGAGGACCAGTCAGAAGCAGTTTGACATACATGCAATGCGTTCTGTGGCTGAAAAAATGAACATAAAGGTGAAAGCTCTAACATACACTGAGGTAGACGTTCACGAGATACCCAAAAAAAGACAAGAGAACACTATAGGGTGGATACACATACAGCTATAAAAATAATTTCACATACCATTAGTGGGACAAAAGCACCAGTTTTATTTTAAGGCAGCAACAAGGTATGTAGTCAGTAAGTGGGTTAATGCACATAGTGAAATGAAGCAAAAAATAAACTGTTGAAATGCAAATGTAATGTAGAACAAGAAATGAGGAGGAAGAAAAGAGCAAAAGGCCCTTTTTGCTATGATGCATGTACATCAGTTTAGGAATCTAAATTTACAGTTATTTTCAAAGTGTTTGCTTTAGAAAAAATGACAAAAAAATGTGAACAACTGTTGAACTACTGCAAGTGAGAAAGTAATTCAAAGTGCCTCTGAGATTAACCAATATCTGTGGTTTTTGTTTATTTTACAGGTGATGGACTTTGAAGGTCTGGTGTGTTCCCTAAATGAACAAGGTTTCCTGTTGAAAAAAGGGCCCAAATTGTACCAGCTGCAGACTGTCTAAGAACACATGAGCACCATTCAGCTTGTGGTGTGCTCTGCATGTACATGGAAAAAGAAAAGCATTTAAAAGTGAAAGTAATTTCAGTTGCCACCAACCAACAGACGTCTATCTGTGCATCCTTTTAAGCAAATTATGAACTGCAACGCAGTATTTTCAAACTACTAAAACCACATTCTGCACATCTTCACAGCAACCAGTTCCACATGAACAAACACTTCCTACTAAAAACAGGAACTGATACCAATTGGCTGATGTTGCTTCATTTCTGTGGCTGAATTTAAACATGTAATTTTTGTTGTATAGTGAAAACAGGGTTTACACCATGTATTGTATCTGTGTGTGTGTGTGTGTATATATATATATATATATATATATATATATATATATATGTATGCATTGCAGATGTTTAAAAGGGGTAAATGAATGAACATCAGAGAGCACAGAGAAATCTTTATATTTAATTGAGTTCTGAACATTTAAACTCACAACTTTGAGACATCTATTTATGAATAAATGTATGGCATTTATTAAATGTCTGTTTTTTCTATCTCCTTATTCATTACATTTAGAGTGCAGACTGCAACATTCCAAGAAGTTTGAGATGTCATGTAAACAGCATATTCCATTTGTATATTCTAGAGTGTTTTCTAATTGAGTACCTTGTGCATGTAGACATAGCAGTTCTTCCTCATTCATTCATCATTCATTCATCTTCTATACCCGCTTTATCCTCACTTGGGTCACGGGGGGAGTTCTTCCTTTACACGTAAATATGGATATACAATATTTGTACTACCAAGCTCTACATTGTAAATTAGTGGAATTCTGTGGACCAAAATACTTATAATGCAACTTCCGTTTAATTTGAGCGGTTTGTTTGTCTTATTACTTTTTCAATATGGAAGGTGTCTTGAAAAATGAGCGTTGAGTACAGCACAGACCAGGAGAAAATCCTTTAAAAGCTCGCCGGCCGTTTTACGACATTGTTTGCTGAATCGCTTTACGGCATCATGGCAGCCTGCTGGCTCGAGCACTAGTCCTGTCGATTCAGACAGTCAAAATCTTGAACTTCAAGATGAAAATAGGGACTCAGGATACGAGACCAGCGGGTCGGTAACTGGGTCTCACCAGGATTATGATAATGATTTGTTTTCAGAGAGTTTCCGCGTTGTTGTGTCGAAAGGCCGCAACTGTTCGGTGTACGGTAGTCGTGCGGAGTACGGGTGTGTGTGTACTCGAGCCAATATCATGGCGGCACAGACATACACCTGTCAGCGAGTGCCCGAGATTGAAACAGTCCCTGATGAACAGCTCGTGGCTCTTGGGAGTGAAAGGTGCGGACACCCGGTTCGGTTGCTGGAGTGGGATCTTCCAGCGCGTCAAACCGGCGTCCCGACACGCGCAAGGAGACCTAGTCTCCTACCGGGGAGGTCACGATAGGTCGGCGGCCGCTTACCTGTCTTTGCTGTCACCTAGCGCGCGAGGGCTGTGTAGTGGAAATACCGAAGGGTCAAAGGAGAGTTCAAAGGTAGAGCTCAAAGACCGGAGTGGGGACACGCTGGTCCCGGGACAGGGACTGTTCAAGTTTAAAGAACTGGTGAGTAATGGGTTATGGACAGTTTAATCCTGTTTAAAGTGGACAGGAGCTGAGTGAGCTAAAGCAGACAGGGGACCAGATCAACAGGCTAAATGTGGGTCAAAGGTTTTTGGGGCGCGAGGGTGCACGGGGTACTTATTGGAGTTGTGTATTCTGGAATGTACTGGAATGACAAATACATTTTGAATCTTGATGGGGTTTAAGGGGTTGAATGTGACTTGAAACTATGCAGTTTCATATGAGTATCATTACAATGTTTGTAACACATGGTCGTTAATTTATAGTATCTCAGCCCTTCAAAACATTGGCTACATTTCTACACCGTATACTTATGTGGTGTAAGACTTCTTTGGTTTAGGCTGAGTTTAATTTTTTTTTAAAAAAGTAACCAAACTGTGAAATGCATTGCATTGATAGGGTGGGTGAATTGTACTTTGGTAGTTGCATCAATTCTTACATTTTTAAAGTTGCACGTCTAAAGATTAACATTAATATAACAATAGTGGGTAGTCACAAGTATATATTTGCAGATTTTAGGAAAATTTAATTAAAATGTGACATTAAGGTAGAAACATGACATTAATTCACCTAAACTCACAGGTGAGATGTGGAATAA
The DNA here is from genome assembly GCA_030068375.1 of Ostorhinchus rueppellii. Taxonomy (NCBI): domain Eukaryota; kingdom Metazoa; phylum Chordata; class Actinopteri; order Kurtiformes; family Apogonidae; genus Ostorhinchus; species Ostorhinchus rueppellii. The sequence goes on from JAQQZY010000008.1 coordinate 36,079,591, forward strand.
TGTCTTTGAAACTGTGATTTATGACGAAATATAGTCTCCAGTGTGTCATGAAGTGGGGCTCCAGGTCCCCCTCTGTGGTGTAGGTGTACAGATTAAACCTGTTTTTTAAATGTGTATAAAGTGGTCACTAACTAATCAGATCGTTTACTGGCACATGGTAACGACCTTACTGTAAAAACCTGATCAATTGACTTAAAAGGACAAAAGTGTCCATATATTTTTGGACGTCTATAGCTAATAAAAATAAAGTAGATTTGTCATTGATGCAAAAGCTCTGAAAAGACAGTGGACCCTTCTCTGATGAAACCAATAAAAGCCTATTTTAATGCAGCATAGTGTTAGTTTTTAAGCCAGATGGACCAAAACATACTTGTCAAAGCCGCTCAAGGGTATTGCAAATATTTCTGCCTGGTTGCACCATTAACTGAAAAACTACAACTCATTTTGACTTGAATATTTTTAACATTTCTCGCACATCTTGGACCTCCTAGGTGATTGTCTAGATTATGGTTTGGTCCAGATTTAGAGGTCAGAATTTCTAATAGCAAATAGGGTATATTTTTGACACTTCTGTGGCAGATATTGCAATGAAGATAATCAAATATCTATTGACATGATACATTTTATATTGATCCAGAATAGAGTGCATGTTTCCTTTTCTTGTAATTTATCTAAATGCCTTATTTTGGTCAGATCTTAGAACCAGATCAGACTTTGACTCATTCCTTTCTCATGTCAGACCTGTTAATACCGTCTGTCAGGTGTTCCCAACCCTGGTCCTCGAGGGCCGCTATCCTGCATGTTTTAGACGTATCCCTCTTCCAACACACCTGATTCAAATGATCAGCCTGTCATCAATTCTGCAGGAGCCTGATAACGACCATCAGGTGTGTTGGAAGAGAGAAACATCTAAAACATGCAGGATAGCCAACCTCGAGGACCAGGGTTGGGAACCCCTGCCGTATGTAGTAATAGAAACAACCCCACCACAAGTAGCCTCAAAACAACTTGTGTTAAAATCATGAATCCAAATCCTATCAGAATCTTTTTGAAGGCCAATGGATTCATAACATTCATTTGTGTGTCTTTGACTGTATTCACAATGCAGTGGAATTATTCAGTGAGGTAGATATGCTCTAAGGGGCAGAAGGTCTGCAGTCTCAACTCTCTTAACCTCAAGTCAATATGTGTCATAAATAGATATAGTTGTCAGTGAGTTGTCCTGGTCACACAGCCACAATATTTAGCACAATAAGGCCTGGCCTAGTGAGTAATGGAGTGAAAAAGCACTGTGCAGTACTACTAATCATTCCATATCTGTTTTTAGAAATTAATTTAGCAGCAACCGTAATAGCTCAAACTGTGGGTCTAAGCAAGTACTTAAACTTACCATTAAGGAATAATTACCAAATATTTAATAATGACATGAATTTACCATCATTGACAAGGTAACAGAGTGAGGCAAATTCTGCAGCACTTATTCAAGGTTTGGAAAAAATACTAAAAAGTGCTGTTCCTCAATTTTAGTTTTAAAAGAAATAAATTCATGGTAACAGGTGTGAATCCAAAAAAAAGTAATGGAATTAGGTGTTTGTTCAGTGTGATCCACCATGATGATAATCAAAGATTTTATTAAGATACTGATAAAATCATTCGCCTTTGGCAACATATGTTTCATTACTACATTTAGTACTAATCTTTCTGCGGTTTTTTTTTTATGATAAATAACATTCCAATAATTATAGCATTTGATTATTATGAAATATGAAACACAGGCATATTTTGAACATATTTATTAACACATTGCTATTTACATTGGGAATTTTGTTGTATACATTAATTTACAACCTTTACTGTTCTTAATTTACACTATATTCTCATATTTTCTTTTATGTCTAGTTTCTAAAACTGTTTATTGAATTTGTACCTGAATTACAACTGTATATATGTCTTTCATACTGAGTAATCAAATGTATTGTTTTAGGAAAAAAAAAAAAAAAAGAAACTGACCCTGATGTTCACTTTCACTTGGTTAGGCCCAATAATAATTTTCAATGAAAGCATCTCAAAGTCAGTACTCTTTATTTTGCACCAATGTTGTGTGTGAGAATGAAAAGAGTGGCTATTGTATAGTGTACAAAGAAACTGAAGGAGACTTTGCATTTGAGATGCTAAAACCAAAACAGTGTTTAAAAGCAAATAGATCATTCTAACTGTATTTTATGTTGGCAGCAGATGTATGTCTCTGTCAAAGATAAACTATTGTAGCTAAGTGAACCTGGTGGAGCTCATAGTCAGTTAATTTTCATGAATCCATAATAAAATTAGTTCATTTATTTGGTAGTTTTGACCGATTCTGTTTACCATGAGAAGCAAAAATATTAGTAAGTTGCGTCCATTTGTTTAGACTGATTGAGCTGCCGATGGTTCAATGACTCTTCCACTTTACAAAATAACGTGTCCCCTGTTTTGTTGCAGTATGAGAACCCATGGACGATCCCAAACCTGTTATGTGTGTGTCGGATTGTCTTGGCTCCATTCCTGGGTTACCTGATCATCGAGCAGCATTTTCACATCAGTCTGGCTCTGTTTACACTGGCAGGAGCTACTGACCTGGTAAGACACATGCAAACACTTCTGCATTGTTTTACCACTCTCATTATTCATATGCACTGTGGTCTTGGGTGGTGCCAAGGATCCTGTGGCAGTGTCTTTCCAGGGAGTCTCAAAGAAAGAGGGACTTGTTATGATGCTGCATTAAAATGGATGAATCCCAGCAAAAGAAGACATCACTAACAAAGGAGCAGGTCTTCATTATTGAATGATCCAAATCTTTATCAATATGTGGTATTTTCAGTGTGTAACTAGAGCTCTGTGGTTGTTGTTTCATGTAATGAGGGTGACTTTGAAAACAGTCATTCTAACAGACTACTTCTGTTGAGTCAGCCTAGACAACCACACATTTATGGATGAGAATTCAGAAATGGCTCCCAAATGTCCACTCCATTTGAATTGTTTTCTACAGAGCTTATCCGTTTCACATGTTTATCTGACAGCAAAATAATGATGTCAAAATCATTCATTATCGCTGTCAGAAAATGTCAAAAAGGAGGAGTTATGACAGAAATAAATAAACACAAAGAGGGATTAGTGATAGGGTCTGTAAAATGATCATTTAAAGTGATGGTGAAAACATCAGCGCATTGTTACATGTCTAATGCATAAAATGAGTGTCAACAGTCATTTTTCCATTGACCCTCAAATTGCCAAATATAATTTGTGCATAAAAATTTGCCTAATGAAAAAATGACAATTGACAATGACAAAACTCTTGTTTTTTGATGAAAGTTTTTTGCACTAGCAAGAGGTGAGGGGTTTTTTTGGGGGGGGGGGGGGGGCCTAGCAAAATTGGTATATAATGCGAAACTGCAATGGAAAGACCTTTTTCTGCAACTATATTCACGTGAACAAAAAAGTGTTGTTGACAGATGTTTCAACTAGTGAAGAAAAAGAGTTTTAAAACAAATGTGGTGTAGTATGTGTGGACACACCTGGAAACTGAATCATTTTTTAAAATTAGTACAGGATAGAGGGGTTATTATTATCAATAATAGTAATAAATGAATATATCTGTACATCAATATATTTATGCTCGTCGCCATGTTTACGGAATGACTTCTCGTGTCATCTCACAATAAACAGATCATCACATTTGTGATTAAATGGAAAAAATTACATTATGCACTTCTGTTTTTTCAACATTTAGTAAATATCAGTGAAGTTTTGCACAGATGTCCAATGGAAAAGCCACTACTGCCTCTCTTAAGCATTGTAAAACGTGATGAAATGTTTGAATGGTTCTCAGTGCTTTGTATGACCAGTGTTTAGGACTTCGTGACCAAAGACATCCCAGGTTCAAATTCTGATGGTGTTAAAATCGTAGGTTGACAATCTCACCATGTGACTGATCCTATTTTTACAAACCAACCAATATGATTTCAGCAAAAATACAGACCACCTTTTATGAATCCTCCTTCTCCTTTGAATGTTTTGTTTTGCGCTGCACTATAGGTTTTTGGCTTTGATTCATTGTTTACCATTGTAACTGTGCTGATGGTTGATGCATGCTGATGACATTCATTATGTTGCTGCTCATTCAGTCATGTTGTGCTCAAGTTTATTAGATTCATTTTGGACAGTGTGGTTTACAGTAAGCCTTAACCTATAACTGGCATCTCATGCTCTGTTGCTTAATAAAGGGCTCCTTCATTCCAGACAGAAATTTGATCAAGAAATAATAGAATCTATGAAGAACTAAACCAAAAAGCAGAATCAGTAGTGACATTATCAAAAATCTTGCAGTTCTTATCCCTAATGTTCTCCAGCTGTCTGTGCAAATGGAAATGAGTCTTCTGAGTCTTCTAATTTTTCCAGATATAAAGCCTGGTTGAATTCTGAATGGGAAAACAAAAAGGAAGCTGGATATTAACAGTGTTCACAGTTGTGCTTCATCTTCATAGTGATGGAAAATGTTGGCCTAATGCGAAGGCAAATGCATTATCATCCCATTGTCTTTCACACACAACGTCACAAGTATTGAATGTATAGGAACTCTGCAGTTTGAACATACACTAGAGACGTGTACACACCTAGTGCTGAGTTCATACCGTTTTCTTTTAGCACTTCATGGAAACATTGGGAGTTGATGTTTATCATTTTAAGGCTTTCTTGTTTGAAATTTGATGAATTAAAAGTTGACAAATTCATCTTTCAGAACCTAAACGTATTGGTAAAAATATCCGTATCCCTTGTTCCTCTTGTGTCTTTCTCCATGTCTCAGCTGGACGGTTACATAGCCAGAACATGGCCCAATCAGAAATCAGCACTGGGCAGCGCTCTCGACCCTTTGGCTGACAAGATTCTCATCAGTATTTTATACGTCAGTCTCACCTATGCTCAGCTTATACCAGGTAAAAGCTGTCTATTTATCTGCATATGGTTTTAGTTAATTTGTTGTTCACCTAACATGTTGTATCCTGTGTTGTAGTTCTTCTCACAGCTCTAGTGATTTCCAGAGATATCTGTTTGATTGCTGCTGTCTTCTGGGTCAGATACAAGACTGTTCCTCCCCCGGTGAGACTCACAATACAAACACCCACACACAATTAAATCCACTAGAAATGAGCAGTTACACAGACATTAAAACATCAAAACATTTGGTCCAAAGTCTGCTGTTGTAATGTTTTTGTCTGTGTTCATATGAGTATTATCATTTGGATGACATCCATGGCATATATTTGGGAATAAAATTAACAGACTTATGATTCATGTTTTTCTTTTGTCTTCATAGGTGACCCTTAGTAAGTTTTTTAACCCCTGCTACACAACAGCACAGCTCAAACCCACTCTCTTCAGCAAGGTAAGCCACACAAAGAGCCACCCACTCACTGTGTGTTCTGATCTGTGGATATTTTGTACATTTCTCTTGTGAAGTGGAGGTTTAGCACAAATGGAACCTTAGAGCACAGAACAGAATACAGGGCTTTCTTTACCATTAAAAGGCTTTAGCACAGTCAAATCAATATGGAAAGCACCAAAATAATGAAATGACTTTCACTGGACTTTTGTAGATGGGTTTCTTTAGGAGGTTTTGAAGCTTCCTGGGTTGTGTGTTGTCCTTACACACACATATGCTGATAAGAATTTGAATATTTTCAATGGAAAAATGTATAGTTGTAATTCAAGTGAACTCCGAATATCCACCGGTTCAGCGCTTCCATGAACATAAGGAAATTACCCATGTGAATAGAGGCGTACACCTTCAAGGAGTGGCAGCTTTAATCCCTGTAGAGGAACTCACTCTTTCCAAATGGAGCTTCAAGACCTCCAGGAAAGATTCCCGTCCTTTCTCCAAAACCAAATTTTTACCCAATTATTTTGCAGCTTTAAAACACACTTGAATCTGAAAGCACTGCTAAAACAGCTATGTGTGGTAAAATAGTGATAATTGTGTCCTCTAGCTGTAACTTTTACAATGAATTTGAAGGTGGCAGTGTTGTTTCACTTAAATGAACATGTGTAGGGACACTGTCAGCTCTTACAAACTGAAAAGGCTCGTTTTGTCCACAGAAGCAGACGATCTGCAGTTAATTGTGACATGTTCTGATTCCTTCAGAAAAACAGCAAAAAGCCAAATGTTTAGTGTGTTCAAGTCCTTGTTTTCCTTCTGAATTGTGTGTCTTTGTTTTCTCTGCAGGTGAACACAGCCATCCAGCTCCTTCTGGTTGCAGCCTCTCTGGCAGCTCCAGTCTTCCAGTACACGGACAGCATTTTCCTACAGTGTTTATGGTAAAGTACATCTGCATACACCCCGATTTAGCTACTTGAGTTTAATATACATAATGTCCTCCTCTATTGTTCATCCTAGTGGTTGAAGCATATAAAATGCATTTTCAGAGTGTTTGTGACTGCAAATGGTTTCATCTCTGTCAAGCACATAAATGATGTTTGTATCGTCGGAGGCCTGTCCAGGTCAAGAGCACTGACTCACTCAGTCTGAAGCAGAATGAGCTGCAGAACAGATCAGACTCAGGACAAACATTGGTTGTGTCACAGTAACCTACATTTCTGTGCAGGTCTACCTTAATAGACAGTTGAACTGCCCTACTGTGTACACAAACACACTGTGTTTCTGCAAATTAACCTGAGAATCAGTTCCAATCCTGATTTCACATCCTATTCAGGGATGGGTTTAAATGAACAGACATCAAAAACAAACTGGGTAAAATCTAATAAGGCTTAAACTCTGTTGTCTGTTTTGTACCTTGCCCCCAGTTTAGAACAATGTTCCCCTTTCCAAGTTTAATTTCATGATTTCAACATAAGAATCCAGCTATTTTCAACACTTTGTGTTTCTAGATAACTCACCTGAATTGTTATTGTCTGATTTTCAGTTACTGCAGGTTTGTGCCTTTTAATGCTTGAGGTTATATGTAAATGTACGAATGCCACAGGAAGGTAATATTTACATAATAATAAAAGCTCTGTTAACAATGAATCAACATGAATGAAGCAATGGTATGGTTCCTCTCCACTTAAAAGTGTAGAAGAGCTTTTATTTTAAAATGGCCAGGAGGTGTTGGATTTGTATGAAGTGTATTGTAGTACTTTTAAGGAGCAGAACCAAACAAGGTTTCACACAAATATAACCCATTTTACTTATTACATACAGAGGGAATTTGAAATAAAAGCTTTTCACTTATAAAAACCTCCTTCAAATAAAGGCCTGACACCTCCTGCTGAGAAATGAAGGCTTCTACAAATATTTGATTAAATACAGCACGTCATGGAGCCTCATTCACCACTGGGAAAAAAAGGCAGATTTCATGGCGTGTTCTCAAAGAGAATTATTTGCACTTGTATTCTTAAAATAATATAAGTAAGAAAAATTATAAAATGGTAAGAGGAGCAAGAATGACAAGGTGCATTTACAATAATAAAAATATCTCAAGAGAAAAAGAGCCAATCAGTTAATTATTCAAGCAAAATAAAATGTAACTAGAAAGTATTTGGGTCCTCCGCAGCATTTTCCATCATAAAACATCAACCAAACAATTGCTAAAGATTTCATGGAGCGTAGAAGGCAGTGGTCCGAGTATGTTATGGTCAACATTTTAAAGAAACCTGTGTACAGGATGTAGACAGTCTGTGTGAAGATGACAGAACCAAAGCTGTGGATTTTTGATGTGACATTCAAACACCAGTTCAACTGTAACATTGTAGGAAGTAAAAATAATGTGAAAATAATTTTGAAACTAAATGTTATCCCTGTTCATTCTGATGGATAGATCAGCTCCAGATGTTTTATGCGTTACATGTAACCTGTTCCTCTGCAGGTACATTACAGCAGTGACAACAACAGCATCAGGCTACAGCTACTGGCACTACGGCCGCAAAACCGTCCAGGTGCTGAACACTAGATCACCATGACGACCGTACCAGGAACCACACAGAGAGCAGAAAAACCACGGCAGAGAGAGAGAAAGAGAGAGAGACGCTGATCAGCCTCGACAGATGCTGGACAGACAGATGCGCGATCGTGAGGAGCCAAACCCAAGTAGCTTTGACAACCATTTTTGAGTAGTCATGGCAACGACACGTGGAAACAAACCACGGCCGCAGATGTTTTGCTGCAACACGAAAGAAAACGCCTCTGGAGTGGCTGAGGAGCAGAGACATACAAATAGAAACGGCTAATTCACACAAGGGGCATCCACCACAAACAGATCTGACTGAAGCGATGGGTTTGTCTTTAGTTTCTCAATCATGAGGTTGAGGTCATCGCATCAGCCTCATCTGTGTCACATGATTGTCACTTTTGTAAATCGGTGATTTTCTGAATAAAAAAAAAAAAAAAGAAAGAAAACCTCACTTGTGTTCATTTTGTGTATGTTTCACTGAAGGAGCCGCTTTTTTTTTCTCCTTGCAAGGAAAAAAAAAACATGTTTAATCTTTCATGACACGCATTTATCTGACAGTTTATCCACGTGAAATCAATAATCAGGATTTAAAACCAGAGTGTAAAAATATGCTGACATACTTCCACAGCTGCACATCTTGATCTTCGTGTAGCCTGATGTGGGGAATAAAATAAAGCCTGCAGATTATTTTTCCAAGGACTTATGAATAAATCCTGTTTTTGTTTTTTGTTAAATATTCAGATTACTTTTAGCCTCCATACAAATAAGGATTTGGTGTAGTCTCTTCAGTATAATTTGCTAAATGCTTATTTGTGGCATTTTAGCTACTGAGCAATTTAAAAAAAAAAAAATCGCAAATACATGAAAGGATCTTGTACAAATTGCAAATACTCGATCATAAAATCTGTCAAAAGGAAATGTACTGACAACATAATCACTACAAAGTACATTTAACAATTTGACAATTTAAAGCAACAGAAAAGCAGTGAGAAGAAGATGCTGTTAAAATAAATGTAAAATTAAGTGAATGAAGAAATGTCTGATCTTTGAATAGAAAAGACATGTTTTCCAAATATGCAAATACATGCATCAAGGTATATATGACATCACTGCATGACTGATTGCAAACACCCAAATATGCCCCTCACCCTCCCCTATGGTGGCCACCGATGGTATCCCTCACCAGTGTCGGCAACAATGAGGAAGACGAGGCCTGATTTACTAAGAATGTAAATACCGGGTGCAAATGTGCTTGCTCATGCTAAAAATTGCACGTGCTACTGGTACGTCCCTGCCTAGGGGTTCACTAGGACGTACATAATTTGCTCAAGTCGGTCACCACCAACTCCCAAGTTTCAAAATCCAGACTGAAAAACTAAATCAAATTTCACAATAATTATTATTAAACAACTAAAGAAGGGTAGGAGAGGGTAGGGCTAAAACAACAAACAAAAGTTCATCTTCAAAAGGTAAACTAAATACGCTATTCTCAAAACAGAATAGGGAAAACAAAATACAATATTCTAATCTAAACTCTAATGAAAAAAACAGGAGAATCAAACATCAAACAAAAAGAGCTGCTCTCTCAAAAACTAACATCAAACTCTATATCTACTATTTACAAATTCTCACAAAAACACTCGAATGGATTTACAAAGTCTGGATACAAAAACACACAGGAACGGGTTGACAGTGACCAAGAGAGAGAGAGAGCACTGGACTGGATGCCATTTTTAAAGGATGACACAGCACCCCTACAGGACTGGGGGGAAACACACACACTATACAAAAAATACAAAACTACACAAATTATGACCCAGGGTCATTACACTACTCATTTGAACGGGGGCATTAAAATCTTGATGGATAAAACGGGATTTTAAAATGCATTCACAGAATAAAAGAAAGGCATTAATTATACTAAAATCATACATTAAAATTAAAATAAAGTACCTTTATGGTTTAATCCCAGAGGGACATTGTTGTGTATTACAGTTGATCCATTCAAGTAGAATAGAATAAAAAAAAGTAATAGAAAAGAAATTATCACTACAACACCCTGATTGGCAAAAGAAATCATTAGTCTTGTTTCAAATGTTACTAGATTAATAAATAAGTTAATCCATAATATTAATGACAGTTGAAAACTTATAAAGCACATTCATTCATTCATTCATTCATTTGTTTATTTCGAGCAATTACAGAATATATTCAAGTTGAAGATTCCAAAATCAGGCGACACGGTGGTGCAGTGGTTAGCACACGTGCCTCACAGCAAGAAGGACCCGGGTTCGATTCCCGGGCGATC
>JAQQZY010000008.1:36095940-36106627 GCA_030068375.1 Ostorhinchus rueppellii
ATTTTTTCCACACTGTTCTAACTCTGGGAGAGGCCGTGACTGACTTAATTTCATTTTTGGGTGGAATATTCCTTTAACGCTCATTCTCTACCCCCTGAAGCTTCAGTTTTAAACCTTACCAGTGATACGCTGCAACATTAGTATCCACATGAGTGTTACCTCTGTCATCTCCATGTTTGTTATTACTAACTTTCTACTTCTCAAAAAACTTTACTTTTCTTCATGGTAAGAGTGCCGCCCCCTGGTAGATTGATTGAGAAATGCTCATTCCAACACATTAAATGTCAGTAGCATCACTTTGTTCCAAAAAGGAAACAAATAGATAAGATATGGCTTTATTGTCATTGCACATATTTCAGAGTAACAAAATTACGTTTCAGATTACAACCAACCAAGATCACATAAACACAGACATAAACATGGGGATACAGGTACAGTTGTAACTGACGATTTGCAATGAATGCACCCCGTTTTTGCAGATGTAAGAGGGGAAACAACAGGGTTTGAGGTGAGAAAAAAAAAGACAAATACCAGCCTGTAGTCATACACTACTTGTTGGTATTTGTGGGGAAAAAAAAAAAGCCTCTGGCAGAAAGCCCAACAAAAACAACAGTTTCACACAGGACTAGCACGTGATGATCCGGGAAGGCAAAGGTTATTATGAGTAGGAGGAGGAGAGCTGCAGCCAAATCCGAGCGGTGCCCTACGAACTCCTTCTCTTTACGCCCGAAAAGACAGCCACTGTTTGTGACTCACAGACACATACAGTCTCTCTGCAGGTAGTTTTTAAATCCTTATTAGTACTTGTTATTCGAAAGTACTCAAATGTAAGTACTTGTACTTGGTCTGTAAAAAGTGGTATTGGTGCATCCCTAATGGCCATGTTGCATAGCACTACCTTAATGTAAATGGTGAAAGTGGTGTCGCCACCTTTTACTGCACTGTATCATTATATTTCTAGAATAAAATATATAAATATTATTATGCTTATTTTTTTTTATTATTGACTTGTCTACAATTATGCACTGTTACCTACAAAGTTGGAATACTTTCTCTTCCTCTTTTAAATTAATTTTAATTAAGAAATTTTTGTAATACCAGTTGATTTCATGTATAGAATGTCATTAATTCTCTATTCTCTATCTATTTATACACATCAGTAATCACCTTTGATCAAGTGCAATGATTTCATACCGAGTGCCAGTTTACTTTATCAATAAAGAATAAATGACTTTGTCACAATCATTAAGGTAAAAAAATATTTTATGGGTGTGTATGTTTATAAGGATGTTGAAATTCAGAAAAGCCTGTACTAGTTCATTTCTGGTTGTCATCAATGCTGTATCCTGTTTATTAAGTTAATGTTAACATTTAATATTACTTGCAGCCATTTCAATAAAATGATTTAGACATTAATATATATGAGGTACTAGAACTATCAACTCTTTTACAGAGTGAAATGGTGTAAATTCTGTTAGTCATTGTCCTGTATATGTTCACTGGATTTATTGTTAGGGGTAATAACAGAAGCTGTGGACCTGCAAGATGTAGTGATTTATTATTGTTTTGATTGAAAAACTCTTGCAGTAGAGACAACATACTGTGTCCAAACCAGAACGTACTGATGAAGCTTTACTGATTCACTTGCATGTTGATTAGTGGTGATTTTATGTGGTTTTATTCACTGCTAAGAACTACCATATCAGTACTGCTTTCAAGTGAGTTATTAATTTTACACATGTATATTTACAAAAAATTTCCCCCTTGGGAGATAAATAAAGTATATTTTGTACATAGGGATAAATATCAGTTGGACCAGCTCTAAATAGATAATGCAAAGAGGAAACCGCCACTGTTTGTGACTCACAGACACATACAGTCTCTCTGCAGGTGGTTTTTAAACCCCTAGCAGGAAACAGGATGAAACATTTATACATAACAGCTGATTGTGTGTGTGATTGTACTTCATGTGTGTGTTTGATTTCATTAGGAGACAGAGTTGTTGGACCTGACCCTCGTAAAAGATGTCCGAACAGGAAGGAGCAGCAAAACACCTAAGGTTTGTCCAGCTGTTTGTCTCCACTCACCAATACTTGACCTTTAACCTCTACATAACAGGGCTCTGCTCAGTACTTGCTTGCAGCCTCTCAGTGACCTCACAGCGCTCTTGTTATGCAGCGGGCTGCTGATATTTTAGTCATTCAGTTTGTAGTTTCGTTGTGCTTCACTGAATTCTCAGCAGAGTAGAAAACAGACGTTGAAGGATTTTAATTGCCATGTAACATTTCAAACACAAAGCTTTTCCTCAGACTTCAGACTTGGCTGTCTGTCTTATATGTTTTATCTTTTTTTTAATATAAGTTTGGCTTTTCTCCACAACTAATCCCCCTGTTTTATGTGCTTTTATGTTTTTACTGTGGGTTTTTCTGCTTTAATGTATGTTGTTCTACTATCATATTCTGTACTTATTACTTCAATTCAGTCATTGTATTTCAGTTATCAAATGAATGTTTAATTTAAAGTATAAAACATGTTATACAGTGGCAGTTGGATTACAATCCTATCCTTCTAACTGCTTTTTTTTTTTTCATCGTGATGGTCATAAATCTCTAATAATATTTTTCCAGTTTGTCTAGTGCTTCTGTATTTACAGTATTTTGTCACAGAAATTGGTGTTTATTTTCTAATAGTGTTTGTCATTTTCCTTTCTTTTTTTATACCTGAAGATAATGTATACAAGATAAGAAGATGAGATAAATGAACTATATTTGTACCAAAATTATTGGAAAATTAAGAAAAGACAAAAGAAGTCAGAACATGGCTGCAGAAAAAGTTGTGGTTCTTTTTCAGTTTAATTTCATATGTAATTAATTCATTGTTCAGCAACAGCTATATAAAATCCATTGGAAACTGTGGAAGTAATATATGAATGCAAGCTTAAAGGATGATTTGTTCATGACTTTTCAGATTCTGATTTATGTTAGATGTTGCAGTATCTGGGCCTTGACTTAACTTTATTTTGAATGTAGTTTGCAATAGTAAACTGTCCAATGCCAGAATGCAGTGGATAGATTGATAATTTCCTGGTGACATTTTGTCAAATTTGTTCCAAGTACTTGTTTTCTCACATTTATGACTTGTTTGGCTTAATGTGCAGCCAAGAATCAATTTCATCAGTAGGGAATAACTCAAGAATCTCACATATTTACATATCACAGTGGATTGGCACATGAAATGTCACTTTCCACTTGTACCAGTCAAAACTGACAGATTATGCAGAGCCGAGGGAAAAAATTTACATTTGTGTTATCATCAATCATTGCAAATAGGAAAGTTATTGGCTCAGTTCCAAAATAAAGTAACTGATCTTAAATTAATCCTTGCCAACAGCTTTACAAAGAAATCATGAACAGAATTAATTTCAAATTACATTTTTAATTTGATTAAAATATCTCTATTTTTCTTTGTAACATTATGCAATACTCCAGTTAAAAATCTAGTTTGTATCATATGAACTGCTCTTCAAAAGGGAAACACAACATGACAAATGCCAATACCAGAATAAAAGAAATCACTGACACAGATTCCATATGAGAAAACTTGTAAAAACTGCAGTTTCATGAGAAACTGACAAACACTGAGTTAAAGCAGATTGCTCTTGGTCTGAGATGGAGTGACATTTAACTGTTTAAAAGTATGAATCCCATAAACTGACCTAAATAGATACAGTTTCGTCCTCTCATCACCTCCTCTGTGTGCCTCCGGCGTAGATCTGTTTTAGCTGACAGCTTTCATTCTGTCTCGTCCAATAGGAGGCCAAGCTGCGGGAGCTGCTAGATGTGGGGAACCTGGTTGGCCGGCTGGAAAACCGCATGGTTACCGTGGTTACTGCTTCAGATCTTGTCAATGTCAACCAGCTCAACTTCATTGCTACACAGGAGGAAGAAGCAAAGGTACTGAACCGAATACAGAGACTGATGGGAACAGGATGACGATGACGATGATGATGATGATGATGATGATGATGATGATGATGAGTCTGGTTTTGTTAGGTGTGGTGTGAAGAAGTGTTTTCTTTGTCTTCCAACCTTCTGAGCCACAATCTCAACAGAGACCACAGTTTGCTGAAAGCGTAAGTATAACATTATACCGATATGTTTCACACAGATTACATTTCTTTGAGTTTATCAAATTGCCCATTCCTATGATTAAGTGTTATTTTAGGGGTTTTTTTCATGTATTATGAAATGTAGAATAATCATTAACTGGTTTATTTAGTTATTTTAATCATAACGTTGACAAATATTTACTTATTTGTAAAAAAAAAAATAAAAAAAATCATGCCTTCATTAAATTGCTTTCACACAAATACAATTTCAATGTAGTAAAGCATACAAGCAACATTTATAAAGCTATATATTGCATTAGTTTAATATTGAATATAAGGCCAATATTCACAAGCTGCCACCTGTGTGTTGGTTTCTTTGTAGCTAACTAATATTAAAACTAATATTTATGATCTTGTTGCTGATAACATTCTGCAGACTTTTGCCACTGTGTAGATTCACTCTAGAGCCCCTACTTTTTCTCTTCTCACTGAAAGCAACTGCTCTTTATTGCCAAATGTTTGCTGATAACAGTTTTTTTTAGTGTTATTTATATTTAGCTTCTCTAGTTTGAGCACAAAGTTTACATTTTTATAAAACTGCATAAAGTGAGTGAAAATATGAGGCCCTGTGCTTTTGTTACCTTAGAATTTACAGAGGGTTCAGCATGTTTATACAAGAAATCCACCATGATGCACCTGAGATCCACAAGAACAAAGATACCATAGTGCAAGCAGAGCTAATTTTAGTTGTATTGAGTGTATTGGATAACCAGTGGTTAAACGGGCTTTTGTGAGGAGGGGGAGCCCTCGTGCAGCCTATGGTCAATGGTTATCTTATTTCACAAGCCCCCACATTGTCCACAACTTATGTAATACATTTAGTTTTTTGTTATTGTGTTTTAATGTGTAGGCTGTGAGATTGAATCGTTATCTAAGCAATGAGGAAGTTAATACTTTTCAATTTATGTTTTTAATTTTATCAGGCAACAATAAGAAGTTATTTACTTGCACATTACAAACCTAAATGAAGATAAACTGCAGTACAGCAGATACATTGAACAGTAATCGATGCCTCATACAGATTGTCAGAATACAGTGTTTGGTCAATGCAACATGTAAAAATGAAATACAATGACTTCATCATTTATTTCATTTATCAAAAAAGGAAATTCAATAACACAAATAGAGGATAATGGGCGAAAAGGTGGTACATGGGCGACACGGTTGTGCAGTGGTTAGCACTGGTGCCTCACAGCAAGAAGGTCCTGGGTTCGATTCCAACACCAGTCAATGGGAGTGGGACCTTTCTGTGTGGAGTTTGCATGTTCTCCCCATGTCTGCGTAGGTTCTCTCCGGGTACTCCAGCTTCCTCCCACAATCCAAAGACATGCATTGATAGGTTAATTAGTTAATCTAAATTGTCCATAGGTGTGAATGTGAGAGTGATAGTTTGTCCTGTGATGAACTGGCGACTTGTCCAGGGTGTACCCCGCCTTTGCCCTTAAGTTGCTGGGATAGGCTCCAAGTGACCCCCGTGACACTAGTGAGGATAAAATGGGTTCAGAAAATGAATGAATGAAATAGAGGATATGAGAGAGTTGTTTTACATTGAGGCAGAGGGAGCTAAGCTCTGGTGGGGATTGTTGTGGACCTAAGGAAACAGAGCTGAACTCCAGTGCACTCTGGCCCTATTTAAACTATGTGGATAACCCACCACCTTCACCAATTTGGTGACATTTGGGGAAAAACGCATATTCTCTGTAACCCACAATGATAAAAGTGAAAAAGAAGGCTTTATATACTGAAAAACACCCCCAAAAAAGAGTTGCTTGAAATGTCAAATCTCACCTTTAGATGCCACAAAATCCTTCACACTGTTCATTTACATTTGGTTGATGGTAGTGGAGATAAAGTAGATATAGAAGTTAGATTCATGTTATATAAGATATATATAAAATATGACAAAACTGTAACAAATCTATATCCTAATTCTCTGGAAGATATTGTCTACCTCTCTGTATTTTGTCCCACAAATAGTAAAATGCTGACATTAGTGAAATTAGTAAGGAGAATAATTCTAACAGATAAATGGCCTTTAAAAAAGGTTTTCTTTCCTTTTTTTTTTTTTTTTTTTAATTTGTGGGCTTGTTCCTATACTTCCCATGTATTTTCCAGTTAACTCTTGATATTTCAGTTGAAGGTGGTGTGAAAGAACCTGTTCTGCATCTAACTTTAATATTATTAATGACATGTTCTTTTTTATTTAATTTTTCAAAACTACTTTGCCTTTGTAGAAGTAGTCAGTAGAAGTAAAATAGTCACTATACTATTGGAGCGTGTCTCATGTTTATTTTCTGTTTCTTCCTTTCAGGTATGTTAAATTAACCCTCCAACCGAATGCAGAGGGGAGAATTCCTGTCAAAAAGTGAGTTCCTGATGATGATACTTGTTCTATATGTCAGTGTTAACTTTTGAGGCACATGTTGCAATAGATAGCTGACTGTGAGGAAGTAGCCTGATGAAACCTGCAGAGGCTTGAAAAAACTTAAACTTTGCTCTTTCTCGTCCCTTGCTTCCAAAAATAAACTTAATTCCATGTGCACTTGGGAAAGCAAAAACAGGGACAATCAAGAAGGTGCTTAATTCAGCACTGACCTGGTAACAACTACTGCCGGTGCACAAGACGGAAATTGCAATTATGAGGGAAAGCTGTACTTTCGAAGCAAACCAAGAGCAGAATTAAGGTCAGACGCTCTCTTGGAAATTGAGGAATAACACATGCATTTGTGGAAGACGTACAAGACATCTTCAAATTTCAGATACTTAGGTACAACTTTGGGGCATCGGGAGTTTTGAAGAAGATTCACCAGATTTTTCCTGTGTGTTGAAAATGAGCTTTAGGTGACATTCTAAGATTTAAAGATTTATTAAGTAGGATTTGTGCCTGCTCATGTGCTTATGGGGAGTTTATGCTAGAGCCTGTATTGTGCTATCATTTTTTGATGGTAACTAACTTCAGTTCTCCATTGCTAACTTCAGCTACTGTTCTGCGCTGTTTTAAAGGAGCAACAATTTCAGAAGCAAAGTTAAGGATTTTAGCAGAACTGAACCTTATTCAACTACCTACAAATTAGTGAATTTTGGATTTTCCCGTGGATGTTTAACATACAGTGCATCTCGAATTGTCTGTTGTGTACCTAGATTTAGGTTTTGTTGTGTGAGTTTACACTTTTCAGTTGTCATACAATGTAATGCACTATGAAACCTGGATGTTAACTCAAAATTGTCAAAAAGTGAAGTGTAAAACAGTGGACATTTCTCACCTGCAATGATTGACATCATGGCTGCATAGCAAAAACATTGCTCATTTTCAAAATCTGCATGCTGTATATATGGATGTAGTCTATTGCCTGTAAGTGTACTAACAGAAGTACTCAATTTGAGACACAGTGATATACAGTTATTTGCTGAGGAAAAAAAAAACAAACAATTCAGCTCTGTGTATAAATACACAGGCATGTGCAACCATTAAATTTAAATATTGAACCTTTAAATAAATTGAAGTACTCATATATTAGAGCATCATAGTTGATTATCAAGTTAATTCCATTTCTAACATCTGTCTTTGTTGCCCACATCCTCAGAAACCTGTAGACTGATTTCCACGTAAAGGATTTGGTTCCGTTTTTACTTGTGTTCCTGTATAGATAAAACAATGTGCCATGTTAGCTACTCTTAGCACAGAAATGCTAAGGACACTATCAAGTACAACAAAATGTGGTTCTGTCAAATGTTTAGACTGAGGCGATATACAAGGTGCCATAGTTTACCTAAATGTGGTGAGAATTTAAATGTACAGTGTCTGCAAATGTTAGCTAGCTAACCCACCGATATAATAATACAAGATCATTTGTTTTGCTTGCTTGACAATGTACACTAGAGGATAACTCAGTGTCAGTAGGAGCTACATCCACATGATGAAGAAATATGACCCTGAATACTTTAAATCTAGTGACGTAAATATAATTGTAAATTGTCTACCCTCTTTAAAAACAAAACAAGAGGCTGGACTGGTTAGACCTATGTTCCATTCAGTCCTCCTCTCCCAGTTTGGGCCTTTGGAGAGATTTCTGTTGGCGTAATCTAATGAGATATTTTATATCCCTTCAAATAAAGTATAAACAGACAGGTGATGTTAGTAGAGGGCTATGTTGGAGGAAATATGGGGAAAAGCTTGCAGACCATTATCACATATTCCTGAACTGCCCAGTCGTTCGCCCTTATTGGGATGGAATAACACGAGCAATTAGAAAAATATTTGGGGTGGATATTGAGTGCTCTTTTGTAACAATTTATCTTGGGAACGTTGCTTCTCACTTTTCGGCACAAGCTAAATACCTAACAAAGATATTATTAGCAGCTAGCAAAAATGCGATAACAAGAAGATGGCTGCAACCCATACCTCTAACCGAGACTGACTGGATGAATATTATAAAGAGTGTTGAAAACATGGAGAAACTGACCTTTTCGCTTAATTAGAGAGTAGAGAAATTCACACAAAATTGGAAAAAAAATGGACAGTGTTTGCATCTTTCAGTTGTGGTATGTTTTGCACTGTATGAGCCTGACGTGTATTTTGATCTTCATGGAATTATGTGATGGATGTATGACCACTTCTTGGTTTTGCTTGTACTGCATGGACATGACTATAAAAATGTTTACTAAAAATACAGTATAAAAAAAAAACAAGTAGCAAAGCTAGTTTATGTTTTTATTGTATGGGAAGGCGGTAATTAGGAGAAAAAAAAGTCAGACGTCACAAAAGATTTAGATGCTAATGCCAACAAACTACCATCTCTCAAAACAAAATAAAGTCCAACATAAGCTCAGCATAAGCAGATATATATCTTACAACCTTAAGGTGTATGTGCATCAGAACGTTTGACAGGACTTCATCAAGGTTTTTTTTAGGTGTGTTTTTTAATTCTGTTTTGGGGATTCTGTTTTCAAAAATATCTTCGTGATACAGAAGCAACAAAGGAACAGCTAATGAAGGAGAAGGCAACGGCGACTACAAGTCTACAAGACTATAAGTCAGCGGAGAAGATTTTGGGGGGAATAAATCAAGGGTGGTTAATTAGAGGGCATTGTCTGGATGAGATATTCTTGGAGGTAAAAATGTAGGTTCTGGGCTGGTGGCATCGTGTGGTTAGGAATGAGCAGATAATGGAGCCATGTCGTTGTTTATTGCAGCATTGTTCGCCTGTTTTCATCAGACAGGAAGAGAGTAGAGAATGCCTTGGAGAACTGCAGACTACCCTACGGACGGGTAAATACTTTAAATCACTCCTTTCATTATTAATACATAAAGAAAAGAAATGCTTCTGAATACTGAAGGTACATGTATTTGTATCTGATACACTGAAATACTGGTGGTTTTATTTGAATCATTTTACCTGCATTTCCATTTGTAGTTGAGTCTTTTTTTTTCTGATGCTTTATGTTCAGAATGACTCACATTGCATGAACGGGTGAAATGAGTTCAAATATCTAGGTTACCGAGTTTTCAAAGAACCAATGACAAGCAACATTGAAAGAGCTACATCTTCAATGCACCTTTTATCTCACATAGAATATTCCTGTGAAAGATAAAAAATATTCTTTGTGATGGAGAACCTGGGGGAAATAAGTCAAAGATCAGGATGTTTAAACCTTTACGTGTCTTATACCTGACAGGGTGACAGTATTAAACTGGAAGATTTTACATATGAAGTTTACCGGAGCTTCTTGGACAGTTTGTGTCCCAGACCTGAGCTCAGCAGCATCTTCAAACTGCAGTAAGTATTCAGAAAATCCATCACTGCATCTGCCGGCTTCTGATTAGTTCAAAGCTGATTCATGCCCAAGGAAGTACGTTACAAAATGAGCTTTTAAGTGTGCGGTCATTTGCTTCAGGCCACATTCTTCGATATGATCAGAATAATAAATAACATTTCATCATCTTTCCATTAGTCTGCGTCTTTTATCGACTGTATTAACTCCTCACGTCATCCCTGACCCTCTTGTTTCCTGTAGAGGAGGGGATGATGGGACGCTGTCAGTCGATCAGATGACAGAGTTCATTAATAATAAGCAGAGAGATCCGAGGCTGAATGAAATCCTCTACCCGCCTCTCCGTTCTGCGCAGACACACACACTGATGGAGCGCTACCAGCACGACCAGGCACAGCTGAAGCGAGGTAAATCTGAAACCTGGACACTTTAAGAAGCTTCTCCTGGAGGAAACTGTACCAGTATTAAGAAGGACACTGAATGGGATAGTTAAGGATGCATAGCATAAAATCGGTAGAACATGTGTTGCAGTAGTCACACTTTCAAACTGAAACTAATGCAGAATTATTTTAAAGTATATTATATTGTATGGGTGACACGGTGGTGCAGTGGTTAGCACTCGTGCCTCACAGCAAGAAGGTCCTGGGTTCGATTCCCCGCACCAGTCACTGGTGGGACCTTTCTGTGTGGAGTTTGTATGTTCTCCCCGTGTCTGCGTGGGTTTTCTCCGGGTACTCCGGTTTCCTC
>JAQQZY010000008.1:36106727-36118892 GCA_030068375.1 Ostorhinchus rueppellii
ATCCAATAAATACTCATTTTCATGTATTTACACCAAAACAAAGTATAATTTTGCAAAACGTGAATAATCTGAAGAAATTTGAACAACCTAAAATTTTTTAAGAGAAGTGCAATTTTAACAATATTATCTGTTATTGAATGTTTTGTGTATTTATACATCCACTGTGATCTGTAAGTTATAATGAACATGTGTAAATGATAAACTAAAGCATAATATTGTTAAAATTACATTTATTTTTTCAGTTTCTCATTATTATTCACATTGTTTTTAAGCATTTTTTGTAGATATAAACATTTTCATAACATAATTTGACTTTTTTCACTCTTAAACATAGAGATAAGTTTGGAGTTGACTTTTATTTCTGTATTATTATGTTATTATTTTATTAGTCCAGCCCACTTCAGGTCAAATTTGGCTCCTGAACTAAAATGAGTTTGACACCCCTGCTCTAGAAGTAGGAAATGCACTGTAAAAAATGGTCTAAAAAGTCTTAAAAGTCTTGAGTTTACAAATCTGCATTTAACACCTTAAAAAAGTCTTGAAGAGGTATTACATTTGATATGGTAGGTCTTACGTTATGCTGCCATAAACTTGTCGACTATGTTGTGTTTAAATGTGTCTGGAAAATGGGAGGCACACTATTGTCAGGAGGCACATCCATCAGAAAAGGGTTAGTGTTAGTTTTATCAACTAAATCCAAACTAATTTTGTGACTAAAGGGCCTTCTGGCAATAAGGTGGGCACCTGGGGAAATGTCCAAGCTGCAAAGAAAGTAATGTTACACTCAGGTCTTCGTATTCCAACCTGACAATTTCTACTGAATATGGAGCCAATTATCGCTAACTTTGAAACCTGCAGCGAGAAATGACTCAGAATGGTGGGAATCAAAGTGTTGAAGTAAATAAGTCCCAAATTTTTGCCAGTATGGCTGTGAAATAGGCTGTGAAATGGGCATTAAATTCAGTTCTAACTAGTCTTAAAAAGTTATTATAGATCATTCATTTATCAGACAAGGGTAGTTCGAGGCTAAAGACGTTCTCTTTGTCTTCTATTTATTTTATTTTATTTTTTTCTTTTGTTCAGACAAGGTATAGTTTTGAGTTGTTAGCTGCTTGACAGTTTCGACTGACTCCAGTCTTCCTCAGAAGCATCATCTGATGTGTTGTTGATGTGTCATTTAACAGCTAGTAGCTAGCAGGTAACAGCTCAAAACTATACCTTGTATGAACAAAAGAAAAAAATAAAATATGAAGACAGGGGTAGTTGTTTTGTTTACCTGCTTGACTAGTTTCAGCTACTTCCTGTAGTCTTAAGTCCTGCATTTTCCCCTGGATTTATCATTGACTTATAAGATGGATATTATGGGTTAATGAAGAGACAAAGTCCTGCTCTTTTGTCTTTGCCTCTCGGGACATTATTTTGGAAAAAGCATCGTGTTAAAACCAATGGCACGAAACGAGTACCAGGGTTCTCCCCAGACAATGCAACAACGGCGCTGCGCCAGGGTACTGCTAGCTCAGTGCCGCTATACTCGTTTACAAATTTTTTCTATTTTCCCCTGATAATTTTCCTACAATCTATCGAAATCTGTCAGGTTTGTAGGGATGCGCTACATTTTCCAGCGCCCTGTTTTTCCTTTGAAGTCTCATGGAGTTGCGTCTATCGCGAGGTTTTAGGGTGAGACTTTCTTCCAGCGAAAGTCCCCCACTGCCGCCGCCAGAATATTATACATTTCTGGGGAGAACCTTGAGAATGATGTTTGCCGCAGGAGCATGGTGGTGCAAAGGTTTTCACTGTTTCTTCCTTCTGTACCGGCTTCCTTTTACCATCCAGACACATGCAGTAACAAGAGCGCTCAGTGAGTGCAAACTTCCGCCAAGGTTATGACGTCAAAACCGCTAGAGATATTGACGTCATGATGTACCATATGATAGCAGGTGTGACCCACTATCATCCCACAAAGGCACGACTCAATCGGCTGAATATTGACAGATATGATTTTTCAAATTTTGCACACTGATGAGAGATAGGGATTTTCCGGATTTTCCGTAAAATCCTGGATCCAGAAATTTATCCAGATCATGACCAAAAGTTAATGGGAACATCCTTGGGTGATTCTCTATCACTGGTGAAAAATTCAAGAAAATCCGTCCAGTAGTTTTTCTGTAAAGTTGCTAACAAACAGACACACACACACACACAGACACAGACAAACAAACAAACAAATAAACGCCGGCAAAAACATAACCTCCTTGGCGAAGGTAATAAGTTAACTGGTCAATGTAAATCACCCGTAGGTGATTCTTCTTCTACTCTTCATGTAGTTTTGGTTCTGAATGCACTTATGATGCACTTTCATACAGTATATACTCATACAATCCCCACCGTCCTGTTAGTACGATCTACGAAGATAATGTTAGCTCATGTATTCAGTTTAAAATAATAAATCAGTAATTTGGAGTATCTGTCAGTTTCTTAGATGCTCTGGTTGTTTTGTAAATTACTGTTCCATTAATAAGATTTTAAAACTCGTAGAAACTTCTAATGGTTTGCAGCCTACTAGCTTATGCATATTGAATTGAATATATTTAATTTTCCTAACAGATACTGTACCTAAAAGTTTAGAAGTGACTCTAGACTTACACAAGATTGTCAAAAGATTCTGACAAATACCATTTCTTAATTACAACCTGGTAACATGCAGGTAATGTCAGTATTAATGATTTAATATTGTATGTCAGATAGCTTGTTAATTAGCAATTGGAGATATTAACAGCTGTATATGTTAACATTGTACAAGTAATAATAATAGAGTGAGCATGCTGAATTTTACCCCTCACTTTCCTAAATCCACTCTGGTCCAAATACAGTCACTTCAGGTAGATAGCGATGGCCCAAATTCCTCTAGGCTTAAAAATGTCATTCCACAAGCCAGTGGGTGATGTCACTGTGGCTATGTCCTCTTCCTTCACAGACTGTGGTCTTGGATGCATCACCTTTTATTTTGTGTGTTTTTTTTCCTCCAGGTGTCATCTCACTCCAGGCGTTCTCCAGTTATCTCTCCAGTGATGAGAACGGAGTGATCCCACCTGACAAACTAGATCAGTCTGAGGATATGAGTTTCCCCCTGTCACACTACTTCATCAACTCATCACACAATACTTACCTGACAGGTGCGCACACACTGCTCCCGACTCATAGCAGTGATAGTTCCTTTACTTTACATTAATGTATTTACTGTCTCTAACACTGATTTAAAGGGTCAATCTGTGATATTTCCATCTTAAAATATTCCAAAATAAACAGAAATTATCATGAGATAATGAGACGGTCTTGAACTTATGACAGAGGTGTGAAGCTAAACAGGTATTACTGGACTTTACTGCTGCATTTATGTTATACTCTGGCTGTGTCCGAAATCACTCCCTACTCCCTATATAGTGCACTATATAATGAGTACGCCATTTTGTAGTGGTGTCCAAATGCTTAGTGAGCATTGATGTTCCCTATATAGTGCACTTAATGTATCCCAGAATTCAAAGCGAAATGTAGTGGACAACCGATGGTCACAAGACGGCCCACTATATCCCATAATGCATTGTGGCACAGCATTATTAAACAGCATTATTGGCACGTTTGAAATGTGCGGCAGTAATGATGTAATTAACTGCAGCTTAGTAGTGTCTGAAACCGTTTTCCATTTTGATTGGTGAGTTCACTATATAGTCCACTACATAGCGTTCCCTATGGAGTGAATAGGGAGTAGTGAATGAATGAGTGATTTCGGACACAGCCTCTGAAAGATTATTCCAAAGTCCACCGCCATACAATATTTCCAAAGAATTCAGTGTTTGGGTTAGTCTCATAATTTGGCATTAAATTTAAATATTTACAGTGACTTGAAACACAGAGTTTAGGACTTGGACTTGGCAACTGTTGGTCTTGACTTGTGACTTGACTTGAGACTCCATATCCCAGATCTGAGACCTCAACAGGTAAACAATTACTTTGTATCTTATATGGATGCATATACATGTTATATGGATGTACATGCATTATAAGGTAAGATTGATTAGGGATTAGATTACGGAAACTGCAGCAGCAAAAATATTCAAGATTCAAGAGTGAAATATAGATAAGAGAGAAAGATAGCGACAGTTCACCCTTCCAGCAGTTCCAACATCTTTACTCCTGGTTGTGTAATATTACACCGTGGGGTGTGTTTCAGCGGGCCAGCTGGCAGGGAGCTCCTCAGTTGAGATGTACAGGCAGGTTCTTCTGGCTGGATGTCGCTGTGTGGAGTTGGACGTGTGGAAAGGAAGGACAGCAGAAGAGGAGCCTGTTATCACCCATGGATTCACCATGACATCTGAAATCTCATTTAAGGTTCATACTGTTACAAACTACTTTTAATATTGTGGAGTTTTCAGGCCATTCCTGTTGTGCAGCTTGACATACTTGAGACTATTTAGCCAGTTCCTGTCCTGTGTATAAACAAATATGTTTTATTCAGATATCACAAGCCTTCTATGATGTTTAATATCTTCATAATGCAGCAATAAGGTAGAAAACAACCACTCATAGTCTTGTTAGAGGATCCAAAACTGGAATTAGGGTGATAATTACTCCTGGACTTGAGAATTTGCTGGAAATAATTCTCCAAAATCTGCCCAGGTAATATTAATGAGAATTTCAGTTTCACTAAAAATCTACTTACTCTTGTCTTTTTCCAACCCATGGATGTTCTGTACTTCAAGCAAATTTTCCCAATCATAGCAATTCTTCTTACGTCACCAAAGTCACTGTGTTCTGGTTATGAAGACATTTTCTTCCATTCTGCCATTTTTTTAATTTTATTTTTTTATGTATCCCTGTTCCCTTTAACACATCATGTGCATGCTGCTTTGACCAAGAGTTAGAGGTTCCAAAACATTTTTGCTGCAATGTGAAATGACAAAAACCCTTAGGCACATCTCTTCATTTCCAAATCAAACATATTTTGAATCTTTTTTGGTAGGATTACCTAGGGCACTGAACAGTATGATTTTATTTAATTTTATAACCAGAATTGTGTATCAATTTAAAAAAAATTACTAAATAAAATTAGAAAAGCAGCTATTTTTTGCAGTTGTTGCTTAATCCTGCAGTTTCATAGCAACGTGCATTCAGGTTTTTCAAAAAGAGAGGTGTGAAATAAAAAAACATTGTCCCAAGAAAATTCTGGTAAACCCTGGAAAGAGTTTCTTATCACTGTCCTTAGTTTCGTTGTGATTTTTTTTTCTTTTTAAATCTTGTAGGAAGTGATTGAAGCCATCGCAGAGTGCGCCTTCAAGACCTCGCCTTTCCCTGTCATACTGTCCTTTGAAAACCACGTTGACTCGTGAGAGCATTTGTCATGATTTAAGTAGTGACTGGTGTTTGTAGATGAATTTACATCTGTGAATTCAATGTATGGATAGATTTCAATGATGGCATGTGTTTATACAATTTATCTTTTTGTCTCTGTCTTTATCCATCTGTCAGATTGAAGCAGCAGGCTAAAATGGCAGAATATTGCCGATCTATCTTTGGAGAAGCACTGTTGATTGACCCTCTGGACAAATATCCTGTAAGGCCACACACACACACACACACACACAGAAATCATTAATCTTTCTGTATGTCACAACATTTCAGTAATGATGTTGAAATGTCATGATAATGATGAATTGTATGTTCTTAACCACCCTCTACTATTGTTTGTCCTTTGTGTGTGTGTGTGTGTGTGTGTGTGTGTGTGTGTGTGTGTGTGTGTGTGTGTGTAGCTGGAGTCAGGTGTCACCCTCCCCAGCCCTCAGGAGCTGATGGGCAAAATCCTCATCAAGAACAAAAAATCCCACAAACCTTCCAATAACACTGACAACAAGAGACTGACAGACCAACCTGCCAATCAGAGCAACGAACCACTGTCTCCTAGCAACAACGCTGGTGGTAAGGCACATACACAAATACAAAGGGACATTTTTCAATGTGAAATATGTGGATTGTGTTCATCTGTGAAACACTGCCAGTCCTTTTGTCAAAACAAAAACACATAATTATGATTCGGCCATTCCACAGGCAGTGACAACACGTTAATACCAAACATTATTCAGACTGTAATTCAATGGCATCGACTAACAAAGAGGTTTTTGTTTTTGTGTGTGTGTGTGTGTGTGTGCGTGCGTGCATCTGTCAAACTGTTTTCACATAAAACAGCCAACATGAGTCATCATTATATCAGCTTGATTTTGAAAATGTACCGTGAAGGTGCCATATTTCTGCACTGTCCGCAACGCTGTAGATGTGTGATGAGTACAAAATCTTCACACAAACTGAGAGGGTTTTGTGTGCCTTTAATGAAAAGATCCAAGTGGAGGAGGACAGGAAATATTGGGAGAATAAAATGTCACACATCACAGCTAAAATCACACCTCAGAGGATTACTTAACTTCTAGCTTCTTGTGTTCAGTTCATTTTAGTTTAGTCATAAATCAACTCTTAAACACATTTTTATAAAGTGGAAACAGCTGAAGGTGGTCACATTTGTCTGGGTCAAATCAATCACTATGAGTGGATAATTATTAATGGTGTATTTTTGTAAGTTGGTCTGGTTCCTTTTAGCAAAAACCAATGCGATTTTCCACTTGTTTTTTTATTGCAGAAAGTAAGCTTCAAGACAAACATAACTATGATATTTAATATATTTGATGCATAAATACTATCTCTGCAATGTTAGACTGTAAACACTATAGTCATGTGATCCACATATGGAAGTCCTTCAATGTATGTTTGCTCTCAGCTCCTGAGTGAATCTGGAATCACATAAGTTACACAGATATTGGTTCATTTCCGACCATCAGCCATTAGAGAAAAGTCGCAATGAGAAAGAAAGAGAAGGAGAAAGTTGAGGGAGAGAAAAACAGAGAAAAAAAATGCTACTTTCAGACTGATTCTCAGTGTTTACTGTCATAAAACACACACCCACATAGTAAACACACCCACACCTTGGCTTAACTTGCAAGTAACACTGTTTGACACTGATCGCAGGTCAGCTGACACGAGAAGTAAACAAAACCAAGGTAGTTTATCTTCAGTTTTTAAACCATTATTTTTCAAATAAGCAAAATATACATGATATTGAATTTTGACAGCTCTGATAATTATGAAATTACCTATAAATCCCACCAAAACCAATATTTCAAGGTAAATAAGTCTTATTATCACCAACTATATCTATAACTATTAAACCTGCAGACAATGACCATGCAGTTACACATGTAGTTTTGACCTTGAAGGACATGATCACTGAACAGTTTCCACTGTCATTTTAATTATTTTTGGATCCAGACCCTCTTTTTGAAGTACCTGTGTCACCTCACATTATCCATCGCCCATTTCCGCTGTGAGGTTGGCACAGTGACAAATCTCCTCCTCTGCTCTTGCTGATATTTTGCTCTGCAGTCCTCTCCACGTCATCTGGGATGTCTGGGTAATGAGAAGGACATCTCAGAAGAGGTTCGAAGCACAGAACGGCAATTAAACAGAGAGCAGGGGAAATTAGGGAGCCTTATTGACATTACTGATGTGCAAATCCTAAAAACTGGTCTGGGGCTGCCAAGTAGGCCTCTGTCTTGTCTGCTGGGAGTCCGACTATATACTTAAAAAGCAGCCTGGAATCTGTGCTGAAGTAGACACTCATATGCTGCCCATGACTCCTCTGATGAGTGAACGCTTGAGTGGGCTGATTATGCACCTGCAGAGAAGTTAAGTAGGGGGGGTAGTTGTTTACTCATCTGCAGACATCTGCTGCATTGCAACACTAATTTTATACTAACACAGTTTAGAAGTAATCACTAATATGTGGGACGTGTGTGAAATTCAGTGTTTTGCATCAAGTTCGAGGGTTGATTTACATACATTTCTGCAGAAATGCTACAAGTTGTTAGATGTTCTACATTACCTGCTTACCTTTGGTGGTTTGTGTTTATATTTTGTGTAGTTCACTGCTTACATTTCAGTAAAAATAGGACAATTACAGTGATCAGCCATCCTGACAAATAATATTGTGATCCCTGACAGAAGTGGTAATATTGACTGTTTCCAATGAGACCTTTCACTGGATTGAATATGCGAGTTGGCAAAGGATTTAGTCGTCGAAGCTGTTGTTTTGGAAGCAGTAAAATGACCAACATGGACCTGAGTGACTTAGACCAGCTCCATATTGTAACGGTGATGATTGGGTCAGAGCATCTCCACAACTGCAGGTCTTGTTGGGTGTTCCTGGCCTGCAGTGGTCAGTACCAATTAAAAATGAACTAAGGAAGGACATCCCAGTATCAGGACTATTGAGCATCTGTGGGATCAGACTAATAAATCTGATCCATGGAGCTCCACTTCTACTTCCAGGACCTCAGGCATCTCCTGTTAACGTCTTGGTCCAGACACAGCACACCTTCAGAGGTCTGGTGGACTCGAGGCCTCGGGTCAGAGCTGTTTTTGTGGAAAAGGGGAACTATACAGTTTTAGATGGAAATAATGTTCTGATCCCATAAATGCTGAACTGGTTGATTTCTGGTTGTTCTTTAGATACTTTTGGTAGGTTCTAAACACTTTACAATGGGAGTATAAAAAATTTCAACTTAGAAAATATATTCAACTAATTTCCCAGACACCATTCATCTGATTCTTTTGAAATTTCACACATGTTCTTCACATCTGCCTTTCTCTCAATTTTTGCTTTTTTTTTTTTTTTTTTTTTTTTTTAAAAAAATCTTTGAAAATGTTTTTAAAACATGGAAAGTTAAGGCTCAACATTAATCCCAGGGAGGATAAGGTATCAGTGAGCAGGAGGGGTAAAGTGCTGTGTGACCAGGTGGGGTATTTCACTTATGAGTGTGTCTGTGCTAAGATAGTGATGCTTCACTCCTGCTGCTTCTTCTCATAATTTAGTGTTTACTAGCAGTTGTCAAACCAGGTTACAAGTGCATTATTGATGCCAAGTGGACTGAAGTCCCAACATTCTCAGTCATGAGCTCTGCCAGTCTCACCACTTCCACTTGGGAGTGTCTGCTGAGTGGAGGTGGGGTACTTGGTGATAAAAATTGAAAAATATACTGGTTGAGTCCAGTGTTTGGCTTCATATCAAAGAGTGTAAAGGTTTTCACACTCTGTTGGGAAAGGTGTTCATTTATGCACAACTGCATTATTTTAACAATTTCTAAATTCAGGAATGGTTCTTTTAATCCACAAAGACCCAGGGCTACTTTTGTGTCAGTTGTTGTTTTTTTTTTACCTTTATTAAGATATTTATCACTATTTGTTGTAACATTTTGTTCTTTACTTTGTGTTTTATTTTCAGTGAAAATCTAGTATTTTCCTGTATTTAATTCCCTGTTCATGTAGATGTTCTTAAAAGATCAGATTAAAGTTGAGGGATATTTTAACAAAAACAGAGAAAGCTGCAGAAAATGTGACTTTTTCAGCAAATATATCAAAACTGAACACAAACCAAGTTTACCCATCCACTGTCACTGATCTAACTCCATGGATTTTATTGTTAAATGAATGTTGTAGAAGATGGCAGTATTTCCACATTCACTACAGCCTCTGAACGTCCAAATGGGTCATATCTGATGACCATGAAAAGATGACAAACAACAATTTACACCAATTATTTACATGTACTAATAGGGTCAGTGGATCAACAGGTATTAAACAGTTTAGATCAGTAGATGGTTTTGGTCGACGGTGGATGTTTGGGTCTTTATGGGTTAAATTGGCTCTCATACAGTACATGTTGATCGGATATACAAGAGAGCCAAAAAGCACAGACACGGAGATGACAGAGATGACTTGTTTAACTTTAATTTCAACAGAGATGGATGCTGAGAGCGAGGAAGACGATGATGACGAAGATGATGATGGTAAAAAGGTCAGTGGTGGCATCGTGAGACACAGTCGGTCTCTTTGTTGTCACCGTTTGTTGCGCCCTGGTGCTGCTTATCCTCACTGTTTTGTTGTTCTGCCATCGTGGTTTGTTCTTTGATTTGTCTGTCGTCACCACAGTCGCGTTCTGTTTATGGTCATCACTGTGGCCGTTGATGTTTTTCCCTCCATTATTTACTCTTCACATTTACAATATTGGATGTTATGAACACTCGCTACTCGCCACTGCCATTGTTGTGCTTTCATTTAGCTGTAATTATATGGCTGTACTTCTTGTATATGCAGCCCTTATTGTTTATTCTTAATGTGTTCTGTAACACTGCTTTATGTTGTTGTTATTATTGTTGTTTTACCTGTATATAGTGAAAAACTAAAGAAAAGACCAAAAAAAATAAAAAGAAAAACAGTACAGACTGGTAGATTGGGTCTATAAACAAGGAGACCAAATTTATTGAATGAAAACATTTAGGTGTCTAATTAGTATTTTTATACAGACTTAAACAAGTATGTTAATATTCACTGCCAGACAATGATGCATCCATTTGTGTCACTATCTGCACTATTTGTCAGAAACAGACAATGTAAAAATGTGTAACTGTGACTGAGCTGATTCTATGTCTTCAAATAACAGAATAAATCTTAATCATTAGTGATCATCAAATGAATGAGTAAGGAGGAAAACAATGCAAACTAATTCTGTTATTTCTGATTTATAGAGGTCTTTTTTGAGCCAGAGCTGCAGACGTTGTGGTTTTAGATTATGTATCTGTCCATTCATCCATCCTGTTCATGTAAACGTGAATGGCTGGACAGAATTTCTTGAACTTTGCCACAAATATTCCCTTTAAGTCAATGTGATATGGTTAAAATCGAGTTACTGAAGAATCAAGAACATCATGAAACATAACTCAAGGATTAATAGACAAATTATAGAAAACCTTTCATGTGTCCAAAATGGACAAAAGTCGAGTTTTTTTAAGGGTTTGGCACAAATCAGTAAAGTTACAGCTGGGAAAACCAATGAACTGAAAGTTGATATGGAGGATAATACTCTTTTACACATTGGCACTTCATACATAGTTATTTCAGGATTTTGCAGTAAACCAGTAGTTTCATGCCAGTGGTTTTAAAAACTTCAGTTTCACATGTGAAAAGTCTCTCCTTTCCACATCTGTACCTCTGTTACAGCAAACTTTAACTGAAATGTGTCACAGGATAAAACTAGAAAAGCACTCGGAGCGTGCAGACCTCCGCCAAGGTAGTGTTTGTACTTTTTTTAAGGTAGTGTTTATACTTTTTTTTTTAAGGTAGTGTTTGTACTTGTATTTTTTAAGGTAGTGTTTCAACTTTTTTTAAGGTAGTGTTTGTACTTTTTTTTAAAGTAGTGTTTGTACTTTCCTCCACTAGATGGCACTGAATGACCTCATATGCAGATCTGGGCCACCATGCCCTATCTCATAATGATAAAGAATCCTTTAAAAATATTCCTGGATCCAGATGGTGAGCCGGATTGCCTCCAAAATTTTATCATCTCTTTCTTGACCCAGAGTGGACATATTCTGAAAATTGTATTAAAATCCATTCATAACTTTTTTGAGTTATGTTGCTAACAAACAAACAAACCCACAAACCCTGGCAAAAACATAACATCCTTGGCGGAGGTAATGATTAAATAATGAAGTGAGGGTTAGGGTCCAACAGCTTAAAGGTCACACTACATGATGTTCTACCAAAACACTTACACTAATGTCTGTTCTACCTTTATATTCACCTACATACACATCTGTATGTAAGTGAAGATAGTGCAACATGTTTCTCAGCTTAATTATACATTTCAATACAGTAAATCACCAAAATAGACTCGATACTTTCTATTCTATTCCCTCAAATTCCGGACACAGGAATGCAAACTGTAATGAGAGATTTTCAGAAATAACCTCACAAACATTTTGGATTTGAGAATGATCATAACTCTTATTTTTCTTATTTTAAACCAAATAACCATCTTTTCATCACTCAAACACGCACACATTGCTTTTGTTCCCTGAATCCTAAAATCTTACAAGAGTAGTAGTAGTGTAGTTTTATTTTGAGCACATAGAATCAAACAACAAAGAACCATACAACATGATCAAACAAAATTTTCTGCACTCAAAAAGGACTGGGAAGAACTATAACTTATAGAGTCCCACCCCTTTT
>JAQQZY010000008.1:36158707-36170788 GCA_030068375.1 Ostorhinchus rueppellii
CATGAGAGGACACTCACTGCAGTTAGAGTTCAATAACCTGTTCCAGCTCAAACATTCTTAACCACTGCAGGATTTACGCATGGAAGGACCGGAACTGTTTGCTGAGTTAAATCCAGTGAATGTCTCCTGTAATCAATACTAAAGGTGGTGCAGTGAAATATTGCAGGTGCAACTTGGTTTTGGCCGGGCAGTGTATATGGGAATTCCCCACAATGTGTCTTTCTGTAAGCTTTATCCTCTGCTTTTTTCTTATGTTTCCACCACCTCCACTGGGTGGAGTTCCTCTAAATGCAGATCTACTACACACATACTGTATATAAAGCATGTAGGAAGTCAACTGCAAAATATAAGTGTACAACTACACATTTGTGGCGTTTGTCCCATGACGTCCAGGTGCACGTCATGGGACTATATCTGAACATTAGGTATCTCAGAATAATGAGAGGCTGAGAACATTTTCAAGTGATTACTACCAGTCAATACCAGTTATTTACCAGCTGTATGTACATGCACTTAAGTATTCCAGTTATTTTGGAGTTGGTAAAGTGTTTGCATATGTAAAAATCATATCCTATTTCCATAACCTAGATAAGATCTCATCCCAGTTCTGAAAAACCGAGATACTCTCTTTGGAGTACTCCAGTAGTATCTGGGATACTGTTACATGTACACACTCTATCCCAGTTTCCCAGTTTCTGCATTACTGCGCTGGCACTAAAGCAACAGATACATACTCATAGTGGGGGTAACCACTGGTGACTGCAAGTGTACGTCCATACGGCTTGAGCGTACCTGAGAGAGAGAGAGAGAGAGAGAGAGAGAGAGAGAGAGAGAGAGAGAGAGAGGTATGTCCGGGTTCTTATGAAGAACCATCACCCCTTATGATTTATTGATGCCCCAGGCTTATAAGCGCCCTAAGTTTCACTCTCAGTTTTATGGCCGTGTGGTCTGCATGTACTTGTCATGAGGTACGGACCGCACCTCCTCCCCCCGTCAGTGGAAACTTTGCATACTTCTGAATTTAGGTCTGGTGGTAACAACACCATCTCATTCCTTGACTTGTGGAGACGTGGAGTTTTGTTTTTAGATTATGAAAAAAAAAGTAATATACTGTAGTTGTCAAATATAATCTGGATGACAGTGCAACAAGATCACAGATGGAAGTTCCACGGAAACACTACTGGGTGGGGTGACGTTTAAACCAATCACTGACATCATTTACATTACATTACATTTATGCATTTGGCAGACGCTTTTATCCAAAGCGACTTACAGTTATTACAGGGTATTGATTACAACCTGGAGCAGTGTAGGGTTAGGTGCCTTGCTCAAGGGCACTTCAGCCATTGCCTACTGGTTAGGGTGGGATTTGAACCTGCAACTCTCCAATCTTGAGTCCAATGCTCTAACCACTAGGCCACAGCTCCCCATTAAAAGAGGTGTTTCCCATTATTTACATGCCTTTGAACATTGCCCAATAACGAGTCTCCCACAGGCACTCTGGATTAGATCATTGGAGTTCAAATCTGAGTAGAACCTTAATTTAGTCCTACCTTGAAAGACCCCACCCTGAACAGAGGTGGTGGTCTGAGATGCTATTTGCAGGTTCCACTGAGATTCGAACTCAGATTGCTGGATTCAGAGTCCAGAGTGCTAACCATTACACCATGGAACCACATCAATCACCATGATCTTCAACCATCAGTCACAGCTGCAGATCTTCATCCTCCTCCTTGTCCTAGTGGTGACAGTGACAAAATAACAGCTGGTGGACATATTGATCTCCCACTGCAGGCTGTAGATGAATACCAGGAAGCCAAATCTTCAACACAGAATTAGGATTTAACAGTGTTAAGTCTTCAATAAACCAAAGTTGCCTTGTTTTCTGTGGCCACTGTAACGTTAAAGTTACGCAGGTACTATTGAAATAAAATTAAATAGCCATATTATGTTGTAACATCACAGATGTCTGTGATAATAAGTAACTGGGATATTATTATTGACATTTGTGTCTGTTCCATGGAAACACCATAACCCGAATATAATGCAAACTGGCACCAGCCTCATAAAGGGGTTATACGAGTGCGTATGTCAACACAGCCATGGATATTTGGTCATTATTTTGTGATGTGAACTCATTATGTAGAGACACTAAATTATTATTTAGAGCAGGGGTCTCAAACTCATTTTCTTTCAGGGGCCACATTCAGCCTGATTTGATCTCAAGTGGGCTGGACCAGTAAAATAATTGTTTTAGTGCAAAAAACCCCATTAAATTATGAAAGAGTTTGTTTTTATAAACTACCCAAACAAAGGAAATGTGAATAATGTGAAAAAACTGAACTTTATTAAGAAAAATTTATGCAATTTTAACAATATTATGCCTCAACTTATCATTTCTACATGTGCATTATGGATCGGATCTACAAAGACACTAAACACTGAAAATGGATTAAAATTGTGCTTGATTTTCTTTAGACATTTCAGGTTGTTCATATTTGTTTAGGTTATTCACATTTTATTGTTACGGGATAGTTTACAAACATGAATATTTTCATAATTTAATGTTTTCTGCACTAAAACAAAGATAAAAATCTGAATTTGGCATCATTTATAGACATAGTGTAATATAATAATTTTTTTCACATCAAACTGAGAAGAAAATATGGAGTCATTCTTTTTTGTAGGGTATGATACTGTTATTTTACTGTAGATCATATTTGTGGAACTTGAACTAAAATGAGTTCCACAGCCTTGACTGTAGAATGTTTTGCACTTTGCACATTCATCCCACGGGCCGCATTGGAAGCTTTGGTGGGCCGCATGTTTGAAACCTCTGATGAAAGTATGTGATGGTAACTTCACAGTAGTAGACATGGACTTGCACAGACATGTGCCTTCACTGCTGCCATTATTTCTCTAGCTTCACAAATACACATTTGCACACGCTGCTCATGTTCATTAGTCAGTCAGTTGTCAGGGAACACACTGATCCATGGGCTGACTGAAGTCTTCAGATCTGGTGCTGGTATGCTGCTACTGAACTGACAGTCAGGAGATGTAAAGGGATGATCACGTTATGCCATGATGGTGTAATGTCCTCTTTAAAAAAAAAAAAAAAAGCCTTTTACAGAAGTATGTCAGCGTAATGGTGGTAATAAGGGAAGCCTCTGTATCAGTGAGTCAGAACCCAGAGGTGGTGTTATTGGAAGATTAAATGGGTCTCTGGGTTTCTCAAGGAAAATTGATATCTAGGTTATGTTGAAACAGGCCCCCTGCTTCTGCCTGAGCAGCTTAATAAAATAGTGTAGGTTCGCAGGTTAGCAGTCACATGGGGAGGAAGCTGAAATGGCAGAGTTTTAATTTGACGTTGTAGACTCAGAGGGCATAAATCGACTGCTTTTTCTTCTTACCTTCCTGTCTGTTTTTTTTTCCCCAGAGGCCATCAACTGTCTAAATCAGGCCATTGA
Organism: Ostorhinchus rueppellii; assembly: GCA_030068375.1. NCBI lineage: Eukaryota > Metazoa > Chordata > Actinopteri > Kurtiformes > Apogonidae > Ostorhinchus > Ostorhinchus rueppellii. The sequence continues at coordinate 36,162,178 of JAQQZY010000008.1, forward strand.
CATCTACACTGATATGGTACGCAGCCATTGAACCTATTCCTGTGTCATTCATAGTTAAAATCACTGCAAAAAAGGAATATCTGACTTAGATTAACTGACTTGAATTTGGAATACATATCTGTAAAGATATATTTTTTTTATTTATTTACTTAATGATACTTAATCTTGGTAAGATTATTTGATTCATTTTTATCTTGAGTCACCCCACTTAGATCTTATGAGTAATTTTAAGCAATATTTATAGCAAAACAAGCTACTTTACTGCAGGTGGGGTATGGTAGGTACAGTAACTGTTTGCCCTCAAGACATTTTCACTTGTTTTATGCAGTTTTACCTCTATGTATGTATCCAGTCATTATATATACGATAGTTTAAATGAATCTTACTATAAGGCTTGAAACAGGTATATTCTGTTTAAAATAAGAATTTAAGCATTATAATAGTATTTTTTTATTTTAAGAAAACTTGATAAGCACAATTTTCTTACTGCACTGGCAGATCATTTTACTTGAAATAAGACATTTTAATCCAATAATGAATTTAATTTTTTTTTTTTTTCTGCAGGCATTTTTTGCAGTGTAATATGTTATAACTCTGTAAATGTGTTGATTACAGGGCCGATTTACTATTGCAGCCAAACACCACATCACCATAGCAGAGATTTATGAGTCTGAGCTGGTTGACATTGAGAAGGTAAAGTGCAACATGTAGTTTAATTTCATATTTGATCCTAATGTATTATTTTAAGAACTCATTTGAGAATGTCTTATTTTTTTCCCCAGGCCATAGCTCACTATGAGCAGGCAGCAGACTACTACAAGGGTGAAGAATCAAACAGGTGAGTGCACTGCCTGAATCTGCAGAAGAAAACCTACAAAACATAAACAGATATGAATCAAACAGAAACACTTTGTCAATTACTCCAGTCCCTCAGAACGTTAAATAGAATAGAATAAGCTTTATTGTCATTGCGAAATACTATAGTACAGTGCAACAAAATTTGGTTTTACATTCTGCTGAAGTGCTGAAGTAAAATATACACATCAATTAAACAGTCAAGAATAAAAGATAAGTATAAAAAAACAGTCAACTAAAAAAACAGCACACACACTCACATGCACAAACATACACATAAAAAGTTTATTTCATTTTATTTTAGTTTAGTTTATTTTGTTTTTGTTCAGTTTAGTTTAGTTTATTTCAGACAAAAACAATACAAAACGCAGGGGAATAATAATAATAATGAAAAAAAACAATCAAACAAACAAATTAAAATAATAATGAGTGAGTCTAGTGTTGAATATGCAGACTATACAGGTGACAGTAATGGCAATAGTCTTTTTAATTTAATGTCTTTTTAAGTAGGCGTGGCATGATTTTCATGATAAAGTAATTATTCATTTAATTTAGTCGCAAAAATCCTTAATATTTGATACTTTTGCTTCTGAAATATGAGAAAAAACAGAAAGTTGAAAGAAGAAGAACTTATGTGAAGATTTATGACAGTGAAGAGCATGTGAAACTGAGCCTCAAGTTTTATTCATGAAGACAAAGTAATTTCCAAAAATTATTTAGCAAATAAAAACGGAAAATCTTAAGTAGAGTTCTTCATATGGTAAATATAAAGACAGGTGACAGAAGATGTATCATAATTATTAAAACTCTGTATTACACCAACAAAGCTTTATTTAATATAAGTACATCTAGGTTTATTTCTAATAACTGGGGAATACTAATGCAATCATAATATTTTAGCTTGTTTTAATTGTGGTGAAATATAACTCAAAGAAGACATTTTATTGAAAATGCATATAGTCATAATGCATCCCTCTCTGTTAACAGTGTTCTTATGCTGTATGTATTTTCTGTGTATGTTCTGTAACCATAGAACAAGTATCATTGAAATTGTTGTAACCCTGAAATTATAAGATAAGGTGACCCATGAACAGTACCGCCTGAACTGAATGAATATTTCTGAGGGAGTTTAATCTGGAAGAAGAGTTGGAATAGAACAAAACGTGACTGAAAACTCACGTCAGAGTTTCCTTTTTGTGTTTGTGCTGCAGCTCGGCTAACAAATGTCTTCTGAAGGTCGGCCACTACAGCGCTCAGCTGGAGCAGTATCAGAAAGCTATTGAAATCTACGAACAGGTAAGAGCTGAGCACATAAAAACAACACTGCATCTCTATATTCAATGTCATAAAGCTCAGGTGGTGCAGGAACTGTTATACCAAAGAGTCAGACACAATAGGACGGTTATTTTACATGAATATATATACAGTTGTGTTCATAAGTTTGCATAGCCTGACTGAATGTGCATGGGATGGCCTTGGATGTTCCAACATGACAAAGACCCAAAACACAAGGCCAAGTCCACCTGTCATTGGCTACAGCAGAAAAAAGTGACGGTGAAGGCGTGTCCATCTCAGCCTCCTGACTGCAATGTCACTGAGCCACTTTGGGGAGGTCTGACGCATGCAGTTCATGCAAGAAAACCCCAAATCTTAAAGGAACTGAAGGTGCAGCTTTAGCATCTGAGAAAATAAAGAGCCTCATCCACAATGAGCACAGAAGACGAGAAGCTGTCATAGATGTTAAAGAGGACGATTCAGAGGATGAAGAACTTTAGATCAGGGTTATTTGGATAGTTTCTATTGTCAGTATGAGTTAAAAACAGAAAACACATTTGTTTAATAATAAATGGCTTCACCAACCACTAGCCATAAGTGAAAGAAACGTTTTTGTATTATCATTCATATTCTCTGAAAAATGACCAAAGAATCACAAATTCTGCAAAGGTATGTAAACTTATGAGCACAACTGTATGTGTGCTCATAAGTTTTATTTGTGTGAAACATTTACCTTAAAGCTGCATATGACTTTTGTCACCAATTTTTTAAAAAAATTTTTAATTAACCCTAGAGCACTATCATGATTTTCACCTGGGCAAATGTATTTACATGATTTCAATATATTACGTTTGTCTGAGTGTCAAGGAGACTGTGCCTTCACCAGGGAAGTGTCCCATGTCCCAGGAATGGGTGGATTATTATTATTATTATTATTATTATTTTTTTTTTTTTTTTTTTTAGGAATTTTTTGTTCTCGAATTCCTAACATTTCAGTAACTTTGGAACATTTGTTTAGGGTCCTCCTATGACATTTTTTTTTTCATTTTGTTAGACATCCCACAGTTGAAAATAAAAGAAAACCACTCTAATTTGTCCTGTGTTGTCATATTTTGATCTATTTTTATGACAAGTACTTTTTGTTGGGTATATTATATCCGGTAAAAACCACTTGGCGATAGTGATGGTGTTACTTTTTATAGTGAAAGTCTTCTCGGGTTAAGTATGATGGACCCATAAGTCTTTCTGTGATTATGCACCTGAATATTTTCCCTCATGGTGAACAATTTCAAAATGTGCTCCACCATAAACATAAAAGGAAAACAGATAGAGACAGTATTAGATAATCAGACATGAGGGAAGAACAATCTGACAAAGACTAGATGAGCCAGAGCTGCTTAAACACTGACCAGCTGATCAGGCACACCAGTTAGCAACAGGGGAGACATGTACTATATATTATTTTACAAGTTATTTACCACATTTTAAGATTTCCTGCTTGTTTGAGACAAAAAAGATAAAGTTGTGCTTCATTTAAGATTATCGTGTGAAGCTGACATCTTAACCCTGTGGGGCCGATGATCATACCAGCGTGATCAGATCATGTGATGTCTTTAACATGGAACGCTGCCGTCAACTTTACTCAAAAGTGTGGATTTGAAACTCTCTCCCAGTTTGTATTTGCCACCAATAGACCATGGAAAAACCAGAGATATGACTGTTTTAATTTGATAGTAGAAAATATGTTTATCCGAGCATAAATGCGCACTTATACTGGTGGGATGGGACAGCAGGTGTTGCATTTCTGTCCATATACTTGCCATTTTACAAACTGGGAAACGTGGATAAATTCTTTTTTTTTTTAATTCAAATTTGATGATTTTTGTGTATTTTTTGGCCCAGTAGGTTATTGAAGTAGGTTATAGTGAAATAATAATAATCTCTTCATATAGATGAAGTTGTGATGAAAGAAAACATACCAAATATGGGCACGTTAAACTTTTTTTTATACGTTATATAGAGACAAAATCAAAAGTATTAAAAAACGGCCGAAATAGGCTCAGGACTTAAAGGGTTAAAATAAGGAATTAACTCCTAAAACAAGATAAATAATCACACAATTCTAAATCTAAGTTTGTTTGTTTTTTAATCTCAGTGAGAACCAAATTATTTGCAGTGGCCTTCATATCGTAAAATCATACTGTATCTTTTTGTTATTGTTTTGATTGAAAGTCCCCAAGTATCAGAGATGATTAGCAGTGGACAACTATGATTACATGTAGCCTTCAGTGACAATCATTGTGTTGCAGGTCGCTATGAGCACCATGGACAATCCTCTGTTGAAGTACAACGCTAAGGAGTATTTCTTCAAGGCCTCACTGTGTCACTTCATAGTGGATGAACTGAATGCCAAGGTAACGCAGCAGCTTATTAACACATTATTGAGATAAAAATGGAATGTTTTTGACTGATGCTGTTTGTGTGTTTCAGCTGGCCATAGAGAAGTATGAGGAGATGTTTCCAGCGTTCTCAGACTCCAGAGAGCTCAAACTGCTAAAGGCAAGTTTCATTTTTTACTCCTTTCCACTTGTTTTTCATAGTCGTACTGGCTCATCATAAACATAATGAAGCTTGTAAATGTCAGTGCTAATTTACTGGCCTTGTCTAGTTAATGTGTCTTATTAACCATACCTACAGTAGAGCTGTTTGTGAAGGAAAACATCTGATTTATTTGATAAAAAGAAATTCACAAAGTCTGACTTGTCCAGGAAGCTGCATGTAATATCCGCTAGTGTTTTTGGAAAATACTCCTAACCCTGATTTAGTCTGGAAACATTTGGGTTATGTTGTAATATGGAAACACAAAAATAAGAGTTTTGGGCCCAATCCCAATTCACCCCTTAGCCCTACCCCTTGGCCCTGTCCCTGGCACTACCCCTTGAAATGGAGCTGCAAGGGGTAGGGGTTGAAACATTCCTCTATGACAGTGTTTCCCAACCTTTTTTGAGCCACACAAGGCACACCACAAGGGGGGGGGGGCTTGTTGTAGGGACATTGGGGGTGCACATGTGACATTGTTGCGGGGTGTCTGGAATAAGACAGCTCAGATGGATGCACCAGTGATCCCTCAGACAGACCCCCCAGATTGAGGTCTGTTGTATAATAGTATGGGAGGCAAATCCCTCCCACCCCAACCCAATACCTGTGGAACCCGTGCATCACTACTGAGGGGGTTTTATCAACAGAACGTACCACCTCAGGGCCAGTTCACTTTTATTTTTATTTTGCAAAGGGAAGCAGGAGACTGTTGTCATAGAGTGGATCATATGTGTGTGCGGTCGTATGGATCTATTGCTGGCTTACAGAACCATTTAGGTGAAATTGGATAACCTTCCATTGCACACCTGATGACTTCTCACGGCACACTACTGTGGCATGGCACACAGGTCAGGAAACACTGCTCTATGAAATGGGACAACACTTCGCGACTTGTTAATGTCATCAGCGGTCATCACCACTGCTATAAACAGACACGAACACTTTGTTTCTGTAAATATTCACCATGCTGTCAGCAGCTGTGACCGTCTATTCCATGGGATTTGGTCATCTGTTTACAGCTATGAACTATAATCTGCAAAAATGTCATCTATAACACACTGAAACGGCATTAAACAGTCGATCTAGTGATTAAGTTGTTTACGAGGAAAGTACTTACATTTGTGTGTTTCTTTCATCACTGCTGCATGTTTTGTCTATGTTTACGTTCGTCTTTCCAATGATCTAAACAGAATTATGTGAAACTCCTCCTATCCCTTTGTTCATTGTGTGATCCTGGAAAATCTCCATTTCAAGGGCTGTGCAGCCCTTCACCTTAGCCCTTCCCCTCTGTCGAATTGAGAATCAGGACAACACTACCCCTTCATGTGAACGTGCAAAATGGAGGGGTAGGAGTCAGGGGTGAATTGGGATTCAGCCTTGGAATACTAACAAATTTGTTCTTAAATACCACATATAGGTGATGTAAAGGAACTTAGTGTATATACAGTTAGTGTATATACATAGTTTTGGGATGTGAAACCTTTGTATTATGAATACAGTGTAGACGGGGTCCAGATCTGTTGTAGGAATCATGTGTAATTATTAGTTTGATAGAATTCTACCCTATATTTTTACTAAATGGTTATATATTTATGTTCCACCAAGGAGGTTATGTTTTTGCCCGCGTTTGTCTGTCTGTGTTTGTCTGTTAGCAAGATAACTCAAAAAGGTATGGACAGATTTTGATGAAATTTTCAGGATAGTTTGACAATGGTACAAGGACCAATCCATTAGATTTTGGTGATGATCTGGATCACCATCTGGATTCAGGAATTTTTTAAAGGATTATTTTTTTTTATCATTGCGAGATAGGGCCATTTTCAGTATATGTGTATATAACTCAAAAAGTTATGGACAGATTTTCATGAAATTTTCACAGATTGTCAGAAATGGGGTATCCTACAGATAATTAGAATTTGGTTGTGATCTGTAGATTCAGTGCCATCTACTGGATGAAAGTACAAACACTGCCTTGGCGGAGGTCTGCACTCTTCGAGTGCTTCTCTAGTGTTCAAAATAACTTGAAAAGTTCTGAACGGATTTGGATAAAATTTTCAAGAATTGTTAGGAATGGGACAAGGAACAAGTGATTCAATTTTGGTGGTGATCCAGATCACTATATGGATCCAGGAATTTTTGAAATCTTTCTTTATCATTGGGAGATAGGGCATGACGGCATTGATTTGCATATGAGGTCATTCAGCGCCATCTAATGAAGGAAAGTACAAACACTACCTTGGCAGAGGTCTGCGCTCTCCAAGTGCTTTTCTAGTTCATGACTAAAATAATTTTGTGATTGCAAACCCATAAACAGCTGGGGGCACAGGTTCATTCATCATCACTACGTGGATCATTTACACACTTTTCAGAATTTCCAAGTATTGAGTGCCTAATCTGACGTGGCATGTGCATAAAATGTCAAACAAATAAGGAGTTCAGATATGAAAATGTTCTTGCACGAGGCCTGTTGACACAGACACCAACTATCTTCACCACTTCTTAACTTTTATCTCCTCGGGTTGTCACCTGGACTCTTTGCCCCGCCCATCAGAGATACAACGGAAGGAGTCGAATTGACAGAAACACACACTGAACAACACAAGACATCCTGACTTTAGTTAAAGATGATGAGTGGAGCAGCTGTCTGTGATTTCATTCTAATGTACCACTGTGTTTGATGATCCGTTAGATGAGTGTTTATGTAAAGCTATGATTAATGCGTCAGTAGGTTATGTAGGGATGTCGTGCATTTTTTTTTTATTTAAACACAAAGTTCGATGAGGCATGTGAGTGTTCTAAATAATTCATACAGCTTCCGACTGAAGAAAACTTTATCTTTTCAAGTCCTGCTCCTTGTATTATTCAGACGTTTGTCACATCCCTTTGGCAGATCAGGGCTCCGATCACCCAAAACATTTCCACACCATGTCTTTGCTCTTTCAGCCATCGTATTCGATCCTCAACCCCGGAGGCATTTAAGGGAATTGAGACATTCTTCAAAACGTCGCCCAAAGATTGACTGAATCTAGATTGTTTGAACCGATTATTGAGGAGTTGAGGCTGTGAAAAAGAAGGAACTGAGCACATTCTTCACATTCACATCATAATTGGGTCTATATTACACACATATCCTTCTGTGATTTGTTGAATCCCTGTCATGTGACCCTCTCAGGAAGAAAACAAGATGTCAGCTTTAACCACCAGCAGTTATTAAACCATCTTAAATCCCTGTTTTATAATGAGAACGTATCAGAATGGGCGGAGTCAGTTTTGTGATCTTTTTTTTTTTTGTTCCGAAAGATTTTTTAAAGATGTTGCAGAACACACAGCTTATTACATCATATCATACACACACACATAGTTACATATTATATCATACACACATAGTTACACACAGTTACACATTATACACACACAGTACACACACATAGTTACACACACACAGTTACATATATCATACACACATAGTTACACACACAGTTACATATTATACATACAATACACACACACAGTTACGTATTATATCATACACACAAAGTTACATATTATACACACAGTACACACACATATAGTTACATATTATATAGTGTACACACAGTTACACATAGAGTTACATATTATACACACACAGTACACACACATATATAGTTACATATTATATCATACACAGTTACACAGGTATAGTTACATATTTTATCATACACACACAGTACACACACACAGTTACATATTATATCATACACACACATAGTTACATATTATATCATACACACACAGTACACACACACAGTTACATATTATATCATACACATTCATTCATTCATCTTCTATACCCGCTTTATCCTCACTAGGGTCACGGGGGTCGCATGGAGCCTATCCCAGC
>JAQQZY010000008.1:36260671-36271281 GCA_030068375.1 Ostorhinchus rueppellii
GATGCTAAAGCTGCACATTCTTTTTGTCAAAACACCTTCAGTTCCTTTAAGATTTTGGGTTTTCTTGCATGAACTGCGTATTTGACACCTCCCCAAAGTGGATCAGCAACATTGCGGTCAGGAGGCTGAGATGGACGCTGCTTCACCTTCACTTTTTTCTGCTGTAGCCAATGACAGGTCAACTTGTCCTTGTGTTTTGGGTCATTGTCATGTTGGAACAACACGTCTCATGCACATTCAGTCAGGGTGTGTAAACTTATGAGCACAACTGTACTTTGGCCTGCCACGCTAGAAGAAACTAATTGTGAGCAGATATAAGAATTTTTCAAAAATAGAAATCAGATGAAAAGCAACAGCCCAACCTTCCCCACCTCAAGAATACAACAGACTATTCTGAAACATGAAAACTGCTAATCATCACCATAAAACCAACGTAAGGGCATTGCTAGACCGTGACTGGTTCTCTCTGAAGCCATCTCAGACATGTTTTATGCTTTTATTACCAACCGCATTGACCCTTGTAATCTTCTATTGCCTGACCTTAAACAGACAGCACAGTCCAAATTTAGTCAAAGATTCTTTTACTGGTTTATGAATGTCTTGTAGGTCTTGAGCCCACCTGTTAATGAGTTTACCTTCAGCCTGTGAACCCTCCTGGACTCACCGGGGCTCTGGTGGTGGACTTTTTAATTACCCCTAAAGTCAGGATCTAATCCTCTGGTGGGGAATCTTTTTATTACTGTGGTCTGGGTCTCTGGAACAGATTGACAACCTGAGGGTAGCAGAGAATGAGGGTAGTTTTGAAGGAAAACTCCACACTTACCTTTGAAAAAAAGTGAAACTGTTAACCGATTTTACTTGTTTTTCATGTTTTGAGCGACGGTAGAATTGTTGTTTTGAGACACATGTCAAGACACAAAACAATGATAGAGATATTCAGAAACCTATGTAGCACCACTCAGCTTTTTTTTTTTTTTTTTCTACAGAAGTCTACAGAAGCATAATGCTCTCTGGTTGAAAAAAAAAGAAGAAAAACAGAACAGTATTATGTTATAATGAGAAATGTTATCGCAGCAAGCAAGATATGACATTGTTACGACACACAAATGTATTACTCTGTAAAATGTTATGTTTTTAATGTATATTTCGTGTTGTCACACGATAGCATATTGTTAGAATATAACAACTTGCATTAAAATGTGAAAACGCTTACATTATAATGTGATAAATATTCATGGCATTCATGCGTTAGATGCAAGTCCTTCGCTTCATAACATAATTGCCGAAGTCCTATTTTTTTTCCTCCAGATCACAGCCAATGATGCAAAATGAAGCAGAGTGTTAGGGGAGTGAAGTTACACAGATATCACAATTTAGCCAAAAATAGGCAATTATACTATGATGCTAACAAATTGGTGTTTGTTTCCATAATCCTTTAACCCTCTGAGACATTATTCCAGGTAAACGTGCTGCTGTGTACTGTCGTCTGTTTCGGTGTCATAAAAGCTGCTGTGAGTATGTGTTTGTGTTCCTTTTCTTAGGAGGATTTGTTTTCCTGAGTGTTTTTGGGTCAAAACAAGGTAGAATAACAAAAAAAAAAAGACAGAATGGAATTGAAGTTTTACAGGTTTTTTCCAAAGATAAAGCACTCAGAATGTACATCAGTGAGAAATGTAGATGTTGAACATGAACTGTGAACTGGAACATTGAGAACAGCAAGTAGTTTTTGTTTTGAGGCTCTATAGATTCTAAATTATTCCAGCTGCTACACAGTCAGTTACATGGTCAAAACTTGGTAAAACTAAAGTAAAAAAAAAAACAAAACAAAACAAAAGGAAAATCATTACAACATTGCAAACAACAGTGAAAACAACAACAAAACATAAGGAAAATAGTGTTTTGTTTTTTCCTATTTTTATCGTGAATCGGTCTCATTCACTGTTTTGCCCTCCATTACACATGCAGTGGGGGGTGCACTGAGCATGCACAGGTGTCTATGGAAAATGCAAAGTCTACTCTCTGAACCTGAATTACACACAACCTAAGCTTCAAAACCTAAGTTGCACCCCGCTGTGTCTTTCAACAGCAGTTTTTCCAGTGATGTGAGTTTGGAACACAGAGAAGAACTCCTTTTCACACATCATAACTTTTCTCACCGTGTGTGTGTGTTGTGTAACTCAGTCCGGATTCCAGTGGTGAACGGGCGGAGTTCGGAGTCAGTCCCCCGTCTGCGGCGAATTTACCACGGAGCTACGGCTTTTTTTCCCCGTAGGATGATCAGTCCACCAATGTCCGTCCCCCATCCGAAACACACATGGAATCCTGCCGACAACGCCAAATTGTTGTGGAAATTTTCAGTTCATCACACTTTAATAAAGGGATGAGAGAAAGTTAAAGTAGAAATAAAAATGATCATCTTTATTGAGAAGTTATTCACAAGGAGTCAGTGACCCCTCTGATGAGGAAAAGGATCACAAAAGATTATATTGGACTGAGACCAACCCCTTCCTGGATTTTACACCTTATTATTCTAAGGGACTCTGGTGAAGACGTCATAATGACCCCTTGACTCCGTCCTGTCTGGATGTTATCTACTCTGTTTTTCAAAATACTGGAATACTGGCGTCTAAACCTTGTTATGTTTAGGTTTCAACTCATGGTGAAGCTTTGTTATGTTTAGGTCTAAAGTCATGATGAAAATTCTAGTCTGGGATGGATCCAATCCAATAACACACACATTATATTATAATATCATATATTAAGTATTGTTGAGTAAAAATAAATTAAGTAAGAGTAAAGAGTTAAGTAAAAGTACATTTTTCCACCACACAGCTCATTTGAAAATTTTCCTATTAAGCAAAGGGTTGAATTTTTCACAATATTGCAAACTAGAAAAGCACTCGGAGAGCGCAGACCTCCACCACAGTAGTGTTTGTACTTTCCTCCACCAGATGGTGCTGAATGACCTCATAGGCAGCTCAGTGCTGTCATGCCCTATCTCCTAATAATAAAGAAACTTTTTAAAAATTGCTGGATCCAGACAGTGATCCAGATCTCCACCAAAATTTAATCACTTGTTCCTCATCCCATTTCTAACAACTCCTTAAAATTTTGCCCAAATCCGTTCAGAACTTTTCAAGTTATTTTGAACACAAACAGACAAACAAAGACATGCTGGCAAAAACATGACCTCCTTGGCGGAGGTGCAGTAATAACTCATACAATCAGCATGAGCACCTCAGACGTGCCAGAGGTTAAAAGGATAAAAAGGCTTAAGGCAAACATCCTGCTGCATAAGGCCACCAGAAGGTGGTGCCGTAAGCTACACATGATATGAAAGAGAAAATCTAGGCAAACACAACACAGAAGGGCCTCAGTCTGATGTAGAATCGAACATGTTATCGTTTGTCATTTACCAGGTGAGGTGGTGAGTCCCAGGAAGGCCTGAGGTCCTAGTGTCAAACAGCATCACGGAGCGTGACCCATCCCGGGGACAGTGGCAGGTGGGGGTTTGACTGGGCCGGTACACCTGTCATACGGTAATACAGGTGTCCTAGGGCGAGCTGGGGGAGGACAGACACTTCCTGTGGAGCCGAAGGGCAAAAGCTCGCCTGATCTTGATTTTCAGTATGACTACAGACCGTGAAAGTGTAGCCTCATAAACATTCAGAGTTTGGGGGTTTTAAGCAGGAGGTGTCAGAACAGTTACCACAGGGATAACTGGCTTGTGGCGGCCAAGCGTTCATAACAACGTAGCCTTTTGATCCTTCAGTGTCAGCTCTTCTTATTATTATGAAGCAGAATTCACCAGGCGTAGGATTGTTCACCCACTAATAGGGGATGTGAACTGGGTGTAGACTGGGAGATGATAGTTTTACAGATGATGTGTGCTTGTAATAGGGGTAGTGAATGGTAATAGTAGTTATGGTGTATTCATTTGTGCTGCCTTCAAGGATTTATTTATTTATTTATTTACTTTTCTGGTATGTCAATATGGGTGTGTGTGAGGAGGATAAGTGAGGTTGATTCCTAACAAAAGATCGAAGGGATTTGACTTTTCATATATTATGTTGATAGGAAGCAAAAGGATAGACTATTTTGTGGGAAGGGGTGGGATTAAATAAGTTCTACTTCCTCCCACTCCTTTTCGAATGTGCAAATGAAGTCATATATATATATATATATATGCATAAGTTGTCTTTTTGCTTACGTTTTTTCCATGACTTTTTACTACCCATTTTGCTTCTAAGGATTAAGTAAGATTACTTGTCTTGTTGCATATTTGAAATGAAGAAAAGAAAGAACGTAGTTGGTGTTTTCAGTACTCCCATATTATAATATCCAAGAAGTTGAGCATCAGTCGGCTTATCAGGTCATCATGTTAGCCCTTGTAAAGTGTCTTCATGTCCTATTGGGCACATTAAGGTGAAAAATGCTAATATTGTTAATGCTAAATTTCAAACTGCACATCATGTTTGTGGAAATACACGATTTGAGACATAACCTCATTTTTTAGGGCTATAGACACAATAATCATGGACTTATTGATGCCAAAGGAACTCTTCAAACATCTTTAAATGTATGAAAGTTTGCTGCCTCTCCAGATCCAACCCTTTCACCTTTTCGATGTCTCTGTGCTGTTCCTGTGAGATACCCCCACCCTCCCACCCCACTCTCTCATTTCTTGTCCTTTTTAACCCTGATCCTCACCGTATGTTGTCGCTTCCAAATATGGGCAGCGCTATCTGGCTGCCGTCCATGTGGCCAATTAGAAATGCCAGATGAGTTTGGAGTCTGTCCTTTAGAGACTGAAGTCACCCCGGCAACTATCGCTATAGCAGACATCATCTGAATGCGAGCCCAGCCAATCGCCTGGTCTCACCTTCATTAGGGATTCGGTTAATGTCAAACCAGCATCCGACTGCTCTCTAATTCCCTCTGTCATCCTCTTTGCTCTCTTTTCAGGCACTCGTGTACATGTATACACTCTCAGTTACAGGGTTTTTTTGATCCCTTGATGCTCTCACACTTATATACAAGACTCAGTTTTCTTTTCCTCCTCCACTTACTTACTCCCTGTGTCCCAGCTGATGAATGAACTCCCTTGATACAAATCTGACCTGCATCTGCCCGCTTTGTCGTCCCCTTCCTTCCATTCTACATTTTCATCCCCGTCTTCCCTCTCTATGAATTCAAACAGAGTAGAATGCTGCTGCTTCTAAAACCGAGCGCATAAAGAACATTCTCTCAGCATGCGACCAGTCATCACCCCCCACTTGAATGAATTGCTAATTGCTGTAGATAGCAGGGAGTGTTTTAATCCAGTGATCTATAAGGGAATATGTGCATGTTTCCTTGCAAAGAGAATGGAGAAACAGGAGGCTTTCAACCATCCTTCATGTCATTTTTTGTTTAAGGTCTGTTAAAACTGACTGAGAGCAGCTTTAAGTCATAATAATCTCTGTTATGCAATACACAAATGCTGCCAAATGTGTTTTTTTTTTTTGTTCCCCATCACAAAACAATGGCTTACACCGACTTATAAAAAGATTATAGTTCTGAATGTACATACTGACTGTTATATCCTCATTTGGCTCTTGTCTTTATTGTTTTTGCCTTCTTACTTTTTTTTCCTCTGTATTTGCAATGACTCTGGTCTTTAGCACCAGGGGTGGGGTGAGGGGTGGGTGTCTGCCAGATGAGTTACCTTCTAAAGCCCAGTTCTGATCCCAGATGAAAGACAAGAAACTACAGCAATGTCTTTGGTCGTCATCTTGGTGGAACCTCTTGGTCTTTGAAGACTGTGATCCTTTCATGGTTACAGAGTCTACTACCCAAAGTCGGCCTTGGACAAAATACAGAATGTCACCTCTAAGTATGAAGCTGCAATGCCTTAAGTCTCCCTAACAACCAATGAAATGACACATTGTTCAATCAAACAGTGTTTATAAAGGCTAATGGTGAACTTGCTTTATTACCCCTTTTGGGTAAATCTTAATAGACACAGTACCTAGCATTAGAATTAGCAAAAATTGGGGTGTTTTCACACAGCATACTCAAATCTGTATCTGAGTACGATGGACCCCCAAGCCTGCTTAATTTTATCCGTGTGAATGCAACCGTTCTGTGCTTGAGAACCCTGCCTGAGTCCAGTTGACAGTCCTGGGTCTGGACTTCCCATACTCCAGTATGGTTCTTTGCCATGTGACCGAGGCCAGAAGTGACCTAATCACCACTCCGACAACAAAAGTGGGTTTATCATCACAATACCATAGTCTTGTTGTTTCCTGAATAAGCTTTGGATCCATGCAACATGGGGTCACCTTATCAACTGAACCACTTGGTGGTATATCAGGGACAATGACGGTTGCTCTTCTTCTCTTTGTCTCAAACAGGCTAACAGATTCTTCTTCTGACTTCCATGTTTGTAGGATTACGACAGAATTCCTTCCACACTACCACCTACTGTTTTGTCCCTGTAACACCCATTTATACTTGGGCATGGGCCACGGTATATGCATGTGAACGCAACACCAGCGGGACAGGTTTGAACGCATTCAAGAACAGCACCAACTTGAGTACACTGTGTGAAAACGCCCTTAGGATAACTAACCTACATGTACTTGTTTTTTACTGTGGAGGAAACCAGAGACAGGTAAACTCAACATAGAAATACTCCAGTCTGGAACTTTCTAGCACACCATATGACTGCACAAAGTGAAAGTGAAACTTAAGAGGCTTTACTAATTCCTCTATGTCTCCTGTTGTTGTGCACCTCGTTTTCCTTTCTCCGACCTTTGGAAATTTTTATTTGAGGGTGCAGGACATTTGATGCCCACCCCCAGAACTGGGCCGGATGATGCTCAGTGTTTCCTTTTCCCATAGAATCAAAAGTGTTGCTAAATAACACATCAAACATGTGACATTCCTGTGCATGACTTACATGCTGTGTGGATAAACGTTTCAGCATGTTGGAGGTATTTCATCCTAACTGTTACAAGTGGCCCTGGTGTCATCTTTTCGAATGAAATATAGCCATACTTTGATACTTTGGAGTGTTTCTGCCTCGATGCCATGTTAGCTACATTCTAAACCCAAACTATGCAGAATATGTATGACATCATGACGCATGTGCACTGTAGGTGGAATCGATAGGCAAACAATTCCAAG
Source organism: Ostorhinchus rueppellii (assembly GCA_030068375.1). Classification (NCBI taxonomy): domain Eukaryota; kingdom Metazoa; phylum Chordata; class Actinopteri; order Kurtiformes; family Apogonidae; genus Ostorhinchus; species Ostorhinchus rueppellii. The sequence continues at coordinate 36,267,842 of JAQQZY010000008.1, forward strand.
GAGTTGAGCTACTGGGAACTGGTTCTCAAAAAGAACCAGCTCACTATTCCCATCTCTACGCCCTTCTCATATCACTTGGTCAGTAGGAATAGTTTCATCAACGTCCTACCCTTCCTCATACATAAAACACATCTGTACGTTGCAATGAATCAACTCATGGACCCCTCCCATTCACGTGTCTTCACATACCATCTGCCTAGTCTTCTTCACGTCCTTTTCTTCTACTCCATTTGTCTTTACCTTCAGCTGTTTGAGGAGCAAATATGCCTTTATCTTTGTGCAGTGTTTATGAAATTACATTTCTATACATGGCCTATTTTTGTGTGTATCATTGGCTTTGACTCAAGTCCTTTGCTTAGATCACAGCATGTCCACTGTGTATTGTGGAGTCATTAAGCAGGCTATTTCTATTTTCTGTGCCATGTACTTTGAAATGCTCTTAGAAATGAAACACAAAGTACGGAAGAAAATAAAATAAGGAGACTGAACATCCCAGATACTGAGAAAACAATTGGTTTATTCTCATTTTGGCACCCATTTGTGTTATTCACAGTGCATTATTAATGGGTGTTTTGGTTTGAGGATCTGAAAACTTTTTTTCAGTGTGTAGGTGGGAAAGAAGCACTGTTCACACACTAAATTTGCCTTGTATGAATCCATTTAGTTTTTATGGAGAACAGACTATTTGTAATTTACTTGTTATGATGGGAGGTAGTGGGTGTGGCTGATCGTGTCTTCTCTGATGGACGTGTTACTAATAGAACAATTGGACAACCTGCTTACCTGAGTGGTGTCTGAATGTAGGAGATAAGACACGCATATGGATTTCACAGTTTATACAGTAGATGTGATTCAGATGTGAAGCCTTTGGGATTATGTGTGAAACCGATGAAAGTGTGGGATTATATGTTAAATGAAGGGGATTACATCTGCAACCCATGTAAATACTCCTGTGAATCCCTTGAGATTACATGTGGAACCCATGTAACCTATGGGATCACTATAGTCTAGCTCTTTGAAAGCCAGCCATTATTTCCATCAGGCAGTAGCAGGAAGATCATTCCTTCCATCCTCCTTCTATGTTTTATTGGTTTGAAAATCCCTATCATTAAGGGAACGCACTTCAACCTCAGAGTTTGAATAGAGATGCTCTTCTTTTTGTGTTGTGATTTTTTGTTGTTGTTGTAGGAATTTAGTCATCTAGTGGCCTCTGTGAGTGTGTGTTTCTGGGGATTTACACAAAATCTGTAAAGAGCTAACTGCTGCAGTTTGGCATACTTATGTATTTTTGGTCGAGGAAGAAACTAGTAAAAATGACAAGTTGATAGGACCAGTATTTTGGGAGATATTAGTAATTTTGGAATACAATAACCTTGCAATGACATTGCTATGGCCAGAATACATTGGCGGTGACTGCTGGACAAATGTGGTGCAGCATGCATACATACACAACAGCATAAAAACTACCACATCTAGAACCCATGAATCCTCATTGGTCAATGTGCAAGTTTCAATATCATAGTATGCTTCCTCGTGCACATGTTCCACCAGAACACCATCCCGCACCCAAGAAATATCCAAACACAGATAGTTTCCACCTCCATTCCAGAATATTAGCAGATGGTGCAGGACCCGCAGTACTGCCACAGTGCTGAGTGTGCAAGACTAGGATCAGTGTACAACTAAAACCTATGAAATGACACGTGAAACACAGAAAACCTATGGGATTATGGTCCATAATAAAACCACCGATGTAATGAAATGTGAAATATATAGGAGTATATCAGAAACCCATGCTATATGATGTGGTAAGATGTTACATACGTACATATCATATGAGGTTAAATCAAATACATATCAAATGTCCTATATCACCTTAATGTCACAATATAAAGAAAATCTTTAAGATACTAAGTTGTTGACTAAATCAGTGTTTCCCAAGCAGTGTGCTGTGGAAAATTATCCACTTTCACCCGATTGGTACTGTAAGGAAGATGCGTGACATGGACATATATGAGCGCACGCAACAATGATCCACTCTATCAACAGAACACACTGGTTCACTTTCACTTTTATTTTGCAAAGGGAAACAGGAGACCATTGTAAAGCCCCCCCCCCACTATTGATGGATGGATTAGTGAGTTACCCACAAACCCCGGGTGTCACGATGGGGCGGGGGGACATGCCTCCCATACTATTATACAACGGACCTCAATCTGGGGTCTGTCCGAGGGGTCACTGAATCACCCCTCTCAGCTTTCTTGTTCCAAATAGCCCGTGCCCCCCCATCAACAAAACAGACTCAGACTTTCTTCAGTTCCTACAAGAATATCTGCTTTGTGTTCAACTAAGCAGGCCCAGGTTGTACACTGAATAAGTAAATTGAGGCTACATTTGCATTATATTTCATTAAATATACTTTTTGTGACATTTTGGTTCGGTGGTGTGCCATGTGATTTTTCTAATGTAAAATCTGTGCCGTGGCTCAAAAAAGGTTGGGAAACACTGGACTAAATAAAGGATGGTGGCTGACATAATGAGGTCAGGATGGGCTACATAAGGGCTTCACAAGATTTTAAACATAAACAACAGATATCCACCTGCAAAATTCTATAAATCCATGTACCCAAATTACACCTGCCTATTATATCAAACATACCATGAAAGGAAGATCATCATAAAAAATAGATAATGATCATGGTAAGGTCAGACTACCAACAGAAATAAACAATACTAATTTAAAAAAAGGCAAGTAGGATGTTGACAGGGAAACCTCAAAGGGAAGATGAATGAACAGCTGGTTTGTGCATCAAAAATCTGAACAATGCCTTGGAAAAGGATGATCTCCCTGTTAAATTACACAGATAATCACACAATCACAACAGTAAAAAGACTGATTAAAATAAACATAAAAAAATCTAATTTAATAAATGAGGTCAAAGCTTTACTCTGTGAAAGGGAAAATAAAAACAAAATAATGACAATTTGCATAATAACTAAATTACCATAATGGATTTTCTGAAATTGCAGAAAGAATAAATATTAGTAACTGGGCTTGCTGTCCTTGTTAAACAGACTCTAAATGTTGATGTGTTTATCTATGAGTGTGTCACCAGCACCATTTGTGTGCATGAAACTGTCTGCAGTCGCTGTAGTGACACTTACATGCAAAATGGCACAGCTCATAAACATTCACATCCCATTATATATATAAACTATATTCAATATACTGTGGCTATTTATACATAGCAGTAATAAAGGCAGATCAATAACTTAAAAAGGTCTGAGGAATTTAATATAATTGTCTGTAAAAGAACCAATATATTCCTAGAACAGCAGGCTAATGGAGAACTTGTAGCTTGTAGGAAAACCTTCTTTGTTCCTCTCCGCGAAACCAATACGTTCCTCCTGCCACATCAATTTGCATTCCAGTGAAGAAG
>JAQQZY010000008.1:36283396-36308325 GCA_030068375.1 Ostorhinchus rueppellii
AAACGTTTCCACGTGACCAATGTATTTAATTCACATCAATTACAGATTTTACATAGTTTGTCCATTTTGACCAAATATTGAAAAAAAGATTCCCTTTGAATGATTCCCACAGATTCCCAGAATGTAAATGTCCAGTGTGATATCGATCCATTTTTCAGGTGTGGGTGCTTCAGGCTTTAAATGTTTGGGTTTTTTTTTTTTCCAGGTGGTCTTCAGGTGAGTGAATTAGTACAAAAAGAGCTTAAAGTAGGTGATGTATATTACTGACTGTATTAAATTGAGTTTGTTTTACTTAACTCGCAGCAGGGACCACATGTCTGTAGTATATATATTCTTTTTACACAACCTGTATTCATGGACTGGCTTTTATTTATTCGTGTTAAACTGACCCTCAGAAATCCAATCTGCAAATTGTGTCGATATTTTCATGGATATGTCGTAGAGGAGCAGCTATGGCCTAGTGGTTAGCGCGTTGGACTTAAGCTCGGAGAGTTGCAGGTTCAAATCCCACCCTAACCAGTAGGCAATGGCTGAAGTGCCCTTGAGCAAGGCACCTAACCCTACACTGCTCCAGGTTGTAACCAATACCCTGCAATAACTGTAAGTCGCTTTGGATAAAAGCGTCTGCCAAATGTAAATATGTAGTTATTTTATGTTTATAGTAGATGTGTTTGAAAGAGTCATGTGATTTTCTGAGTGTTTATCTAGTAACAGGATTGATGTAAAACAGTATTTATGTTTACATTTAATGAACTTGTTCTAAATAAGATGGAAAAATCACTTGTAAATAGTATTGATTTGGTTTAGGTTATTTCAGTTGAATACTTGGTTCTTTCAGAATTCAGGAGGAACCAAAACTAAAAACCTTAGTTACAAAACAATTTATCTAATTTATGACTTCAGTTTGAGTAAAAGAGATTCATTATTGAGGACCATCATCCCAAACTAACATTTCTTGGTACTTTTCAGCCCTGTTCCTAATACCAGACATAGGATTTCTGAATAAAACTCCCCTACTCGATACATCAAGCAGTTCCAGTTGCAAAAGTATACATAATAATGCACAGGCATAAAGTTGAAAAGTGATTTAAAATGTGTCAGATGAGCCTGTAGCAGGTTAGATATAGTCTCTGTGCTCTTTCTCCTGTGGCACAGATGAGCTTTTGTCAGATGAGCTGTTTCTGTGACAGGTGTTATACTCTGATGTGTCATCCATCAGAATAATCCTGTCTGAGGTGCTGGGAAATGTAGCCTCACACGGGAGCTCCAGGAAAACAGAAATGCCATTTAAAATATAGATTAAAACATCACCAATAGGAAACAGACCTGCCCTTGTTCCCGCCTCCATCCTGTTTCCCTTGTTCTACTTTGTTTATTGTCTCCTTTCCTTCTTTTTTTCTCTTCATTAGTGTCAACAGTGGTGCATTGAGGACAGAGAAAATATGACTTTTGGTGAATTATTAAAAAAAAAAAAATCCTCCATATTTTATTATAACTTGAGCCTTCCTTGTCTTCACTAATTTCATGTGTCAAGAGGACAAAGAAAAGAAATGTTCCTCATCACTTCTCACAGTCTTAAGCCAGAGAAGCTCCTTCAACAAGGTGAAAAATTAGTCTCTCTGTAACATATGGAAAGACGTTTCTGGAGAGAAATGTCCGTCATTAAGACTTTAACCTACTGCTGGCACAGAGACCCCCTCGCTGCTGACCTAGCTCTATCTGAGTGTCTGTGTGTGCGGGAGTCAGACCTCGTTGTCTGATGATGCCCTGCTGCACGCCGACATCCTCATATATCACTCAGTCTGACGCACTTTTCACACACCTTTTCCCCACAATTATACGCAAGTGTGAATGGTAATAGTTTCCCCCGTTCACGTGTGGCCACATACATTAAACACATGCGCACAGGTAGAGGCCAAGCAGAAAGTCAGGAATCATGTGGTTTAATTAATTACCGTCTAAAGTGACCAAGGTCAGAGCACCGCTCAGCTGGTGAACGTTCCAGAGGTTACGGCCCCTCCATCTGACTGCTCTGAAGCTGTCAGCTGTCTGGGAAGGTGAAGTAAGAGCACCTTAAAGTGTAAGTGCATATGGAGCCAACTGTTGAAAGTCCGTCACTCCGCTGAAGCCTGCTTCATGTACCGCAGGGGTTTCAGCTCTGACCTGCTGGAGAAGCTTCACAACACCAGCAACACTAATAACTTCACTCATTTTCTCCATTTAAATGTTCGTGGGTGTCAAATTTTATTTTTTTTGTAATCAACTGTTGTTATTGATGTTTTTTTTTATTTTTTTTTATTTCAGTTTACTTGCTGGGTACATTCTTAACACATTCCTAACAGCTGTCATGAACTGCACATGAAGCATCCATGACTGTTTCATGAGACATGACTCAAAATTCATACCAACCCTTTCATGAATGTGGAAGACAAAATGACAAAAACTTGTCAAAATAAAAGTCTAACAATCGCAAAGCAGTATTGCCACCTGATCATGTCACATCTTTGTCAATGGTGAAGTCCAGGGTCCAAGAGAATTTGAACATTTTAGGGTTTTTTTTGTTTCTTTCTTTGTTTGTTTGGAATGGTTGGACATTTCCTAGTAGCAAAAGATGAGAAATTAGCAGTGGTTGCATTATAAAACAAATACATTGTTAAGAAACAAAAACTAATTGCTTGACCATGTTCTGTCTTTCTGGTGCTTTCTGGAATAAAAACGACAATGCTGCTTTGCGATTGTTAGACCTTTATTTTGACAAGTTTTCATCATTTTGTTTTCCACATTCATGAAAGGGTTGGTATGAATGTTGAGTCATGTCTCATGTAACAGTCATGAATGCTTCATGTGCAGTTCATGACAGCTGTTAGGAATGTGTTATGAACGTACCCGTTGAGTAAAGTGTTACCAAATAAACAAATTCAACATTACAAAACTTCATCACACACAGAACACCCCCCATTTCCCTCGTCATAGGACACATGACATGCCATTGAGCATCTGACAAATAAAGTAATAATCCAAAACACTGAAATAAACTGAATGTTAATCAGGATTACAAAACTAACATACAGAGGGTCTGTTGATGACCACTCCAGATAGATCACCTCCAGAAGGGTTTGTAGCCAAAGTTTTATTGATAACTGCAGGGTTGACAACCACTTCTAAACTATATATATATATATATATATATATATATATATATTTTTTTTTTTTTTTTTGGTGCTGTCATACCAGCCAACCAGAGCTGATGTTCTGGCTCAGTGATCTTAATTCTGGAGTCATCATTTAAAAGATGAGGTGCAGGTTTCAGTGGGAGCTTCATCCCTATCAAATCAGACACTGTAGAAACTGTGTACATCTGGACACTCCCACAAGGCATGTAACGGTGCACAGTGGTGCCCAGACTGTGGGTGGGGGTCAGAATTTAGGTTATTTATTCTGGTGGAAAATGTTATTCAATTTGACAAATAAAAAAAAATGCAACCACATGAGAACAACTAAAACTGAAATCTAAGGACTGAGTGTTTTGTATTATGGGCAACAACACTGGCAAACGGAAGACAATTACAGAGTATACAAAAAAGAACAAAATAATAGTAATAATTAAAAATAAATGAGTAACTGTTGAATCAGTTTGTGTTTTACTGTCCTCCAGCCACTGCAACCTTATTTTTCTTTTTAAGATTCTGTGAACCACAAAGCAGTCCTTAGGGAAAAAAAAAAAAATCAATTTACACCGCTGAACATTGAATCATCTGCCTGATGGAAGTGGCTCACACTGAGAACACGCACACACACACACACACACACACACACACGCACACATACAGGATGGATCACACAAGACTATCTGTGCATCTGATATATGTGTAACTACCAGAGAGTGCATTAAAAGTAACATCAGCCGCTGAATTCGCACAAACTGGTGTCGTCATGGTATCCAGTTCCTGTAATAAATGTAACTACTGTATTTATGCATGCCGGAAACCTGAAATGAAATTACAATGTGGTGAAAAATGAAAGCTTTTAGCTACTAAAGCCAAGGCTGAGATTTGCATTCATTCTATTTAAATCTGAAACACACACACACACACACACACACACACACACACACACACACACACACACACACACACACACACAAATCACATTTGCTAAGAAATACTGAAGACAAGAAAGAATATCTTTGCATATTTTTGACTGAAACAAATTGAGTTTCCACTACCAATCGGGTAGCGATAATATGTCTTTGGTTTTGAAGCTTTGAGAAACTTGTAAGAAACTATATTTTGATAAGTGTGAATTTCAGGAAGAACAAGTCAAATTCACCAAGCTACTGCTAACATTGCAAAAAACGCTGATCACTCCATTACCTATAGATAAATATATAATAGATGTTCATTCAGCCTCTCGACATGTGTCAGTGGAACCGCCATCTTGGTAAAGGGTAGCACTCGTTTTAACTGAATGAACATCAGTCTGGGCTAAGGGGTTTACAGACTGAAATCACCATAGATTGGCAAATTTGTGAAGCAATGTTTTATGTCTTTGTTAGAAATGTCAGACCTGTACTGATGATCGAGCTGTGAGTAAAATAATACAGAAAGGTGTGGGGGGTTTTTTGGTCAATATTGCCGACTTTGTGTTGAAAATGTCTTGCACATATAGGCAATTCTTCCATTCCTAATAAACTACATGCAGAAAATAGGCCAGTGATGTTAGCTGCCATCAGAAGACCCCGACATTCCATCTGTGGTCATAAGCCCCGTAACGTTACCACTGTCATACAAGCCCCTAAAATTACAGATGAGCCTGGTTAGGCCCAAAAAAAAAAAAAAAAAAATATTAAACAGGCTACTCGTATAACTTTGGAAACAAACTATAAACAGCAGAGAATAGATTTGTAGAGAAATATAGACAATGAACCACATATAATATATTTGCAGGCAATGAAATTTGTTTATTTTTTTGCATTTATATCAAAGATGAAGATCTGTTTACCAGCTTTTTTGGGGAAAAGAACTCTAGACAGGGCTGGTCCATACACACAGGAGTCTTGTCTGGATTTACAGAGGATCATAGACTTTGAACTGTACACAGTACCTTTTCTTGGCAAGAAAATACTTTTTAAATGCATTTATAGACATTTAATATCAAAAAATGAACATCCACATGCCTGTAAGCTTGTAAGTTTGTGTAAGTTTGGAAAAAGAACTATAGACAGGTCCATCACACAGGATTGTCGAGAACAACAGACAATGAACAATCTATACAAAATACCGCTGGCAGTAAAGGCATCTTCACATCTCCAGTATCTTCGCTGGTACTGATCATCCATAGATATTATTTGAAATGGAAGAATTGCCTATATGCACATTACATTTTCAACTTGTATCTCAAATTTCACTTCTCAAATTTGCCGATCTATTGTGATTTTTAAAAGTCTGTAGACACTGTGGCCCTGAGTTACATTCACTCATTTAAAAGGAGTCCTACCCCACACTGAGATTGTGGCTCCATTGGCGCATTCATTCCCATAAACAGAAATAGGGTTGAAGATGGACCTGTGGAGTTGAATTAATGAAAAATTCAGACCTAGCATATACAGTTTATGTAGTCCACAGGGAAATGTCTTAAAATGTATTATTCTGTTTACAAAAAGCAAAATATCACTCCTTTAATCTCAACATCAGCCTGTTACCATAGCATAGCCATTGCAGTTAATATGAGCAAAAATGTGGTATTGTATGGTCAGACACATGCTCTGTTAATTAGGTCAAGTAGTGTATGAGGTCGTTTGTATATTATGTTAGACATTCTTGTTGTCACCCTTATGCACAGCTGTAAGCAACTGTGTCTGTGCTAACATTTAGTAAGTAGCTGAAACTTATGTTGTAGTGGTTGACATAGTATTTGCCAAGTTTTTTATGGATGGATGGATGAAGCGAGCATTGACACTGCAGACTAACGGCACCAGAAAGGTCATTTTGAGTGCTGGGGCCTCATGTATAAAGCCTGCATATGCCCAAAAACGTGGCATACGTCCTTTTCTACACTCATATGCAGGTGTATAAAGTAGAATGACCAATGTGCGGTGCTCCACATCAACTCCATAGCTGGCATACGCACATTTCCAGTGCTTTTGATTCGTAGGTGATACTGAGAGGTAATACTGGGAAACTTAATGTGAAAAAGGTCATTCCTCAGTGATATGCACATCAGGGATACACAGATGAACAGTGAGCACATTCAGATGGTTACAGTTATGAGTGGATATAAAAGGATGCATGTAATGGTGCAGAACATACTGGGAACAACAATGGCAGCTTTGGCACAGTTAGAGCATATTACCAATGGAGCAGTGCAAAGAGAACTAGTTTTCAGAGACTGAGAAGATTTCTTGGCTTACGATAATGACCGGCTCATCAGCTGCTTTAGGTTTCTGAGGGAAGTCCTCTTGGAACTGTGCATGGATCTGTAGCCGTTCTTGGACATAGCCAGGAACCGTGGCCTACCTGTGCACATACAAGTGCTGACCACACAGGGCTACCTAGCCACAGGGTCATTTCAGAGGGGGCTGGCCAACTGATCAGGACTGTGCTAGTTGACACTGAGCCGAGCCATGCCAGCTGTGTGGGATAGAATCATCCAGATGTCCAGGTATACTACATTCCCACCCCAGTTGACCAGGCTGACATTAATGTGCAATTTGCATTTAGAGCCAGTTTTCCTAATGTAATCAGACCTATCAACTGCAAGCACATTGCTATAAAGGTACGGTAACAAAATGAATTTGTTTACGTAAACAGGAAGCATTTTCATTCAATCAATGTCCAAATCATCTGTGATGCGCAAATGAAATTAAGTAACATGGTTGCAAAGTGGCCTGGATCAACACACAGTTCATTCATTCTAACTAATAGCATGGTTGGGAACAGGCTATAAACTGGTGCGGTGCAGGATAGGTGGCTTCTTGGTTAGTAAATTATTTAATTGTCCCAATATGAATGCCCCTGATATGCGTGCCAAAGTAATATTTTGACGGATCTCAACTTCATTTACAAGCGTCTACAACTCACAATCAGTGAAATCCTCTTCAACTCATGGGTTGCTCTCATTATCTGATCATGCAGAGAGGGGACCCCCACCTGCAGGCCCAATTTATACCAATTAGCATATTTAAATGGGGGTGTAGAGAGGTAGGAGTCAGGTACTCCAACATGTGCAGTCAATTCCACGCTGATTGGAATGCATAAAGGAAGTGTGCTTGGGTTCAGGCGTACACTCAGGTTTATTCATCTGGAGTTATTTTGTTCATACAGAGTTTCTGGATTTAAGCGTACGGTAGGTTTCAGTTTGAAATCCATTCAAGTCTTCATACATGAGGCCCCACTGGCCCACTTCATGCCCCACCCCCTCCAGGTTGTTTGCTGTGCTGCTCTGTCCCGTTCAACCAACAGCTGAACATTTGAGGTTTTTGGCTCAAAGTTTGGACATATTTTCAGTATGGACTAAAACCGCTGCTGCAGACAAACAATTATGGCATACTCAGAGAAATACTTGTAGGAAGTCTTGACCTTATATGTGCAAATGTTGTGACATCACTAGTAATAACAAATTAAGCAGGAATTAAAACAGGTTGTAAAAATCCACTTATTTTTTGCCAAAATGAATATAAAGATAGCTTTGCAGCAGCTGGAGGATTCAATTTAAAACTTTATGAACTATTAGGGTCTAAATACACAAAAGTACCAAAGATTACTAAAAGTGGGTTTAGATAAATATGACCCCTTTAAGTAATGTTGAGCCTGGGTCATTTGTTTCCAGTTGAAATCATTTCAATGTAACACAAAACAATGCTAGCTAGCTGAGAGCAGAAACTTCATTCACATAAAACCAAACTATGATCGGAAAACGGCAAAGATAAGATAATATGCCTAATCATCCCTTCATAATGTAGCCTTTTTAGTTTCTTTTGTTCTTCTTTGGCTGGTTGAGTAGAGACATAATACTTGTACTGTTGGATCTGCTTAGTGTTAGCTTAGCACTGAAAAGTTTGTCTTATTGGTCTGTTGATTTAGGAAATGATCCTTGACATATGCTGGTTTTAGACTGTTAGCTTTTGTTGGATATTTGCTGATTTAAGTGCTTGTTGTTTGTATTGTTAGGCTTTCATCTAACATTCTTCTGGTCATGTGGATGTATAGTATGTGTATATTGCTGCAAATGTCACATAACATCACCATGGCAACACATATGGCACTGTGGTTGATGGGGGCAAATGGGCTACAAGATCTACACTTGAAACATTTGAATAATCAACTTCGATTGTTGTTAAAGCACAATTCGACTGTAAGTGTCTGGCATCTGAAGTGAAGAAATCTTTTTATTCAACAAATACACCAAACAGATTGTATAAAGATCACCAATCTTTGCATTAACTCCAAAATCTTAAACAAAGTTATAATTACAAAAGGACAACCTGAGGGTCCAGATAAAGAAAATGAGATTAAAATAACTTGTGGGGGAAAAAATGATTTGATTATTTTGGTGATTTGGAAAAGAGTAGGTGTTTTTTAACAGAAATGATCCATGGTATTCTTTAACGAACTGTACATGTAATTAGACACTGGCTGCATATTGAAGTTTCTGCTTTTGACTCTTGGTAATAATAGTTAATTTTCATGGCAGGTTGAACAAAAAACATCAATGATTTTGATGACAGGTTTCAAAGACAGGTAGTCATTCGCCACGTATTCTATACGTCATATAAACAGAATTCTTGGAAGGAACTGATAACAAACAAGGTCAACGTCAATATGTGCAATTAAGTGGACACCAAGTTACTGACAGGCTTGATGTAACCAGCAGTCTCTGGACACCATATTCAGCTTCAACTGTGATTTTATATATATCTCAGAACTTATATTGTTCTAGCATCATCCTGACGGTAGAGTAGGGGTAACAGCTCAGTTGATTAAAGTAATGTAGCAGCAGTATTCGCAACAGTCTGCTGGATATTTTTAGGCATTAAAGAAAGACACTCATGTACACTATGTCTGAAAACTGTTCAGAGGCTGTGCTAAACATTTTTATTGTCTGACATTTTGAAGGACAGGATCATAAAAATATTATCCGTCGTTTTAAATGTAATTTTTAATGAGACATATTTAGTATTATTTAATGTTCGAAAACATCTCAATGATGCAGTTACTGTAATTCCTGCTGGCTGATAATCTGTACCACTCTTACTTGTCCTTCATCCTCCACCGCAGTACTCCTCCTTTTTTCACTGCATTTGTCAGTGTCATCACATTTGTTGGACTTTTTAAAATAACTAAGCAGACTCTGCTGTCTTGACATGTTGCACTAGCAAAGCAGCATATCATTTTGGTGACAGTCAGCTGAACAATCATCTTTAAAAAAAATAAATCTGTCAATGATGGAATATTTTCAGTTAACGCGACCTCTGATCTGGTTACTGATGCTTCCTTTTGCCAAATGTTTCAGACAAATAACCAGTGCTTCAAAGTCTCTGAGTCTCTCTTCACTTTATTGGGTTCAAAGTCATGAGCGGAGCAAATCAAAGAGGCCCAACTCGTTTCTAGCATGACTAATGACTTTTCTAATAGTGGGCAGAAAATACTCCAGCCAGGGTTCAAGTGTTTGAGACCCAGCTCAGAAAAGCTTCAGTGTGTGCTTTGTCAAACAAAAGCAGGAAACCAAGCAGCTTTTCTAGCGGCGTCAACAGAGGAAGCAGACAGGCAGGCAAACAGCCATATGGACTTGTGTGGTTTGATTAATTAAACTGTCACAAAGTGATTAAGGTCAGGAAGTTCCTCAGCCAGAGGCCCAAAGAGCAGAGCGTGATGGCTCTATTTGTGGTGTCATCTTTAAGTATCTACAAAAAAAAATGTCCTTACTGCTTTTTTCAGACAGAGACAGGCACGAAATGTGAAAATCAATTAAGAGGCAACTGAAACTTCAGTGTGGTTCTGACATTATTATGTTCAACCGGACACAATATTTCTAAAGAAAAAAGCCACTGAACAAGACAAAGACAGACTTAAAGTTAGCAAAAGTAAGAAACAAGCACAGAAAAAGGTAGTAGTGCAATGAGGTAATGACAAGTCAGGAATAGAAACAATGGCATGGTCCAACAATCAAGGTCTAGTCCAGGGGTTTGCAAACTTTTAAAATCATGACCCCCAAAATAATGGTGCCACAGACTGGTGACCCCCACTATCCACAAAGGGACTGAAACATGAAAAACATGTGTGCATAGAAGTCACGCACTCCAAACATGGGCATAACAACACAAAGGAACAGAACTGCCTGAGAACCATGATACGATTTCATATATAACTATTTACTCTAAGATAAAAACAGAATACGTCAAAGGAATCGCCATGTAACGTATGACTGTATGTTATTGCTGTCATATACAAACTTGTCTACATATACAAACACAATGCTTTTAACACTATACCTGTAACGGGCAGGCAATGAACCCAAATGCAGACACAAGTCAGGAATAAAAAGTCTCACAAAGTTTATTGTACTCTCGTACAAACCCACAGTAAACAAGGGCAAGGATAAAGAATATAAAAAGTCCAAAAGAATCTTCTTCAGTACCGTACTCCGTGTACGGTACGCAGAGTCCTGGGAGTCCTTTATCGAATGGGTGAGGCTGAGGCGTGGTCGGGGACGGTCCAGGGTCAAAAACCATAGGCACACCATAGGTCAATACACAGGGCTGGCACCAAAACTCACAGGTCGGGCGAAGGTTGGTTAAGATCAGGCCGGGACAGACTGGAGATGTGGTCAGGTAGGCGGGGGTCGGACGTGGAGGCTAGCAGGCAGGGGTCAACAAGAAATCAGGTTAAAACACAGAAACTCAGGAGGTACGCTGGACAGAAGGATGGACCTTAACTATCTGGCAGGGAACAGAGAACTGGGAGGTGGTTGTATAGCTCACACCTGATGAGCCGTAGCTGGCCCATCAGGTGTGCAGAATTAGTAAGAGGGGAAGGAGGAACTGGGTGAAAGGTCAGGAGGAGGACAGAAAGAAAATAGAGCAGAGAAAAGAACAGGCAGAGCAGAGATATGACAATACTGAAACAAAAAAAAAAAAAGCTTGTGCACAGGACTCACACGGGGATACTGTAGCATATTTGCTGCATTGTATTGTGGGTACTGGACATTTTACTCTTTGACCGTTTCTCAATACCAAGAACGCAGAGTATACTCTTGGTAAGAACGTTGTCAGAGAACATTCCTCCTAAGAACCAAGTCTATCTGTAATTGGAACAGCTGTGTACTTTCACAGCCGCCTAGCCCCTGGCTGTGCTGGTACCAAATCAACAAAACTGAGGGTTTTAACAAAAAATTTCAAAGCTCCAGAAAAATGCATTTACCAAAAATAACCTACAGTAACAGAAGTATGATATTAACAAAATGCCCTTCTCGTGGCCTTTGCTTTAAATGTAAATAACACAAAAATCAACACAATTCAGTAAACCGAATCACATGATTTATCACAGCGGACTACAATGTAAAAATAAATACTCCACATAAGGGGCTAAGAGGAAGTGTCCTGGTTCACCACCAGCGCACGGAGGCGGAGGACACAGCAGTGACAGCAGAAGAAGAGTCTGACTGTAGGCGTCGAGTGTGCACCCTCAAACACACTACTAACTGGGGGACAGAAACTGGTCACACCAACACAATATAAAAACCCACTCTGCAGCCCGTCCACGGTAGCATGGCTCTGTGGGACACTGGTGCGCTTACAGACGCCGCCTCCTCCCACAGAGAAAAGAGTTAACGCACTGTGTGGGAGTGATGTGGCACCTACAGTCGTTCCATCGCAAGGCTAAACAACGTCTTACCTGTTTGCTAATATTAAGTTTTGGTTCAAATGCACTGTAAAAAGTAAAGCATCGAATCAAACATTTGTCTTCAATAGGTCACACAAACAAAAATTGTTGAGTGAACCAAAGTAAATTATTCCGAATGCAATTTAAGCTAATTTAATTTGGTTCACTTATTTATTTTATTTTTTTTAATCTGTGATCTATCGAAGAAACATTTTTAAGTTGATTCAAATTTTACTTTTTACAGGGTGCTTGTGATTTGACCTTTGCCCTTCTACATTAACAGCACTTCCTGTATGTTTGAAAAGTTACAGAGCAAACTTCCTACTATTAACTGTACACTGTCACAATACTGTCGTAACCCTGTCGCATACATCCAGGGGTCACATTAAGTGAATTTAGAATATCAGCTCCTGACCCCCCAGTGGTGCCCCACATCACCCACTTTGGGAACCCCTGGTCTTGACTTAAAATTGCCGTCAGTACAGACCCAGGTTGAATTTTTCAGATGTTTCTCTGTTGGAGGCTCCTGTAGCGCCTTGGGAGTTTAAATAAAGCCGACCTCAGAGGATAATGTGAATCTGTCTTGAGTTTTTTACAGAAGAGAGTGCCAGGCGGTGGAATCTAATTATTAACTTCAATTTAACAAGGTCACAGTACTATTCCTGGGTATGAAAGAGTTTCAGAAGTCACACTTTGTGCCACTGGGTTTTCAGCTCACTTCAAAAGCTGAAATGACACAAACTATGACAATTTACAGCTATTCTGTTACATGCAGGATGTGTAGGTTTGGTTTTTTAGGCTTTTATGTAAAGGGGACAGAACGGACTAAGCACTGAGGGTCAAGAAGTAAAAGGTAAAAGTCTGACATTGTCACTGTAGCAGACTCTATAAAGGGTTCACTGTGAGCAGGATCCAGTATATGTATGCAGAGTTGGCAGCTCAGAGCGGACCCCCTCATCTCCTCTTTTTTTTTTTTTTTTTTCTTCATTTTGTAGCAGGTGTTATATCACAAACGTTTGGATTTTTGCCATTGGTTTTCACTTCTACTCACTGATCCATCATGGTACCTCTAGGTGTTAATTAATGTTAATTATTAATGTCACACACTGAATATTTAAGATATGATAAGATTTTATTGATCCCACCATGGGGAAATTTAGCAGTTTACAGCAGCAAGAAAGAAAGGCAGGTAGAAATAAATGTTCTTAAAAGTATAAAAAAAAATTGTAAGTATAAATTTTAAAGCTGGACTGTACCTGATAAAGTAAAAGCTGCGGTTACAATGATTTACAGTGATTGTACAATAATCATTTAAATCACTTCAACTCAACAATTGCCAGGATTTATCACCTCTGTAAACTGTACTATGTCGAAGCTCACATGGTTTTGGAATCGCATTCAAAGATTCCAACTTCATGGTCAATGATTAACCCATAAAGACCCAAACAGCCACTGGTGACCAAAACCATCTACTGATCTAAGACATTTAATAACTTCTGATCCACTAATTCTATCAATCCATGTAAATAATTGGTGTAAAATACAGTCTGTCTTCTTTTTGTGATCATGTGGTATGACCCGTTTGGATGTTCGATGTGATTCACCAGTAAAACCCATGGAGTTGGATCAATGACAGTGGATGGTCACACTTTTTATTATTTTGTTATTGATATTTTTTTTTTTTTCCAAAAATGTCATTTATTTTTTTTTTAGTTTTTCTCTTTTTGATATAATAACCTTTAACTTTAATCTGAGCTTTAATGAACATGTGTATGATCAGTGAATTAAATATCAGAAAATACATGATTCTCACTGAAAAATACAGAAGATAATGTTATAATAAATAGTGATAAATTGGTTAAGAAAGGTTAAATAGAGAAAAATGCATTTGGGAACGGCCACAAATGGGTTAATAACTTAAATGTTATAACACAAACAGCTCTTCTTCAGCCAGTTAACAGTGTGCAAACTACCTGAGCGTTCAGAGGATTCACTCTACTCACCTTATCATTGTCAGAAATGACAGATATAAACTTTATAAACACTTTGCTTTTATTTTGCCATTATTCCTAAACGAATATGCATAATACAAATGGGAAATGGTAACCTTTTGTTTCTGCTGTGCACCTTTCAACTCTATGGAGGCGAACACAGACGCTGTTTATTTCAGTAATAATTTTAGTATAATCTAGTCTAGATAGAAAATGTGATGAATACAGAAATGTTTTATTTTCTGTTTCGTGAAGGTTAGAGGCAAATCGTGCCATTTAGAAGAGTTGTATCTACTCTTTGTGACCAGAAAAATGAAATGTGTTTTCATTTGTGTATTTTGAAATGAAGGTCTTTGTAATTTAGATGAGTCTAGGTTGTTACTAAAATACACAAAGCAGATTTAGGGAAGTTACAGGTCGATTCATGAACTTCTGTTCCAGGTCAATAAAGCAGGAATATATAAAATACTGGATTTTTTTAGTGTTAAATATTACACTGATGTAGTTAAATCATTATACAAATATGGATAAATAGAGAATAGTAATTCATGGATGCCTGGTGTTCTTTTTTTTTTTTACAAAGCCATGTCTTGCTGCAGTGGTCGGTGGCAGCAGCACTAACACTAACCAACATTAGTGCCGGCCTCTGTTTGGCTGTTTTTGGCATGAGTGACCTTCTGCAGTTCCATGCTGCTAATGTGTTAAGCCCGAAAGCCTGACTTTGTGGCTGCAAGATGAAAGCCTTGTATCTTCAAAGCTGTGTGAATACATGTGCACAGATGATTCCCAGTGATTAAAAACAAAAATCCAGCATATTTGAGATTTTTAAAGTGGATGTTTTGTGGTTTTGAAATGGAAAAAACGTATAAAATATCACCTGATTTTTCTTGCACAAATGATGTTGTGTTTGTGTGTATCACAAAGCAGTTTATGAAAAGTGCGCTCTTCAAACTCAAACACGCGTTGTCCAAACAATGGGTGGTCTGAATCATCTTTAAAAAACAGGAGGGTGCAGAGGCAGCTGTGGGAGCACCAGCTGCTTACACATACAGTTTGGACCCACATTAAAACTGGCAGGTTCAGACCTGAAAATGAAATGAATCTGTTTGTACACTAAAAACCTGTCATGTACAGTTGTAGATCCAGTATTACTGTATCTACACATCACTTACCTCCTGCTCCCATATAGCAACTTATTATGTTTCCAAGTCCATAGGAAAGAGGGAAAAAAGTCAGTTAACTGTGGAGTTATGTCTGGATAACTTATTCAGCAAAATCCAGATTTGGCCTCAGTTTAGAGAAAAATGAATGTATTTACTGACAGATGTCCACAAGCCCCTTCCCCATCCATCTATAAGTTATGGTTATAGAATTCATTTGCACCATGATCAGGTGGACTCGTGTCAGAATGATGTTTTGGAACACTAGATCGCTCAGCTTTGGGTGATGTATTTATTTATTTTCACATCAGCTTCCTTTAAAAAAAAAAAAAAAAAAAAACTTCCATGGAGACATTGTGAGTTGATGGCCACATAGATCTGTGACTAGGACTGTCTTGGGTTTTGGACACCACTGGTTAAGAAAAGCAAAGACAAGTAGAGAAGCACACTGAAAGGAATTTGTGTAAATATAGAAAAAGTTATTGAATGTGTTGTTGGGACTTTAGGACTGTAATACACCTGTATTCAAGATTTGCAATAATAGTCTGAATATACAGTACAACACCCTCCTGTGTGTCCCTTCTCTGAGGTCTGTCTACACCGTACACTTGGCAACATTTAGACTCAATCCCAGTTTCACCCCTTTGCCCTCCCCCTCCCTTTTGCACATTCACGTGAAGGGGTAGGGGTGTCCTGATTCTTGAGGAGTTGGACGGGTAGGGCTAAGAGAGGGGGGCTGTTTGGCCCTCGAATTGGAGATTTTTCAAGACCGCACTAAAAACAGAGAAAAAAAATCTTTAAAAGATCAATGCATGATATTTGGTGTCCACTTGTGGTGAAGTTGCATATTTTAACCAGCTCAATGACCCTCCCCTCACCTTCTCCTAGGCCCTCATTATGGCCAAGGTTGTTGTTTGGTTTTTAATTTTAGTTAAGGGGTTGATTATTCTGGACTGATGGCACCTGCCAGAAAATAGAAAGAACAAGAGAAAGTCCGTTCTGAGCTACTGTTGAAACATGGCAGTAAAAAATAATGGATGTTGGAGATGACCCGCTCCCTCTGAACATATGAATGGATGTTATTAAGGTTATGTATTAGCTTATTAGCTTAGCTAAGTGTAATTTTTGCATTATTATACACTACTAAAAACACAAGAATGAATATATCATCACATTGACAAATCTCACGAAGTGAAACTATGATGAAAAACAAAAAGTATATGTTTGATGCCATATAATTCAAATTACTTCCTGTATTTATAAAAACAGAAATGCATGACTCGATGAACAAAAGCTCCCCCCTCCCCTCTTGTGCTTGCTGTGACCATAATGAGGACTGCTGGATTCTGCTGGAAGGTGGATTATGTAAGAGTTCACCTCCAAGCAAGTTGAAAGGCACTGCCCCAGGTCAGAAGACTGCTGATTGAAGTTGGGTTAACTCCCTCTGTTGTAAGGTTTCATTCAGATTGCCTCATTGTTAGACATCCTGCTAAACTGCAGCACACTGATTTAGATTTTAACTTGGTGAGCAAGAGCTGAAGGGAATATTAACTCTGAGGCCTCAAATCAACAGTTTCAATGATGTCAACAGTGAAATATAAAAGACAATGACGTGTCCTTTTGACGTCCTTTGAGCAGCAATCTCATGGGATATCAACCTGAGAATTTCTGCCTCTAGGGGTCGACCAGTTAAAAAATAATGAAAGGTGCAGTCATAGATCTCAGTCATAGTAGACTAGGTTTATAGGAGAGCGTTTTCACTGTGAATGCAGATGAAAATCTATGATACGACTCAGAGGGAAATCATATTTACAGACAAGGCCAGTTTGATATCTATTTTTTTCTAATTGAGTTTGATATTTTTAGTTGAAGGACATTGAAAAACAATGTAGACAAGAGCTGTTTCCAAAAACGGGGTGTTGGGGAGTGATTAGGGGGATACTCTGTAATGCTTTGGGGAGACTAAACTACGTTGTGCTGCATTGTCAGAAGCTGGAAATACGAGGTATGGTACATATGACTAATAGAACTATTAACCATTTATAGGTCACTCATAGAAAAACTGTGAAATTCAAAATTTCAACTTTTGTGTTATTGGAGGACATAAAACTTTATTACTTTTGTGAAAATTTTCCTTTTTCTTTTTAATTGTCATGTAGAAAATCAAGGTTAATGAAGTTACCATATTTGGTCCCTTGCCCATAAGTGTCAAAAAGAAAAAAAATAAAATAAAATCAATCCAAGAGGTAAAAAATCCAAGAAAAACATGTAATGTGAAAGGAATATGTATTTTAGAAAATTAGAACATCACTTTTAGAACATTAGACCAACATAAGTGCTGATCCAGACACTGATCCAGAGTCGCTGCTCCTCCATATCAAGAGGAGCCAGTTGAGGTGGTTCGGGTATCTAGTGAGGATGCCTCCTGAACGCTTCCCTGGGGAGGTGTTTCGGGCCAACCAAGGACACACTGGAGGGACGATATCTCTGGGCTGGCCTGGCAACGTCTCAGGATTCTGGTGGAAATGGCTTCGGAGAGGACTGTCTGGGCATCGTTGCTGAAGCTGCTGCCCCTGCGACACGGACCTGAATAATCAGAAAAAAGATGAGTACGAGGTAAAAGATGGGAAAAGCGACCCTAAGTGTACAGGCAAAGGTTGTCAATCAAAAACCAGAATTAGTTATAAATATTTTTCCAAGACATTTCTATTGTTTGTTTGTTATTCTCTCAATCAAGGGGCAAGGACCTCAGTTCTAAATAAAAGCTAATGCTAACAGCCACTGTGGTTGCTTCTATAAAAATACTGAAGACCAAAACATTCCATTTTGAAATTTTTTTACTTGGACCCTCTAATAAGTCATCTGGTCCATTAATCAGATCTCAAATCAAATAGATGTCAGACTTTCAGTTTCTAATCTAATGAAACCCATTTTCTCTTTCTTGTGGTTGGACAGTTCCCAAGCTGTACTGTAAAATAACTTTGTTACACAGTGCTTGATGAAGTTTACCATTTGAGTCAGTAAATAAACTAGCATTTAGAATTAGGCCCAATCCCAATTCATCCCTTCATCCCACCTCTTACCCCTACCCCTCTGTTTTGCACGTTCTTGTGAAGGAGTAGTGTTGTCCCAATTCTCCATTAGATGGAGGGATAGGGCTAATGGTCCGGCCACACCGAACGCAAATTGGCGAATTTAATCATGCGTAACGCCTCTGACACACCGCGTGTACGGCCGAAGTCTGGACACTGGACAAATTTGTTAAATTCGCGTCAGACGTGCGAATAGCAAGCAAGCAAGCATGTATTTTTCAATACATAAACAAAATCTAGCCCGCCAATTCAGTCGCTCTTCAATCATGGCTGCGATCCCTGTGACTGCTGCTCTGTACCTGCTGGGGAAGTCCCTGATTTGTCAGAGGGGCAGACGCCGTCGCTTTTGGGTTCACCCAGTCCTGCAGAAGCACCTGCAGCACGGGGAATTCCACAACCTCCTCCAGGAAGTCCGCCTGGATGACGGCCACTTTCAGCGGTACTTCAGGCTGATTCGGGCTCAGTTTGATACCCTGTTGGGGAGGGTTGGTGCCAGGGTCTCCAGGATGGACACCAACTACAGACGGGCTATTCCAGCTGCCGAGCGTCTGTCCATCTATCTCCGGTGAGTGGTATTTTATTGTTGTGTCAAAGTTCTCAACGCTGCTTGCCTTTCATGGCACAGTGTCACGCAAATTCGCGTGAAAAGTTCGATATTTTCAACTCGAGCGTTGAGGCATTGGACGCGTATTTGCGGCCAATGCGCCGCGAATTTGCATCTGACACACCGCGAGTACACGCCGGACACCTCCAACGCGCTGCAGCAAACGCATCCAACGAGCAGCCGAGGGCGAATTTTCGTCGAAACGCGTCTCTGCTTTGGCTTTGTATGTAATATCGACGCGCAAATCGGCGAATTTGCGTTCGGTGTGGCCGCACCATAAGACAAAGGGCTGTATACCCCTCCAAACAGAGATTTTCCAGGACCACACTACGAACGGAGGGGTAGGAGGAGTTTTACATAATTCTGCTCGGATCATTGGCAAGACGGAAGTAAACACAGCCAAAACATGCAGCAGTGATGGAAGAAACACACAAATGTAAGTACTTTTATTCCTAAACAACTTAATCATTTGATCAACCATTTGATGCCATTTAGGGTGGGAGCTGGGTGATCATAAGCCCACAGGCACGGCCGGGAGCTGGGCTGCTGAGAGCCGGGGAGGCGGGAGCTCAGCTGCTGGCTTGACCTGGACCAGGGCGGCTGTTCCCGACTGAACCAACGAAATGTATTACAGTTTTGAAAAATATACAAAACGTATAAATGACATGTAAATACTAGTACCGATGTATTAAAATCAAATCGAGTGACGCTGTGGTGATTTGAGGGAAATACGTTAGGGAGCAGGTGGTGTAAATACAGTAGACTGGGAGGGAAGTTCACCAGTACACAGCCGTTCAATTATAGACTAGTGTTCTTGGGAAGTACGTTCTCTGAGACCGTTCTTACCAAGACTGTACTCTGTGTTCTTGGTACTGAGAAACAGTTAAAGTTTTCACATCTGTTTAGAGCTACATCTATGACTGCTGATGACGTAACAGGCCGCAAAGTATTGTTCCATTTCATAGGGGAATGTTTCAACCCCTACCCATTACAGCTCCATTTCAAGGGGTAGTGCCAAGGGGGAGGGCCAAGGGGTAGGGGTGGATTGGACCCAAGTCTATCCATGAGCCTTTTCAAATGGCTCTGACCTTTTGTGTTTACACAGCTCAGCTCCTTTGGCCCAAATGTGTTCACTTCTGGCTCCAAAAAGCCAAAAGGGCGATGACTAAATTGCAAGATACTGCTTCAAAACGGCAGTTCAAAAACAGATGGTTGATGTCATGGTTCATCAATCTTCGAGGTCCATACAGTTTGCACTGTCTAGTCCTGCAAATTGGATTTCAGATCAGACTGTTGCAATGATATTAAACCTTCGCATTATAGTTTTCAATCCCATGTTGTGAAAACAGCATGGGGATCAAAGGTGCTGCTTTTATCTAAGTACTGAATTGAAGCTGTAATAAAAACATTATCTTTGGTGTAATTTCTATCCATCTGCTTCAGACACACTTTAGGAAAATCAAACACACTCTCTCCTCTTTTTCCTGCTTCATCGCTTCATCTTGTGTTCGCTTGAGGAGAGCTCAACAGTGCGAAAGACAAACAAGAACACAACGTACTCCTGTGGGATGGAGGATTGGGTCACTAAGAGTGTGTGTTTGTGTGTGTGATGGAAGGAGTTCGACCTCTTTGTGTGACACTGACTCTGTGCACATACTACACATGTGCACTGGAAGAGATCCTTCAGTGTGTGCACATGAGTGGTGTGCATCTGTGTGTTTTTCAGCATGTGTGAATAGAAAACATCCATGTATTTGTGTTGTTGCGTGTGTGTGTGTGTGGGAGAGAGAGAGAGAAGGGGAAAGGGAGGTCAGTGTAAAGCTGACAGGTTGTGCGCTATGGGAAGGTCACTAAGAATACAGCTGGGACAAGATGGATGGACTGAAGGATGGATTGAAGGAAGGAAGACACTCAGGAGGCAGTTGGAAGAAAAGTCTGTGCATGACCTAGCCTATGGAGAGGAAGAGTTTGAAAGACATAAAGTCACAGCAGTCAGTTATAGCCACAGAGCCCAGATTTCATGTTGTTTCACATCAGCTAAACCACGGGTATGTATGCAAGAGTTGACTGAATTTCTCTCTCTCTCTCGTTTTTCCTTTACAGTCTTTCACCTTTTTGTCAACAATTTTCTGCAGGCTGATCAGATTCTGCTCCCCCTCTCCTTTTGAAAACAGCCCAGCGGGTGTGTTATTAGGAGTTTCACGAGTCTTTTATATTTGAAGA
Source organism: Ostorhinchus rueppellii (assembly GCA_030068375.1). Classification (NCBI taxonomy): domain Eukaryota; kingdom Metazoa; phylum Chordata; class Actinopteri; order Kurtiformes; family Apogonidae; genus Ostorhinchus; species Ostorhinchus rueppellii. The sequence goes on from JAQQZY010000008.1 coordinate 36,304,346, forward strand.
ATTAATAATCATCCAAGGTAGAAAATGAACCGAGAGAAATAATCATCACACTGTTGGAACTAAAGAACAGAGTCATTGTGTCATTTGTGGAGTATACACAGCATATTAGTTCAAAGTGGGGCAGCTATGGCTCAGGTGGTAGAGCGGGTCGTCCAATATCTGAACGGTTAGCGGTTCAAATCCCGCTCTCTCCAAGTCTCCAAGTCCTTTGTGTCCTCGGGCAAAGCACGTCACCCTCCTTGCCTCCAGTGCCACTCACACTGGTGTATGAATGTCCCGTGATGGTCGGAGGGGCCGTAGGCGTAAAATGGCAGCCACGCTTCTGTCAGTCTGCCCCAGGGCAGCTGTGGCTACAAATGTAGTTTACCACCACCAGAGGGAGAATGTGAGAGTGAATGAATAATGGATCAATAATGTAAAGTGCTTTGGGTGACTTGAAAAGCGTGATAAAAATCTTATTATTATTATTATTATTATTATTATTATTATTATTATTATTATTATTATTATTATAATACAGCCCAATATGATCTCAGGTGGTCCAGACCAATAAATAAGACCATGTGATAAGACCAAATGTATCCTTTTGTTTTAGAGTGAAAGTAAAATTACATTATGGAAACGTTTACATCTACAGATTATATTTTAAAAATGTGAATAACATGAATAAAATAACCTGAGGTTTACAAATAAAACATAAAAGTAAGGGAAATTTTAACAATACCAGGTCTATGTGGAGAAAGAGGGTAGACAAGCTTGGGCAGTAGCTATGAAACAGCAGGGCAGCTGGACCCAGTGGGAAGATCTCAGTTGGAAGGACATCTGGAATATAGAGGGGCCCCGGATAAAGTTCCTCCTAAGCTCTATTTACGACGTACTCTGAACACCATCAAACCTCCAAAGATGGAGACTGACAGAGGGTCCCACCTGTGTGCAGTGTAACAGACCAGCACACCAGACCAGCAAGAATGACTGAGGGGAGGTTCAGGTGGTGCCATGATCAGGTGCTGGCACAACTGGCCAATGGTCTGGAGAAGGAGAGGAAGCAGAAAGGACAAAGGCCCTCACTTCCTCAGCTTTCTCCGGGCTGGAGAGACTGCAGGCAAGGAGGTCAGTTGCGCAGGGATCCTCGGTACAGCAACGGACTGGGAGATGAGAGTGGACCTCAGACCTCAGAGACTGCCACCACCAGACACTGTACTCTGGTCCCAGTGAGCTGAGAAGAGAAAGAAGAGAATTGATTTTCCCCAATTTCACTTTAGCCATTTTGAAAAAGCTGCTGTAATGCGAGTCCATCCCATGATCAAGTGTTAACATTGTGATTTCTAATCATTGTGATTCGCCAAACAAAATGATACCACTCATATAAGATTCTGGGGGGTGCACAGTACTCTGGGCCTATGGACTAATAGACATGATTAACCCCTCTCCCTCTGAAACCTGGTCTAAGTACACATCCCTTCCTTTTACAAAATGCCTAAATACACACAAGACCAACAAACTGGTGGTCGTTCTAGTGGATAGTAGGCACAGCAAAGACTTTTGCCTGTTGATGATGTTGAGCAGTGATGCTAAGATGTAAACTGTGTTGTTGTGGTAACCAAACAAGGAAACCTGGAGTCTGTGTTGTGTGTCTGCTCTTGTTACTTCATTCTTGCACATTACACAGAGAAACAACAAACACATATCAGAGGTAGATATGGGATAGTATAAGGTATGTGATGTTCATGTATTTTTAGTCAGTTTGAATATTATTGTTGGGTGAAATTCTGCCAAACAAGGTCTTTTTATGCCTTTAAGGTGTAATATGTAATATTTCCACATTTATTTATTTACCAGACAGTGATAGTCGATTACAGTAACAGTGTATAATGTAAAGACATTCACATAATGTACCTTAAAAACTAAGAACCACTCCTGACGGTCTCAGCCTCTAAAACATCAACCCTGTATCGGAGGAGCTGTTACATATTACTCAGTTTAGTGACCTGTTACTGTAACACCTGTATCAGTAAAGAACTTTTCAAGACAGAATAAAAAATAGACCTGGTGTTTTTATTCATGAGGTCAAAGGGTGGAAACCTCCGAAGTCCACAGGTGGGTGACCTGTACAGCAGGAGGTAAAGAAATCCAACACACATCGATTAATCAAAACCTACAATGTAGGCGTGAGTGAGAGCAACGCTGCAAGAACCTACGTCCAACTATAAATCAGACTTAAGTAGTAATGCCTTCACAGGTTAAGACCTTGGCTGTGTCGGAGTCGGTGAGTCTGAGAGGACTTGGCACGAAGTGAAGGATAGAGTGAGGACGAAGAGGAAATATATTAGGACTGTTCTTTAAAGTACTTCATCATGGAAGATGGAGGAGTGAAGGATGGAACGAGGGATAGCGACGTGTCTGGACTCCAAGAGCGACGGAAAGGTGTGTGTGTGTGTGTGTGTCCCTCCCTCAGGCTGTATCCATCACCTGTAAAGAGAAAAAGCCGTGTCAACATGATTTATTTTTACTCACATTGGTAACAAGTGAACCAGCCCTGTGCCTGTGGTGGGATCTGAATCTGTGAGTGTGGTCCCATGTAAACACACTGGACTGGACGTACATTTATTACATGTGATGACGTGTTTGTGCTTCAGTGACGGCGCTGAAGTCGGCATGAACTGACCACCGTAAAACAAGCCTTCACAGAGTAAATATTTGCTTGTACTGCTTGTGTTGTGACAGGCAATTTTAATCTACATAATTCAATATTATACAAATTTGGCTGACATTGCACTTCTCTGCCATTCTTGACCTTTTAATCAGAGGCTGGATACATGACTGCTAATGCACAAAAGCCGGTGACCTTTTGTTTACAGAGCACTCACTCTCAGCCGTCCCATCTCCTGCAAATATGAGTAAGTGGACTACTTGAACAAGTTTTTAATTGAGTAACATGTTATCAGTGCCCTGCAGAAAATTCAGTGTTTGTTTTTGACATTATAGCGGTTAGTATGGAATCATTTAATGACTTTGGTTTCCAGCCAGAACATTGGTTTACTGCCTAATGTCAAAAAAGTCCAATACTTTATGTACACTAATTGTATTGAGCTGCCAGTGGATTCACATGAGGAAACTGACAAACAGTTCCGTATTGTTTTGCTTTTACTCCAAATTATATGCACATAATATATCCACTGCGCCAGCAAGGCAGGTATAATGTGATGTAAATACATGTATAAGGTATATAATATACTTGTAATTTTGGTCAGTTTGAAGATTTGTGGTAGGTGAAATTCTGCTATACAAGTTGTTGTTTTTTATGCCTTTAAAGCACTATTTCCACATTCATGCATCTAAAATCAATTGAGCTAATGTTATCAGTTTTGTTGCTTTATGTGCTTATGTCAGTTCTTTCCTGTTATGTTCAAAGTCAGAAAAACAAAGTAATGCAATATTATTATTTTTATTATTTGATGCCATAATGCAACAGAGTGTTCCCATTTAGACTTAACTGATATGTTTAAATATAGTTTAAACCTTTTTTTGATATATGACTAAAAATGGTCACACAGTGCTATAAATAGCTCATTTATGAAGAGACAAGTTGACTCATCTAATTGAAGTTAGTTTAAGCTAAGATCACTATAGCAAACATTGTTTAATAGTGTTTCTTCACAATGAAACAACATAACGTGAATATACCAGGAATATACCATACACACTTTATATGTGTGTGTGTCTCACTAATGAATCACTGTGAATCAAAAACAATGCAGTTGCACATGCCTGATAGTTTGGAGCATGTGCATAATTCTTAGGGGATAAAAAAAAAAAAGGGGTAAATACTGTGTAGACACAGAGTGTGTGCGGCTTCCTATTGAGAATATTAGGTCTATTATATATTATACATATGTTTAATAATCGTACTCGTACTCGTCGTCTTCCGCTTATCCGGATCCGGGTCGCGGGGGCAGTAGCTTCAGCAGCGAAGCCCAGAC
>JAQQZY010000008.1:36397647-36423991 GCA_030068375.1 Ostorhinchus rueppellii
CTTTGGTCATTTGTTTTCTGATTCATCTGATTAAACTATGTAAGATTTAGCACATTTAATGTCTGAAGCAGAGATTTTCTAAGAAAGTGTAGAACAGTGTTATTAATTGAAATCATACTAAGCTAAGCTACAGCTAAGGACATTTTCTGTAGAATCGAATCAAATCGAATAGAATAACCTTTATTGTCATTGTGTGTATAATGAAATTAGGAGTGTTGCTCAAGTCAGTGTAACAATATCAACTAAACACCAGTACAACAGAAAAAACAACAGAGCAAATACAAGGCAATAGAATAAAAAATTCAGAATTTTTTTCAGAAAACAAAACAAAAACATAAGCTGAACTGGTGTAATTGACAAAGTATGAATGGGCACACATTTACAGGATTAACAGTATTTATATCTATGAACAATGTTAACAATATTATGTATTACCCATGAAAACAGTATGAATGTGTCATATCTCTGCTCTGTTCCGTCTCTGACCTCTCACCTAATTCTGTCTCCTGCTCTAATCAAGCCAGTCCTGCACACCTGACGGGCCAGGTGTGGCTCGTCAGGTGTGAGCTATTTAACCAGCTCTCACTTGTCTGTTCTCTGCCAGATTGTTAAGACTAATACTTGACTCTCCAGCGATTCTCCTGTGTTTTCCTGAGCGCTGTGTTTTTGACCAGTTCCTGTTGCCCCCTGCCTGCCAGCCTCCTCGTACGACCCCTACCAGCCTGCCCACGCCTTTCGTCTGCCTCAGCCTGATTCCGACCAGTCTTCGTTCTGATCAGTGAGTTCATGTACCGACCTGGTGTATGGCTGACCTCTGTGTGGATGATATGGTATTCAACCTCTGGACCGTCTATGACCAAGCCCCCAGCCTCACATTGGATCCTTGTTACTGTATGGGGAGTAGAGTATTGATGAGGATTATTCCTGGACTGATTATTGAACTGACTCTTGCTTTTCTGAACTGTGTTTTTGTACTAAAGTACAATAATTCTTTGTGACTTTTATTCTACTGATGTTTCTGCATCTGGGTTCATTCTCTGCATGTCACAGTATACCTATGAACCAAGTCTATATATAAATAGTGCATTTATATTTTGATAAATATTGAATAAATATTGCATTGTTATTGCAGGACAGAATATTATTGTCTAAGTTACTGCACATAACGAGGGACTACATGTTAAGTATACATGTACTATGGTCTGATTTACAGTAACATCTTTTTATACAAATAATGATTTGCAGCAAGAAACAGTCAACTCTCGCAGCTTGAAAGCATGTCATAAATAATGTCACTGTCAACAAAAGCGTGACTAATTTCATATCTAACTCCCAATTTCACATTAGTGTAAAATAGATTGAACTTAAAGCTCTATGAAACATACACACAGCTGACAGGAAACTGTTCCCATGGTGATCTCAGAAGAATAAAGGTCATGTGACTGTGCATCATTAAGGCCATTGTTTGCATCTTGTTTATCCCTAAATATTAAACATGTAAAAGTATTTTCTCCTCATAAAAGTCTTTAATACATTGTCAGTTTGCCCTGAGTGAATGAAAGTAAAATTATGCTATAATTTCTTTGAAGGGCAAGAACACCACGGCACTACACAGTCTACACACTGCATGCTGATGGTCTATTATTATATGCATTTATGTGCTTGTGCATTCATGCATTCTTCCAACAGTCTGAGTGCGCACTTAAGTTGTTTGAGTGTCACAGCAAGAGGGCCCTCTGTGTGTCCTACAGGACATACTGATGTGTTCAGGGCAAACAGCACTTATGAAGCAGGTTAAACACAAACAGAAAATGAAAGACCCTCCTATTATCACAACAACATATGACTCATACTAGTCGTCTTTGTCTGATTTCCTTCCATTATTACAAATGTATTTTTTCATTGCTTGCACCTACAATATGTACATGACTTGCTACATGCAACAAAAGTCACTACCTCAGACCAATGGGGAAGTTAAATGGCATGCACAGTAGACATTAACCTACAAATAACGGTGCGTTACATTCCAATACTTTATAGGAAGGCACCGATTGTAGAGCGTATTTCTACATGTTTGACTGCTCATGTGAAGCTGGTCATGGTTAACATTTAGACGACTCCATTTCAAGCTAAGGGGAGCTAGAGTTTCCCACTGTGAGCAAATAACACACACACACACACACACACACACACATATATATATATATATAATCATGTTTCTTACTATACTCAATAAATCAGTTTCTCATCATTAATAAGGTAACTATAAGAATTTATTTGGGTTTTACAGTTTCTGACAATCTTTGTTCGACAGGCCACATTCACATTTAATTTATTAAAGTTTAGAAAAAAAGGAGCTCTGATGATATGAGTCATTTACGATGGTTTTCAACATCTTGCCAGTAGGATTGCATTTGCATACTGGGCACAAATTGTGTTGGTAGAATTCAGTTACAGTGGTATATGTGTCTTGAATCATTTCAGTGCATCACATTCAGTTCAGTGTGTAATTTCAATTCAGTACATGTGCCATTTACTCTCAGGAATTGATCTATTTACATACATTACGAAACAAAACTTGGAATTTGAAACAACATTTTGGAATAAAAATTCCAGTCCATCAGTGCACCAGTTATTGTCATGAAAATAAGTTAATAATACTATGTAGATATCTATGTAGGAATTTAAATGCATTATCTGGAAAGTGCAGGGTATTATCCACTGAAAACTGGTCAAAAACCAGACCTGACATGGTGTGGTGCCAGACTGTCCTCTCATAGCTCTGTCCAACCCGTCCTTACAGCAGACAGAGCTCCTCTGGTCCCCAGGCAGCCTCCGGAACAACATCCCATGGTCCAAGTGTGTTAGCAACCATTCACCCAACAATAACAACAATAATATCTTTTTAATTTGACTCCATCTACTTCTATCTGGGTCAGAGAAATGTAAAAAAAAAAAAAATGTTTCAACATTCACTGCAAAGGGATGTCTAGGAAACATCTCTGGAATGCACTCGCTCAGAAACTTTCAGAAATACAATGCTAATGCGGCAGTGTTCTACGAGTAATTTAACATTTCAGTCCCTTTGCATTTTCTAAGCCAGCAGCTTTATATTTTCAAAAGAAGTTAAGTAAAATACAAGTCGGATTTTATGAATGTCAATAAATTTTTAATAATTTCATTTTTATTGGGCTTTGAATGCCCTTTTCCAGAAACTAAACAGAGGGGACAGAGAGTTTCTTTTTCTTGATGCCTGAAATGATGTAAATTGAAGTAAATTTCACATTTTGTTCTAAAACTTGAGGTAGAAAAAGTTGTAGCACATGCATACTTCCTTCTACAGTTTTCTCCTCTTGGCCCATAACAAACAGGAACACACATATGTACCCTCCACCCTATCTGAAACTCCTGTCATTAGCTGTGATAAGTCGGCACATTTGTACTCACAGCAGTTGGACAAATTGTTGTTTCCTGTCAGGATAGCTGTGGAAGTTTTTCTTAATAATGTCAAAAACATGTGAAGAGCTTCCCCTTTGAGTCCATACTTATCTCCTGAATTTGGAAGCATGGTGGCATAATGGATACCACTTCTGCCTCACAGCAAGAAAGCTCTGAGTTTGATTTCCAGTCGGACCAGAGGCTTTCTGTATTTACCTGTGGCCCCACCATCCGCGCTGCTGATGATTCATTCAGTCATTTATTTGTTTTGAGCAGAAAAAAAGCAAAACATTTTTATGTGTGAAGGAGCTGAAAGAGCAACTATATTAATTAATAAAAGTGATCAAGACAATATACCAATTTCTGTGTGCACTAGTAATAAAATATTTCAATATTCCTCAAAAAGGAGTGGGAAGAAAAAAACTTCTTAAATCCCACCCCTGTCTCACATTTATACAACATAACAGATTATTTTTGCTTCCTTAATGTGATAGTAAAATCTGTTTAGATAATCTAGAGTTGGTCCCTGAGTGGGATCAAGGCAGCTGACTGCTCCTAATGTGTTCTCTGTGCTAATGCTAATGCTAACGCTAATGTCTGGTACTGTGTGTGTGAATTAGGATGAGTAATGTGTAGACTAAATTTGAAAACAAGGTAATATTTAACCTTCTAAAACATCCTAAGCACGGTCTAACAGCCTGTCAAAGGTTATCACATTCAATACAGAAATTAATCACCTTATGAGTGAAACTTTACCACTATGTGAGCAAACTATTTGGCTAACAGCCTGATGAGGTCACACAAAGAGGAAAATATTTGAAACCAAACTACAAGTTAGAAGCTTAATATAGATGATGTTGGACACATACAACTAAGTTGCTGATTTCTAACTTTCTTCTAGTTTTTTATAATTGCATTTTCACCACAAAATCATTACTTCTTCGTAACCTTTGTTTCTGGAATTGATTTTCCGTACATTATCCAAAAATCAGTGGAAAAATCATGTTCTGACCTGACATTCTGTGGAGGGAGTAGCAGTGATGCTAACGTCTGGGCTAGGCTACAAAATATGTGGTCCAGTACTCTATTCAACGTATTCTCCGTGGTTACTGGAGCAGCGCTATCTTGTTTATTTTATGCTAGAACTTCCGTTGGTGCAGCAGAGTCATTAACATATATAGCATAAATATCAAGGGTTAAAAGGAGTGAGGTAAAATGACCAGTATTATTTGTGCAGTCCGTGGTTGCCACAATAGTTGGAAGAAGAAATGTTTGTCTCTTCAACAAGAGTGTTTTACTCACGGGAAGAGAAGGGGTGAATGTTGTGGGCCGGCCTTTAACCTTTATCCGCCTCCTCACCGTGAAGAAGACTAGCGTCTTTGGCTGAGGGCACTTAACTTTAAAACACACACACACACACACACACACACACACACACACACACACACACACACACACACACACAGAAAAAGCCATATGTCTGTTTGTTTCACTTCATGGATGGGAAACCTACAATCCAGCACCCATATCCCGAGAAACAGCTTGGGTATGAAGCTCCAGAGCGATGTCTGTCATGGTTTAAAAAATGTTTAAATTATGTAATTTAGGAGTAAATGCTTTAAAATAGTGTTAACCCTAGTTAAGCCAGAAGTTCCAACACAAAGCGGAAGAAGAAAAGGAGCTAAAAGGGGCGGGGCAGAATAAGGCGAATACTGTACAGTGTACTACTATCTATCTATACAGTGATCTATAAATGATTAGCTACTGATTGCCCAGCCCCCAAAGGGGAGGCAAGGGGTACTGTTTGTTTCTTTGTTTGTTAACACTTAAGCAGCAAAACTATTGGTTGAATTCATACCAAATTGAGTTCCAGATTACCAGTGACCCAGAATAGATGTCATTACATTTTGGGAAAAGTAGGTCAAAGTTACAATTTTTTAAAATGAATTTTTTCAAATCTTCTTTTCTTTGCACATTTACTTATAATGGGTGAAATTTCATATGTCTATGAAAACATCAATTTTGTTTCAATTTACTTCAAACTTGGCACATCCGAGGGGCAGAATTTGTTGTGCTTGGCACCGCTTTTTAATTTCCTATTAACAAAGTGATTAATAATCTTAAAAAATTCTAATGGGGATTTATTCTAAAGTGGTAACACAAACTTGTTAAACTGTAAATAAGAAAAACAAAACAAGAAAAATTTAACTATTCCTCTAAAAGTTCTTACGATCACAATGTCTTATTCTTATCAAGTGGATCATTAATATATGAGTAGGTCATTAAAGATTCAGAACTGCCAAGCAGTCGGGATGATGCAACTCCACCACATACATGTTTAAGTGGATGAAAAGGCAAAGATGGAAGAAGAGGCAGAGAGGAAATGAAAGTACAAGGTCGTTGGTTGGCACTTGAGTTAAGTGGATGAGAGGCACGATGGGGACGGAAAGAGGAAAGAAAGTGGAGGGGCTTGAATTACACGTGAAAAAAACAAACCACCATGCAAGACCAAGCCTGTAATCAATCTCCAAAGTGAAGATGGGAGAACTTACGAAGGTTGATTCGTTTATGTGAAAAGGTACTAATAAACAAAAAAAAGGAGCTAATAGACACCGTCATGTGTTGTAGCTCATGACTCTGGAAGACAATCATGGCAGTGGGGTTACAATGAGAGTTAGGATGTCGTGTCCTTTCCATTCATCCACATGAGAATCACCCAAAGAATAAGCACAGGCTGAAAGACTGATTGTGGACATCTGTGCCTTTTTTAAGACGTTATGCAAATGAATGTCTGTTCTTGATTGAAGACAACATGAGGGAACTCCCCCCAGAAGACACACACGCCAAGCAACTTAAAAACGGATTATTTGCTGTGTGTGAAATGTTGCCTTAAACCTTTTCCTCTGGTGCTTTTATGGCAAAGCGTCGGTGTGAATGTGTGTGTACATACCCGTATGTGTATGTGTGTGTTCAGCTGCTCATTTGTTTTACATCCCCTGTTGTTTGTATTCTCAACTGATAGCTTTCCCTTCTGAAAAATAGGCTTCCATTTTGTGTGCGTGCCCTAACTGTGTGTCAGTGTGTTAATATATGTGTGTGTGTGTATGTGTGTGTGCAGTTGCCTGGCTAATTGAAAAGTGCCACTGTTGTAAACAAGCTGAGAAAAGAGCGAACATTTTTCATGTGGCATCAGGGCTCTACACACAGCGGGGAGCAGTGTGTAGAGTGTGTGTTTGTGTGCTCAGGGTTTGCCAACTCCAAATGACACTTATCGTACTTGCATCATAATACCACACCTTTCATCTCCTCCTCTCCTCTGCTATCTTTTCTTTCCCCTCATTATCTCATCACATCACCCCATCTACTTTTTTGCCTTATTTGCCTGTTTTTCACGCAGGCAAATACATTTTTTGCCTCAAATTTAGGCCTGTTGAGAAGAAAGTAACCGCTCAGAAGCATTACTGTCAGGGTGTATAATACAATACAGTGCAGTTCAGTGGCTTCCAATGGTGAGTTCACCCCTCAAAACTATTTCATTGTAAAATTCCAGGCAACTGCAGTATAATAATAATAATAATAATGGATTGTATTTTTATATAGTACTTTTCAAGGAATTCAAAGCACTTTACAATTTTGATCCATTATTCATTCACTCTCTGGGTGCTTTCACACAGCGAACTCGAGTCTGTACCGTACTTGGATACATTCACACTTTTCCCGTAGATGTTGTGTTCCCAAGCACGGACCGCAGCCCGTGCCCGAGTACGCATGGGTGTTACATGGGCCGAAACAGTAAGTGGTAGTATGGAAGGAATTCTGTCACTATCCTACAAATGTGGACGTCAGAAGAAGACAAACTCTTACTGAACTGTTAGCCTGTTTGAGGCCAAGAGAAGAAGAGTGACCTTCACTGTCCCTGATATATTTCAAAGAGTGCTTCGGTCGATAATGTGAGCCCGTGCCATGTGTATCTGAGGCTTTTTCAGGAGACAACAGGAGTCCCAGCTATGGTCTCGTGCTGATTTAGTCAATTCCGTTGTCGGAGTGGTGATTAGTACTTAGGTCACTTCCGGTCTTGGGTCGCTTTCACATGGCAATGTACCGTACTGGAGTCTGAGTAGTCCAGACCCAGTACTACCTTCTCAACTGGACTCAGGTGTAGTACTCGAGCCCGAAATGCTTGCGTGCATGTGGATAAAATTAGATGGACTTCTAGGGTCCAGCGTACTCGGATACAGAGTTGAGTACACTGTGGGATGACGCCCTCAGGTTCACACACTGGTGATGGTAAACTACATCTGCAGCCACAGCTCCCCCGGGGCAACACCACACACTCATACACCAGTGTGACTGACACTGGACCTAAGGTGGGTGAAGTGTCTTCATGGGACATGACGAGGACAGTGTTGGATTACAACCACCAACTATCTACGTTATTGGACAATCCACCACTCTACCACCTGTGCCACAGTCCCAGTAGAGGTTTTGGATTCATTTGTAGAACCAAAGCACAGTTACTTAGAATCTGCACCAGTGTCAGTATTCTTTGAGAACCATTGTTTTCCAGTAGAGTTGATCTTGTTGAACAGTGACTCCAAGTACTGGGATGTTCTTCCACTCTTCTGTGATGACTTCTCTGAGTCGTCTGATGTTGGACATTTCAAATTCATCTGCCTTATTTTTCAGGACATCCCATGAGTGCTGGTTCGATTTGGGATCGGGTAACATGCTAAGCCACTCTTCCAGAAAGGCAACAGTTTGTTTTTGTAAAGTTCAAAGGTCAAGTTAATTATGCCAGTGTATCCATTTAATATCTAGATACCAATTAAGACATCAAACACAAAGAGACAAATTGAGAATAAATAATACGTACAGAACTTCATAACAACGGAATGTTAAGTAGCTTAGCCGATGCAAAATCACAAATATTCTAAGGTCTTCCTTGCATAATACCCCCCTCACTCACTCTCTCATTTTTGTATGCCATAAATACAGTACAACCTGTGGGACACTGCTGACATACTATCTAAAATCTCGCACTGGGCTGACATACTTTCTTTATCGTGTAAACTTATAAAGCAAACATAACGAGCTATTGCAGAACAGCACAATCTATGTTTAAAGGTTTATGGGCGCTTTACATGGTAACACTAGGGGCTGAAAAACACAAAATATTTTATCTGATGTCCATATCATTTAGATGGTAACGGTGTTTTGGAGGGGCTGAAAATGCAAAAAAGTGAAACCACCCTTCAGAGTGGAAATCTTAAAAACGCTCCACCCTCGCATCACCGTGTAAAGGATGAAAAGCACAAAACTGCGTTTCTCCTCACATAGAAATGACATGACAAGCATGCAACAGGACCGAAAAAAAAAAGTAAACAACATGTGGAGCCTGTGACGGAGGTTCAACTTGCCCTTGTCATTTACATCCAAGAGTCTTTTCAGCATTTGATAAGAATCCTGATACAGAGTAGTAGAGAACAGAGATGAAGAATTAACTACATTCTACAAATTCTTGACGCACCAATACAGAGGAGGCGACCTAGACAGCCGTGGATGTGACCTGGGAGGACTTCTACTGTTCTGTTTACTGTATTTTGTGCGCTAGGCGTGAACAGGTAGAAGAGAAGTAAAAAGATTCTAGGCAGGCACTGTTGGGAGTCTTGCCACCTAGCCATCTGGAGTGTATACTGCATCCATATATATGACATTTCACACACCTTTGCGTTTCCATTTGCGCAGATTTCACCCTGAAACACTTGTCTAAATGTGAGAATGTTAAAAGTGAGAACAAAACGCCACTTTTGCGCTTTTGGTTCAGATGGTTTTTATGTAAATGTAACCTAGAAACCCCATGCATGTTAGTCAATTACCTGATGTGGGGTCGGTCAGATGTGGTTTGATACGATGACAGGCTGCTATCTGAATGCTGCCTGTCCACCTTTGGCTTTTGCCCATCACAGTAATTGGCCAGAGACATTCTAATCTGAGCTGGTTGACATGTCCGTTGGAGGGCCCAGATTAATACTCATTTAAGACTTAGTCTGTGAAGTGAAATGGCAATCCAGGTAGAAGCAAAGATAAAGCCTGATATTTATTAGATATTTGTTACAAAAAATATTTTATTCAGGTAGTTTCTAAAACTTTTCTTATTGTTTTCTGCTTTCACTGTCTCCATGGGTGAAAATCCTCAGAGAAAACATCACACTCCCCACAGTACACATGTGGTATGTCTTCAATCAATACCAACGTTGCAACAGGCAGAAACTTTGTGAAGCAAGCAGCCGTTGCCAAATGATGTAACCCCCAAACCTTTGTGCATAGTCATTGTAGACTATGCCCCAACTCTTGCAGGAGTATAAATCCAGTTTAAGGTTTTGACTTTGATGTGTCCTAGAGGACTTAACACAGCCACGGTGCACCCAAATCAAAACCTAATATACTCTAGACTTGATCAAATACAATTCACTGCAGCTTCATTCAAAGCAAGTAAAGATATTCTGCAAACTCACATTACACAAACTTCAAAACTGCTGAACTGCCTCTGCCCTCCACATTATAAATACTTCAACTGAGAGTTCATTCGTTCTTCAGCTAAATGATGTTACACTGGACATTTTGTTACAGCTTTAACACTGCAAAACTCTATTAAGCTATTTGATGCAATATTAAATAAAAGAAAGTGTTGCTGCAGGGGATAACAGTAATAAAGGCCAAATTTTGTTAGGTTGTAGTCGATTGTATTTATACTGAAGAGGAGCCGATTTTTCTTTTAGGTTTTTATATTAAATTATTATAATAATAGAGTGTTCAGTCAAAATGCAAATCAAATCCCTTTTCAGGTTAATTTTGCATAGGATTCCCTTAACAAGAGTACTTAAATTATAATTCAAGTCGTCATGACTAGTGTCAATATCAGATTCACATAAATAACATACAGCCCGGACCAGTGATTCCCAGCCCTTTTCTCCCAGAACCCCCAAAACCCAACTCAATTCATTCTTACTGGTAAATATTAATATTTTTCACAGTTAACTTTAGTTTGTTCCTACTGCATCAATGGTTTTTCTAGTCTTTTATCTTCTATCGTTTCATTTTGCTTGTTTGGATTCATGCTTTGGATTCATCCCTGAGCTGCCTGTTATACAGTCAGTGCTCTCAACAACAACCTTATATAAGCATATGAGTGGGCACAAATCTTACATCCTGAGCCTTTAAATAGTGTCATCTGCAGATTTGGCTTAATGTAACCGTTGAAGACCTTTATAGGACCTGTCCAACCTGAACCATTTTAACAAACAGCACCACTACTGAAGAGGACGACAAAAAGAAAAATGCTGAAGAGAATGTCACAATGTACACTTGACAGTTTAATTTAGACTGTGCTAATACCAGAGTTAAGCTTCAGTCACATTCAGTTATAAAAATAATATGGTGAGGGTGAGAAAAAATAATGTAGTTGGCATTCAAATGAAAGTAAAAGTGGAAAGTAACAACATGTCCTTTCAGTTTGAGACAGGAGCTCGCTCTAAAGCTTTGGTATGAATGCACATATGGATGTATGGAGGACTGGGTGTGGGTGTGTGTCGGTGGGTGGGTGTGCTGCCACAGAAAGCAATCTACATGGAGATGGTCCTTCCCTCCTTTTAAAAGATGCAGAACAAAAGACCTGACTCCAAAATTAATGCAATCCCAATTTCTTCCTTTCCTCTCTCACACTTCCTCCCTATTTATATTGTTCTCTGTCTTTTTAGGCTTATATTTAGATGTATGACTCTGCAGAGATCTATACTCATATGAATACAAGATAGAAAGAAAGATGAGCTATACTCGAAAGTTTTTTTCTTCAAGTACAAGGAATACATCTCATTGGGGAACTTGCACAAGGTGCAGATGTGGGACTGTATTTTTATATCTGTGTATATGCTCAGGGTAGGTGTAGATACAAGGGGAAAAGACTTTCTCCGTTCTTTGCTGAAAGAATAAAGTTTTCTTGTCCGTTAAGTATTTTCAGTACCAGCATACAAACTCATTGAGGCAGAACAGACTGCAGTAATCTGTTAAAACCACCACTTTTGTTTCCTTGTCTCTCTGTAAAGTATGGTTGAATTTTCTAGTAAAGGTAGTTATATTTGTGAATATAGTCTGAGTCTGACCTGGTTTTGTCACTGAACATCCCTTTAGTGCCTTGCACAAAGGCAAAGACTGAGATAGGCAGAGACAAGTGACAGATATGACAGTAACTTAAATTTAAGCATAAGGGGATCATCAGAGGTCAGTGAATCTTAAAAACCATTATTATAGGAGTCAGAACAATGCAATAAAATTGTCTATTTATGCTCATAATGAAGGTATTCCAAGAAGAAAAGTGTGGTAAATTCTATTTTCCCTGAATTTAATGCTTGTTTGTAAAAGTCAAAATGTCATTTGAATGTTAAAATGAATTTAAGTGAATAATTATTGAAGAGAAAACATTCAATGTATTTTGGAGATACAGTGGCATTTTGTTGTCAGACATTAAAGGAACCGTAATTCTGTTCATCTCATTTTCATCCCTGTTTTCCCCCCAGACCTAAGGGATCCAATTCATCTTTGTTTGAAAGAAGAATGGCAATAAATATCAGTGAATGGTAATAAATCACCTTAATTCTGTTTTGTCATGATAAGCATGTTTAAGGAAACAGGAAAGTCATTTATTTTCAATTATATGAGCCAGTCAGATTGGAACAAATGGATATGAAAGCCACATTTGAAGTCATTTGAAAAACTGCTGACCATTGATAAGGTGATACGCTGCTTTTACGCATGTTATTATATTTAGAATTTTTTTTTGCTCATTGCCGACACACCAGGACTTTCCATGATATAGATCTGAGAAAGTATAAATAAATGCTGCAGCCTAAATGCTAAGAACAACTGTGTATATTTGAAGTTTTTAGGCTATGTAAAATGTCCAAAATTTAGACAGTGAGGTTTATCCTCAGCACATCTTTATCAGATTTGCGGGCAGCTACTTATATGTTCTTATCTAGTCCCTACTTTCCCTGCAGAGATTATTAAAGTTTGATCTAATTCGGTCTATTTTAATCTCATCTAGGCAAATGGAAGATACACTGTTTCCCAAAATGCCCAGTCACATTTGAATAAATCCTGTCCCCGACTGTGTGCCCGCTTCATCGTCTGTCCCTGATAACAAACTGACCTGCCAGTCTGTGCACTCAGGAAACTCATCAAAAGGCTTTTTTTTTTTTTTTTTTTAAGTCATCCATAGTTCAAGCCTCATTTCCTTTCATAGAGATGTTTTTTCTACGCTCTGACACAGATGCAGTACTACATTTGGGTAAGTCATTGGTATGCAGCAGACAGGTGGAGCTGACGAGGTTTATTAAAGGGATCAGGAGCCTGATGCTGTCTCCCCTCATTAACCTCAATAGCACCACAGACAAGTTATCTGGCTCGCATACAGTCACACATAACACACACCAACACACACACACACAGCAACACAAGATGAATAGCGGATGTGAAAAGACACAGTGAAAGACAAGGGTGACAAAAGAGACAAAGCCAAAAGCAAAAGGGTGTATTTAAGAAGAAAGAGCAGGGACACACATAGGCAAACTGAAAATAGTGTGCTGTGGGAATAAAAGTTAGCAACTGTTGGCAAACTAAGGTGAGTTTTGCTTCACTTTAGGCCATTATAGTAATTAATTTATTTCATTAAATATGAATGACATGTTCTAAAGGAAATCATATGTAAAAGTTACACAGACTCAATAGAAAAAGACTACAATATGCATTTCAGATCTACTTTGTTAGTCTAGTGTTAATCTATGAATAAAAACTCATTTGTTGCAAGGTCAGGTTCCAGCTCATATTACACATCTCAGGAATAAGGCCCCTATACAGATTCATTTTGTTGTTCTGTAAAGACCAGAGCAGATAATCAGACACACAACAGGCCACGCGTTTCCTTCACTTGCTTTTCTTGTTTGTTTTTTCGCGGAACTTTACACGGTAACGCTCGGGGCTGAAAAATGCAAAATATTTCATCGGATGTCCGTATCGTTTAGAGGGTAACAGTGTTTTGGGGGGTTGAAAATGCAAAAGTGAAATCACCCTTCAGAATAGAAATCTTAAAAACGTTCCAGCCTTGCGTCACCATGTACAGGATGAAAAACGCAAAACTGCATTTCTCCTCCCATAGAAATGACATGTTATCTGTCCCTTACATATTATATCACCTCTTTTTGATGTGGATTCTGGCTTGAATCTGCTGGATATTGTTGTATATATTCGGTCCATATGTCTGTATATTTGGACTAACAGGACACCCAGTCCACATTTTCTTGTGCCTTGATCGCTTTGTAATTTAACGTTACTTTGAGCAAAACCTTAACTTCCTCATCTGTCCAAATGAAATTGCTAGATTTCTTCTTCCTCGTGTTGTATTGCAGCTCAGTGGTTGTTACGTGTACTGTATTTTGTGCACGAGGCGCGAACAGGTAGAAGAGAAGTAAAAAGATTCTAGGCAGGCACTGTTGGGAGTGTTGCCACCTAGCCATCTGACGTGTATACTGCATCAGTTTCACATACTTTTGTGTTTCCATTTGCACACAGATATCTAAATGTGGAGCTAAACATGAGAACAAAACGCCACTTTTGCATTTTTGGTTGAGATGGTTTTCATGTAAATATAGCCTTATTGTTATAGATATCTCACATAATTCATTGCCAACATTTTGTTCTTATTCACATTCACATTTCTTGAATCAACCTTTTCCAACTGACATCTTCCTGACATCTAACCCAAAATAGTTCATGTTCCAAACCATAATGTGGTTACCCAATAATAGGTGTCACACTAACATTATTTAGCTTAGCATATAGTAAGTAAGTAAGTAAAGTTTCTTTATTTAGCACCTTTCACAGACAAAGGAGGTCACAAAGTGCTTCACAAAGGGTCAATAAATTACAAATACAATAAAATACAAATAAAAGCACAGATAAAAATATAGTCATAAAAGAATAGATTAACAATAACATGTTGGTTATAAAATAACCCCTAGTCTACTGCAGATTCAAATGCTTGGAGGAACAGGTGGGTTTTAAGATGACTTTTAAAAGCACTGACAGAGTCTAAAGTGCGTAATGCAAGTGGAAGCTCATTCCAGAGCTTCGGTGCAACATACTGGAATAAGCGGTCTACTTGAGTCCTGAACCAGGTACAAGGGACCATCAGTAAGTTCAGATCCATCGATCTCAGCCTCCAAGGGGAGCCTGACCGTGCAGAGCTCTAAAGGTTAGAACCAGAATTTTGAAATTAATTCAGAGGGTGACTGGGAGCCAATGAGAGAACTGGACTAATGTGAGCCCTTCGGTTGGAGTCAGTCAACAGCCTCACAGCGGAATTCTGAATTTGCTGCAGTCGCAACAGATCTTTTTTGTTCATGCAGGAAAACAGGCTATTACAGTAATCTAGGAGTGAAGACACAGAGGCTTGGATCACTAGCTCTAGATCATGTTTGGAAATCATTCTCCTAAGCTTAGAAATATTCCTCAACTGGAAGAAACAATTTCTCGTTGCACTAAAGACATTTCCTTGTCAAAGAAAATGCCAGGGTTTCTAAGGCTTGTTTTAGTGCACATACAGTCGTTGAGCAAACGATGAACAAGAAGTCCAAGTTCATGATCAACATCATCATGTAAATCTTTAGTTTTGGTCAAAAACATGCATTATGAGGTGACCGGGAGTCCCTGACCTTTGGACATCAAATTATAATTACTTCATCCTCGTGAATGTTTGTGGGTTCCTGAGACATCACAAGAATGGAAACATATGAGGTTACATCAGCTGTGATGGGGGCCACAGTTGGATGGCTGAGGTAAAGCAAGTGGAGCTGGATGAACTAAATGCACCTGGCCTCATTCACACGACAAGGTCTTGGTCACATACAGATAATGACAAGCAGAAACCCATTTTTTTCTCCTCGGTTTTTGAAACCATGTGATATGTTTTAAATGTAGAATTCTCATTAATTTGTTTTATTTAGTATTGGTTTTATTGATCTTATTTTTCAATTTTGTTGTTTTTAATTGTACAGATTTTATGTTTTTAATATAGTATTGTATTTCACTGTTATCCTTTATTTATTTACTTTCCTGTACAGCACTTTGGTCCACTATATACACACACACACACACACACACACACACACCTAAAACTATCAAATTTCATCACATGATAAAGGAATTGAATATGTAATATGTTCTTCACTACTATTTGTTTTATTGACACGACACCTTCACATATAACCGCAACCAAACCATCAATGTATTTACTTGCATCAGTGGTTTCACTAAAGTGGTAAAGCAATTCTGGGTGATACAAAATCAAATAATCAATCAAATTTTATTTATACAGCACCATATCATAACAAAATTTATCCCATGACACTATACATTTAGGTGTAAACCAGACTCTTTAGCCAATTTGCAGAAACCCGACAGAATCCTCCAGGAGTAAACACTTGGTGACAGTGGAAGGAACAGGCAGGAGCAGACCCTGGCTCTTGGAGGATGGACGTCTACCTTGACCAGTTGGGTTTAAAGAGAGAGAGTTAAGGAAGAGAAAGAGAGATAGGGGAAGTAGGGGGAGACATAGATACAGAGCAAACTCAACAATAACTGTTATTCTAAAACAGCTGGTGCTAGTGTAATTACCAATAACTAGAAGAAATATCCATAACTGTTATCATTACTACTCCAAATACAAGTACTAACCAGTTTTTTCTAAACCGGGGAACAATGGCACTGCGCCCTCATGCAATTTGCTGAATCAACCTCAAGTTACCTCATCAAAAATGTGGTTTTTAATCCAAAACATTGTAATTATAGTAAATACACCATCAGATAGTGCAAAAATGACCCAAATTGGCCTTTTTCAGACCAAGTCACCATGTTGTTTAGTTGTTTACTTCTTTTATCTGGTCTCGCGAGATTTGATACAGCTTACATACAAGGTCATACTCGGTCGCTTCACTTCCTCATCATGCGGTGCTCCGTCATACTAAATTTTTCTAGAAAAACCCCCACTAGCAGTAGATGTACCACTACTGCAGTTGTTAGTACCAATACATAAACATGTACCATCTATGTAACTATATAACAAACACTATCACAATGATATGGATAAATGAATGATGACGATGGAGGCACTTGTTCTTGACTTGCTGCCACAGTCCTCTGGCTTTCCGTTCTACCAAGTTCTCTTGAGTTTTTCAGAGAATTGGAACAGCACTTATGATCACATCAGCTATTCTTCCAATGGAAAGTGAACAAGGACAACTCACACCACTATAAAACTGCAGCTTTTGAGTCCATGTGAAGGTTTGTGCCAAACTCCAACATGTTCTTGAGGTATTGGACGTCAAACAGAGTCAGAACTGATGGACAGAACTGATATCTACCGTTGATGTATTTATGAATGCAGTCTTACCAGTGTTTCTTGTATGTTGAAGATACTCTGAACTCTTAAGTGATGCACAAAGGTTAGCCTACTTAATGTAACAAATAATGTATAAATCCTTTTCTCACAGGTTTGCTTAAAACTGTGTCCTAACACTTTAAGATTAGTTAGTATCCAAGCAAATAAAGGATTCATTGTCTTGTGAAATTACTGGTTGTTAATGTTGTCAAGAAGACATCCTCCCTGCTGTTTCATAATTCTAACTACAGAAGTTTCCCATAATGTCCTCTGATATAACTGATATTTCTACAGAACCAAAAAGCTCGACAGGCATGGCAACACGAAATAAGGAAGTCAGGTGACACACTGGATTTGGCATTTAAAATATTTTCAGAGGTAATGAGGAAATTCAGATGTCAAATGGAGAAAACAGAGAGAACTGATCATCATGGTCATTCAGACAGACCCAGAGTTAGATCTAATCATAAAGCCCTTTCTAGATTTCCGTTTGTCCCATCCCAATTAGTACATCTTATAACTGATGCAGTGTTCATTCACTTTCCTTGCTCTGTGCTCACCTCATCACTCCCACTCATTGGTCTACCACAGATCTGCAAATCATCTTCCCCTCTCAGGGACTGTCTGTGTCAGTCAAAGGGCAACAACTGCACCTTAAATTAATGCCAGAGCAGAAGTGTCTTCAAGTGTAATAACGCTGAAGGCCGCTGCATGCTGGCTCCAAAACAGACTGGCTAGAATTGAATTCAATGAACTTTTTTTTTGTACAGTCTAAAATGTGTACTGATGAGTCAGTACACTTATTAGGAAGGCTTTGATGGACAGTTTGAGATTGACAGTTCACTAACCTACTGAGTCAGAATTTCAATAACTGTATGTTGAATCCACCACACCTGCATAGTAATCAGAAATCTTGTGCCTAAAATATTTGAGATCACAGCAACCTTGACTTTTAGGGCAAGTCCACATGACTGTTTTACCAAATTAGAGGACATTCTACTGACTCATCCTGAGTTAGCAATATAGATTGTATATAAATTGTGGATGAATCATCTAACAATGTAATAAACAACCATACAGTAATTACAGCAACTTAAATGCTAACACATGCAGTTGTGCTTAACAGTAATGTCAAAGATGTGAAATATGTGAACAGTGTGATAACAGCATAGCACAGTTCTGCAATGTAGCTAGTAGAGCTAACTCCAGTTATTGTAATTTCGGTCTTTTTCTTTTGGGCTCATGACACTTTACATTTAGACCTGGTTGAAACCAGACTCTTAAGCCAATTTACAGAAACCCAACAGAATCCTCCAGAAGCAAACACTTAAGGTGATGCCTGGATATCACTGATGGACATATAGACTGACAGATGGACAAACTGTATAGTGTGGTCAGTGATGTGATGTGAAGTTCACTATTTTATGGTGAAGTAAGCTAGTGTTGGACATTAGCTCATAAACCCCTGGTCATCACTCCCTCTACCTTATGGCCCAAAGATGGTCCTTTGTGGCTCTAAAAAGAAAAGATGGTGAAGGCAGAAATGCAAACTCCTGGTTTTGAAGTGGTCGCCCAAATATAGCCCCTTCTGTTGCACGGCCTCATGCTGATCTTTTTTTAGTAGCTAATACACACAAGTGTATATAATTTTGTAGTAAATGGTTAAATAAGCCTCCTGCATGGACTGGGCACTGGATTAAGGAAAAGTCATGAAAGTTGCTTCGTTGTTCATATTTCCTAACACATTTTCATCCACAACTATTGTGTAATCACTCTAAAACACCACTAGCCTGGCAGGCCAAACTATACATGAACTGTATAGTCTGGAATCGGACCACTGAGAGAGCTGAAGCCTGTGGGTGGATTCAACCACTGTCGTTCAAACTGTTCCTGCACGTAATAGGCCAGTTCTGTGACCAATCAGAGCAACCGACAGTGTGACATATTCAGAGCTACAAGCGGAGCCAGTTGGTATATTAGACTTTTACCGTAGCCGGTCGGCAAAACAGCAAATCCATCCTTCTTTAAAACAAATGACCTGAGTGCTTCTTTCCGCTCAACTTTCAAAGAAAAGCCCAAGTCTAACTCTAAGAAAATTGACAACAAAAGCCGATTCAAACGAGCGTGGTTCGTTAGCCACATCCATCTTGCTCTCTCTGGTTGTTCTGCTATCTCGCTGTTGCACAGCCCTGTCGTCATCGTGCAAAGCCCGCCCCAATAACTCACTACACAGACAGTGTTTTGATTGGTCCGACATACTTTGTGTCGGACCAATAATAGGCTCCTATCGTGTGATTCTAGACCACAAACTTGGCAAGAATATTTTCTGCTGCTATGTGGTCTAGATTTCTAGGCTAAAATACATCAACAATACTGTAACACACCTGGTACTGATTGAGGAGGTGACGGATGTAAGCAGTGACTTTGACCGACGATCCCGCACGTGTCACCATTCCTGTTTACCCATCTGACGGTCTGACGCAGGCTTTGGCTTTAGTCATACTGTGTTTCAGTCTGAAACTAGTTTCTCAGAATTGGCCTCATTTTGTCAAAACCTTTATTCATTTGTTTCTGTTTTGAATTTGTTTCCGTTTCTTACTGCTCCTTATATATGGTGGTTTTTTTTCCCTCTTCTAATATATATTATTAAAAGCCTATTTGTGTATATTTCTTATATAAATTCTGTCCACACATGCCTGATATTTTCATCTGCTGCCATTTTTCTCTCCTCCAGAAGGAGAAACTTGAGTAGCATTCATATCTGAATATCATTTATTGGTTTAATGTTTTTCATTTGCACTTAGATGCCTTTATGCCTTTTATAAATATCCCCACCTCTCCCATACATAAAAGCTTCTTTGCAGAATTTCAAAATGAACTTTTAGTAGGACAGACAGAAAACAAACAGCAGGCTAAGACACGAGGAAAGAGGTTAGATCTGTAGAAATATAAAGTGACGCTGGTGATTGGAGGATTCTGCAACCTGACGTGTTACATTTATTTACAGCTCATCCAGACTAATGTGCATGTGCATGGAAGTCTATAAACGCAATCACTAACACATACTTTTGCATATATATTATTATCCTCTCTGACATAATCATGATTCTTTCTTCACACACAAAGGTCATATCTTGTTAGCTTCATTAGGCGTGTTAACTCTCATTTTTTCCCTTTCACCAGACACACACACACACACACACACACACACACACACACACTATATATCCACAGTTAAATCAAGTCATCTGACTCCACTTGTGTCTCTGCTTGTTAAATTCTTGACTTGTTCAACACACAAATAACCACACATGCACACCTGTCCATGGACATTCGTATCACACAGATGTACGGCGATACACACAAAAACAAAACATAAAACCCACACACATGTCACTGTCTCTTGCCAACTCATATGCACACACACGTCCACACACTGTCTGCGCCTCTCTGTCTCATCTGGTTAGCTTTGCAGGCTGGGCTAATTGACAGTTCATTACCGGATTGTTCTCTTAACAGCGAGCACCACTGACAACTTCAAGCCCTTACACGGAGCTGCATGTTGAGTTTTCATAACAGCGTATTGTATTTTTAACCAGCCTGTTTTTTTTCCCTTCCGCTTAAATCCACCATGATGCTGCTCGAAAACCTTACCCAGACCTCTTTTGTCCGCAAAGCCTGGAAAGGTTAAAACATGTGACACACTTAAACCACATTAGAAGATTCACAGGTACAAATACGGCAACTGTTTTGTTGATGAAGTCAAAGTGGACAAGAAACTGGCTGAGAAGAAACACATATGCCTTAAGGACCTACAACTTGAACAACACTGTGGCACAACACTGTTAATACTTTGAAAATGCCCATTAGCATTGGTTCAAATTAAAAGCATGTTTCAGATTTATATTTCCACACTTTTCTCAATACAATGTCCACCAATTCAAAAGTACTTAAACTATAATCTTAGCAAATGCATTCTTGAAGCCATTAATTAAAATCTTCATGGTAACACACTTCAAATGACTTCTAAGTGGCTCCTGCTGCCTAAACTATAGCTCTCTGCCTGCTGTGCCAGTCAATGTACAACAGTCACTAAAACATGAGCAACTTTTACACGGAGATCCTGGAAAAAAGGTGAGATGGTGATCCTACCTTTTTGCTACCACTGACCAATTTACACAGTGAAGGCATGGAAATAACAGAGGTGAAAAAGGCCAGACATTCACACAGCGGACCTGTGTTCTGGATTTAAAGGGGCAGTGATGTATAACTTGCGCATCAGAAGTACCCCGAGCATAGCGGTGTTGCTAACGTCTCCAGAGTCTTTCATCACTCCACAAATGTTAGCACTGATAGAGGCCTCCACCTGAAGTCACAACAGCTCGTGGATCTCGGCATCTCCCCACTTCTACAGTTCTTTCTGGTTGCGTTGACATATTTGTTTACTGTAAATGGCCCATGCTCTTTTTTAAAATCCCCCTGGTGTGGAGGTCGCACACAAAATACATCATCAAATCATCACATCTTGGTTGTGGAACAAGACGTGTTCCTTTTACATAGCGTTCCAGAATCATGATTACACCTTTATCATGGCTCTGTTACTACCTCCAGAGGCATTTTAGAGCCGTGACAGAGGTGGGACCAAATGATCCAACCATTTCTGTGACATCTTTAGGTCAAAGACATAACTTTATTTCATAAGTTGTATAAATTACTTTCATAAGTTACAATAAGTTGATAATAAATATGTTAAATCTATGCTAAGATCAGTTCAAATGTAGTTGGCTCAGGAAGTGATGGGAGTGAGAGGTTGAAATATCACTCTGCATCAAGTAAAGGAAACAAAAATGGAAATTTCGTCCAAACCTGTTCAATGCATTATGCAATTAAGTAAGCATAAACTGCTTGGTAGCTAACACTGACCAAAGCAGACCAATCCATCACATGCATCGACCCATCATTCACTCCTGCATGAACTGCCTTCTGCTGACTACTCTGCCAGTCTGCTGCTACTGTGCTCCTGCCACTTTTGTCGAACTGTTTCCTGCTGCTGTTAACCTGCCTGTAACCTGTCACCTGTGTTTAGACCTCCTGCCTGTCCAACTGCCCCGCATTCTTACCTCTGCCATTCACATTGTTTTTTTTTTCCCTGCTCAGAGTGATATCTTATTGCACCTGTATTAAAGTGTTTTTGTAGTTTAGCCCATGTTCCGCTTCTTTCTGCATTACTTGCACTTGTGTATCTGAAATTCTGAAGTTTGCATCCATATTTTGGCATGGGGGTACAGGGTGCAAAATAAATCTGGAAGCACATGATAATCTAATGCAAAGTCCAGTATGAAGCTTGTTCACTCATTCATCTTCTGAACACGCTTTTTCCTCACTAGGGTCACGGGAGTCACATGGAGCCTATCCCAGTTACTTAATGGCAAAGGCGGGGTACACCCTGGACAAGTTCATTGCAGGGCTGCCATATAGATGAACAATCACATTCACACCTACAGGCAATTTAGATTAACCAATTAATGCACGTCTTTGGATTGTGGGAGGAAGCCGGAGTACCCAAAGAGAAGCCACACAGACACGGGGGGAACACGCAAACTCCACACAGAAAGGTCCCCCACCAGTGACTAGTGCGGGAATCGAACCCAGGACCTTCTTGCTGTGAGGCACGAGTGCTAACCACTGCACAAGTAAATGTGTTATTTGTTCTTAAAAAATAAAAAGGTGCTAAGAAAATCGACCTCACATTTACAAATTGACAGATTTTTCTTTAGATAATGACTTCCCCCTCTTCATAAATTGTACCTAAGCAATTATTAACCCCATGAAAGGACATGATACTGATGTTTGACTAAAGATGCAAGATCTCAGTCTTTAGATGGTGTTTGAAGGTAGACCAGAGTTGGATCACTTTGAATGGAGTTCTGTGTGAGAAGCGGATCACTTTGCTGAATAAATAATTGTTTTATGGAAACTATTGGTTCTGTAACAATCAGACAACTTCTGTGATGATCTTTAGCGTCTTATAACATGAATAACTGAACTGCGTATTTACAATAGCTCTACAGACTGTCAAGTAACTGAAACATAGACTCAACACATGACTTTTTACTCTTTTTTTTCTTTATATTGTCAAAACTAATGTTCAAAATAACCAACCATAATGCTCAGTTCTCCCATAACAACCTCAAGATCCTCTCTGCTAAACCACATGACCAACTGTACACATTAGAAGGTTTGACCAGATACAATTGGGCCATAGTGATACATGATAGAGGTAATTAGCTGCAGGTTAGCGGTTCTAATCTCATTAACAGTAAAACTGGTAAGACTGCAGTCTTTTGGCTTTAGTCTAAATATATTTAACAGCAGGGCTACGTGAACACACAGAAACTAAAAGAATTCAAGAATGCTCCAAAAACCTCTGGAAGTAAATGTCCTGCTGCAGGAAGTGAGGTCTTATTTAGTAGGATCAATAGTGGAGATTCATTCATTTTCAAAACTGTTTAGTCCTCGAAAGGGTCGCAGATCAATAGTGGACAGAAATAACAAAATAAAAATCCAGTTAATCCTAGGTAGCTTCCCAAATAAAATCCTAAACAGGGGCATTAAACTTATCTGTATTATTAAAAGTTCATTGTCTAATTTTTGACATCTACTTGTGAATCTACAGAATACAAAAATTAAAAATAAAATAAATACATGAATATTTTTTTTTAAACTCAGGAAAAAATAAATAGTGCAGTAATTTATTGGTTTGTTAATTCTGGAGACTACTAACTGGTTCACCCTCAAACGTCGATGACAGTAAATTAGCATCGTATAACTAGATGAAGAAAAGGAAGTCCAGTGGAGTTATTGTAGGAACATGTGGAACAGCATACTGGGCTCTGTGAACAATAATCTAGTCCATAAACACTTACTAAACACTCCTCAAGGTAATTTTTTTTTCTTGTGAATACACGCTAATGAAAACAAATGCGTTTTATTTTCTATAACTACAATTAATTCTTATTAAATCCCCCTAGGTCTTACACACTGGACCTTCAGTGCCACAGTAATTTCAGCTACATCCATGGGACAGGTTAACACCATTTGTTTGCTGACACTAACTAACACTACAATACCCATAAGGCACAGCCGCTGGAGAAACGAGCTGAAACTAAATGGTAAAAACAAAAAATGTGAAGCTCTATAATTGTGAATTTATTGCTTAAAATGCATCCTGGGAATTGTAGTCTAACAAAGTTAGATATTTTTCCTCTATTTAACTTCTTAAGTGATTTATCACCATTTATGATAATATCGTCCTCTGTATTTAGCATGTTTTCAGTCTAAATTAGGTATTTTCCTATAGACCAATGCCACATGATGTCACAAGTCACATGACTTATGTTTATGCAGACATATTGGAACACAACCCACAAGCTAGAAAGAGCAGTACCAGGTTTGTTCGACAGATAGTTGTACAGAATAATTGTAGTCATGGTTAACTTTTAGGCAGTAATAGGCTGCTCAATCAGAGCGGGACATGGTGAGAAGTATTTCCACAGGATCTCCTCTGTTTTAACCAACCAGGGTGAAAAATATAAGGAACTCAGTGCCCAGAGACAGTGTATCGAGTATGGTAGTAGTTGTAGGATCACCTCCTGGCTGGATATTACCTAAAATCAGTTAAAGTGGTGAACAACAGAGATGCAACAGTGCAGGTTATCCACGGTTTGGTTCATATTGTGGTTCTTGGGTCATAGTTTGGGGAGGGCTGGCAGGGGTCAGATATGGAGCCCAGCTGTGTGCTGAGCCCTGGGACTCAGATGGGTGCAGGGCATGGCTCTGACGTCCTGTCAAGCCAGAACACCAGCACCGGCTGGCTTCTGTGTCTGGTGGTCTGGCTCCACATGACGCCAGCACCAGCCGGCTTCTGCATCCAGTGTTCTGGTTTGACAGGACGGTGGTACAAGCCAGCCTCTGTGTCCGGCGTTCTGGCTCAACAGGACACCGGTTCCAGCCGGCCTCTGCATCTGGGCCGTGCCGTGAACCATGACTGAAGAGCCACAACAGGTGCCCGTGGTGTTCCTGCTCCCACTCAGCCCATGTCTTTTTAAGGGTCAAACCCATCAATCACAGCCTGTTTGTCATAGCGTTGCCTTTCAGTAGGTTCAGAGTTTAAAAACAGCGTTCCATATGTAAACAATAAACTTTCACTAATAATCAATCCAAAATATCTTATCACTGATAGAGCAGCTGCTAACCACACAGTCCGTCGGTCTGTTACCTCCACTCCTGCCTTCCATCACAGAGGTATATCTGTTTACTTACAGTACTGCTGTAGGTGGCATCGGTCTATTTATCATGTAGATGTTCATTAAAGCTAAATTCAAAGGTTGTTGAGTCCGACACAGAAAACTGAAGAAAACCTGACATTTTCAACAAATATATCATTAACTGAACATAAACCCAGTCTCCATCCACTGTCATTGATCAAACTCTATGGGTTTTACTGGTGAATCAATGTTGTAGAAGATGACAGGTTTCCACATTCATTACTCAGCCTCTGAACGTCCAAATGGGTCATATCTGATTACCACGAAAAGATAACAAACTGTATTTTACAATATTTATTTACATGAAATTATAGGATTAATGGATCAACAGTTATTAGGCAGTTTAGATGAGTAGATGGTTTTCGTCACCGGTTGCTGTTTGGGTCTTTATGGGTTAAAGTTATAAAACCTCATAACAGAGACAGAGACTCACCTCAGACACTAGTCAGTTCTTCAAAACAAGACAACAGGACTTTGATTTGGAACATCGTGACTTCTTTATGTACCTTCAGATCAGAGACCATTATCAAAAGGAGATAAAACCAGACCTCCCAGGTGAAGTAAACCAGGTCACTGAAATTGTGGGGAAAGCATGTAAGAACGGAGGAGAAAAAGTGATATCCAAACTGTATCAGGGATTGGTGACAAACAGAAAAACTTCAACTCTGTATATTAAAGATAAATGGAAAAAAGAACTGATAACAGAATTAAGTCATGATACATGGTATGAATTACCAAGTGACTATATCTAACTCCAGAAATTGGAAAATATTTTGTTGGAAAAATATCATGAGATTTTTTTTAGAACACCAAAGATGAAAAAAGGCTTAACTATCATTACATCAGCCCTGCTGGAGGTTGTGCAGTGAGCAGGATGTGGGACATGCACGTGTACATAATGATCCCGATATTGGAATAATATCAGTGAAGAATGTGGAAAATTTTTGGGATACGAACTACCAAGGACATGTTCTGTGCTATATTTGGATCATTTAACAGGAAAAGACATCAAGCAAGGAGAAATATTTGATTAAAATCCTCTTGGTAACAACTAAAAAAGCCATCACATGAAAATGGTGCAAAGAGGACC
>JAQQZY010000008.1:36474395-36485709 GCA_030068375.1 Ostorhinchus rueppellii
ACACACACACACACACACACACACACACACACACACACACACACACACACACACACACACACACACACACACTAGTAGGTGGCTGCTGCCATCTAAGGTGCTGCCAGACCTACTGGGAGCAATTTAGGGTTCAGTGTCAAACTCGAGGACACTTCGACATATGAACAGCCGGAGCCAGATTTGAAACATCAACCCTTTGAACCGCCAACCCTTTGGTCATTGGACAACCCGCTCTTCCAACTGACCCACAGCCACCCTACAGCCACACAAAGGTGGCTTTGTGAGATTTTTCCACTCTAGGACCCATTTTCCAAAAATACTGTTTCAGGGAACCGACAACGCCGGTGTCATGTGGACGAAAGGCCGAAACAAAATTAACCTTTTGCAGATTGACATCATTTTGTTGTCATGTGCACAGGCACACGCCATATATCATCACATTACTGTGGCAACAAGAGGCTAATGAATTCCTGGAACAGTATCCATGATTATCTCTGTGGCAACAACATATTGTTACTGCTTATTGTCACAGTACAAATACTAACATATGATTGGCTCTGTAGCAATAGACAAACTAATATTTCATGACACAGTACTGTGGTGGTGGCCATTGCCTTTTTGTTTTTGGGGTTTTTTTTTTAATTTTTGCCAGTTAAGCAGAGGTAATAAAGTAAATATTAGTAAATATCCCAACTTTTCTGGGAATAGGGTTTGCATTTTACACACTAATGGTTACCTGTTTAGTAACAGTGGAACAAAGAAAAAGAAAACTTCAAACTAAACATGGAAAAAATTAAGGACACGTCTTCTGTGGAGCTGCTGTCCTTGTCCTTGTCCTAGCCCTGCATTGTAATTTGTGCTTACAAAAGTGAATTTCACAGTCTGGAATCAGACTCAACCATCAAATAACAAACTCTGAAAACACTTAACAGCCTCAATCCCACCCAAAGTCAATTAAAGGTGTTTTTAATCCTCAAACATCCCATCTCTTAAAAGCCTTGTTTGTATTACCGGTTACCCTATCACTCCTTCTTTGATTATTTCCTCTCATCACCACTCCGTCTTCTTCTTTAATTTATTTCACACTCTCTTAATCCTTCGATCTATCTTATTATCCTTCTTAGTTATCGTCTCATCAAGGTTTTTTTCTGCACCTATTTCTCTCATCTGTCCCCTTTCTTTCTTTGTTTGACCCTGAAACTTGTGCCTAATGAGCTCTATCGGAGTGTGTGTGCCTTTCAGATAGTATCTGTTTTGCAGTACGTTGTGAAGTGGAAGCTAATGATGGGGTAATTAGTGACAATGTCTTAGCTATTATAACACGCAGCCTTTCAGATGACATAATCAGCAATTTTTTCACTTCAGTGAGACAATTTATTAGGGCTCAAATATAATCTGACAACATCCTATCATTTTCCCAGTTCCTTCTATGCATATGTACACACAAAAGATATCTACTCTTATTTACTGTTTAATATGGAAGTGACTTGTTTTACAGACATAGCACAGACACAGTTTACAGTAAAGCCTGGGCGATATTAGCCAAAGGGAAGATTTCCTGCCCGTGATTCATATATACCCCGTTCTGATCAGTTATTTATATCCTCAGCGTGGACAAAATCTATCCATTCTCATAGTAAGTACTGCTGCTTTACCAACTCACCATATCAAATAACTAAAAAATAGGACCAATGGCCCTGTATCTCACCAGCATGTTCTATCAAGAATCAATAACTTCAATTTGTGAGGTTGTCAGCTTCCGCTGTTATGTTTGAGTCCTGTGGTCTTGATGCAGGAGATCAATCTCCCAGTAGAAGTGGGTGGTACTTTCACCAGAGGAGAACTCAACAAATAAAATTCATTTATAGCCTCCCATCAGTGCAAAAGTAAAAACAGATATATTTTTTAACCAATTCCATGTTATAGGCCATCAAAATATGACCCACTGTAACTAATAGCAAATTCTATGTTTAAAAAATTTGGAGAAAAAAAAGAAAAATCAAGCATTTTCAAAACTATGAGGAAACTTTGCAAACATCGTCCCAAGAAAGCTACAGGAAAAAAATTCATGAACCTGATTAGTAGTTTCAGAGAATAAGATTATTAAGATTGAAATGTAGAACTTGGTGGCTGAGTTTCATCCTTCAAGGCCACTCAAGGTCAAAGGTCATAGACCCAAAACAATGACTGCCTATCAGTGTTTGATAGTAACTGTACTGATGTCCTACTCTAGTTTACCATTTTGAAAACAGTAGGATGAAAGATGAGATGCTTTAGGGGACATAAATGACTATATTTGGATGAAAGGGGTGGATGTCAGAGGCGAGCTAATGTTAACCCTTAAAGACCCAAACATCCAACAGCAAACAAAAGCATCTACTGATCTAAAATGTTTAATAACTGTTGATCCACTAACATGGGCGTGGTAGTGGGAGTGGGGGGGTGGACCTGACTACCCACAGCCCGAGTAGGGTGAGGGGCCCGTGAAAGTCCTGATTTTTTATTTATTTACTTTTTTTTTTTTTTTGTGATGTTTTCATTTCAAAGGAATTGGGACCTCCTATTAACTAGTGTCATTATTTATTTCAAATATATTGATAACATCAACTGAGAGAATGAACTTTATGTCAATGTCCTCCCAACATATTGGACATTCTTGGGGGCCCTCTTGGAGGCGCAAATTGGTTTAGTCCGCCTGGCAGCGACCAGCAACTAGTGTAAATCAGTGAGTCCAGATTGAACCACCTGGGGGCTAGACATCATGCTGCCCAAGAAGCAAAAGTCGAGGTATCAGAGGAGGAAAGAAAAAAAAGAAAGAAGGCAGTAGCAGTTGTTTTTACAGCAGCTTTTTTTCCCACAAAGGTGAACAACGTTTGCTTGTTATGCAAAGTCCAGTTTAAGTTTACAATGTTTGTATGCTCACATGAAGTCTTTAGTTTACCGAGTTACCAACGAGGCTGCTTGGGGCTATTGGTATAAAGACAATTATGGGCTAGCTAATGTTAGCTGTCAACATGAACCAGCTGCAGAAACAAACAGTAGTGGAGCCGCAGCAGCTGGAGCAGCAGTGACCAGTCCTGGCGGCTCTTCCGAAGATGAGGCTCAGGCTGAGATCAGAGATGAGCAAAGACAAGGGGAGATTGTTGTTCCAGTATTCAAGGGTGAGCTTCCCCCTCCGACCCCTCCAACCCCTCCTTATGTTGGTTTGCAGTGTTGTACCTGAACGCGTTCATATTTTTGGTGAACATGAACTGAACACACTGTTTTACTGCCTGATGAATGAACTGTGAACAAGTTCATTCTGTCTGTGAACGGCATGTTCTATTTGACTTGGTTCAGTAGGTGACACATTCCTTTAGTGTTCCAGGTGAAATAAACCGTGCGCAAATGACCACGGGCGCAAAGTCTTGCAGACCGCCCTATTTAGATGAGGACTTTGCGTGCGCTACTGTGTCGTCATGGAGACAGCATGCTGTAAAAACTGCTCTGGGATACCCCAGCACTGATGAATATGAAGGTGTGAGTGCACGCAAGAGAGAGAGAGAGAGAGAGAGACGTATGTCAGTTGTCCTAGTTTAATAGTAATCTGCTCCTGGTGGAACAGGACATGAGGGGCAGGCTCATAAAGATGGGGCCATATGTCTCAAATTATTATTTTTTTCTCCTGTGATTCCATAAATGTTGCTGTGTTCAGCACACACTGCTTCTGTGCGTTGCCTTTGTTTGCCGTCTCCTCATCACAACAACTGCACCAGTTTATGGTGAGCCTGTTCCAGTTGTACCTGCCTTTCAGACGCTAAATATAGACACAAAATCAGCCACTGAATTCAGTTTAAGGTTTGGTAAATCATATTGCACGCACAAAATAAATACTTGCATTTACTTCCAATAATGTTGTCCCTTCTGTCAGAAACGCCCATATTACATATTCATTAAGGCAAACACGCTGAATAGATTGCTTGAGCTATTTTGTTCTTCTGAGGACACAATCTTCAGTGTGTCCTCTTCAGCTTCAATGTGCTTTTATGTGCGCAGTCCAGTTTACACATGTTTTTACATGAAAACATCTTTAGTAAATCAGGCCCAAAAGTCTTTTAAACAGTTTTAACAAAAAATGTCAGTGTCCCAATATTATCAATAGAACAAACTGGCCAACTGATATGACTCAACGTGCACAGTGTATTAGTACACCGTGGTAATCCACACTGGTAATTTCTTTCTTTTTTTCCTCCGTCTGTCTCGGTTTTTTATGCAGGTAGTGAGCTGTCCATGGTGCTGAAATGACATGGAACACTCATTATTTTTGTTGTTAATTTAAATTGAGAATTTTGAATTTTTGATTTTTCTTTTCTGGCTGAATTTTGTAAACAAATCTGTAAAAAGTTATTTCTCTTTTATTTCCATTTCTCTGACAGAGTGCTCTGACCACAACTTGACAAAAAGAACACAGAACACTCATTACTTTTTTGTTAATTTCATTTGACGGGATTGTAAGGGACAATAAAGTATCCATAATATCCGTATTTGTTGCAAACCAACCTGAATCCTCATCTTTTCTGCCGAGTGCCGGATTCTTGCCCTGGTTATGATTTTAACACTTGGTCAAAATGCATCGTTTTACATGGAAAAATATCTGCATCTTTGAGATACATGGATGACTTTACTGCATTCTTTCAGCTTATAATGCATCGTGGATGCAGGATGTGTATCTGGCAAACATAATTATGTTTATGGTTTACGTGGTAGGGCCCCATATTAAGTAATGAAATGGGCCCCCTGATACCAAAGGCCACCTCTGACTACACCACTGGAGAGCGGGTCATCCAATAACCAAAGGACTGGCAGTTTGAATCCCACTCTGTGCTGTTGTCTCCTTTGGCAAGACACTTCCCCACCTTGCCTCCAGTATCACTTAGACTAGTGTATGAATGTTCGGTGGTGATTGGAAGGGTCGTTGGGTGCAAATTGGCAGCCACACTTCTGTCAGCCTGCCCCAGGGCAGCTGGGGCTGCAAACGGAGTTTACCACCACCAGAGTGTGAATGAATAAATAATGGATCAATAATGTAAAGTGCTTTGGGTGCCTTGAAAAGTGTTATAGAAATCGAATTTATCATCAGATACGACCCATTTGGCTCCATAGTCAGCGTGGAAGCAGTGATATCTTCTGAAATATTGATTCAATATTGATCCATATTGATCAGTAAAATCCTTGGGGTTTGATAAATAAAAGTGATTTCATACACTTGTTTTTACATTCACTTATTATTCACTTATCTACATGATCTGTGAATTAAATATTGGGAAAAACATGATTTAAACTGAAAAATACAAAATACTAAATAATATCAATGGTAATAAATTACTTAAAGGTTAAATATAGAGAAAAAAAATCATTGCCACAATAGTAGCACTGGGTATTTATGGGTTAAATGGTAACTTACTGACTAGCACTTTTACATTCTTAGTGTAAACTGTTAACCAAGTCTATTCACTTTTATTTGTAGAGCACTACATCACAACCAGGTTACCTCACAGGGCTTTACAGAACTAGTTTAATATGAAAACAATCATACCTAACTTGAGTTGTCTTCACTGTCACACACCAGTCAAGACCCTGAAACCAGTATTCATTCATCTTCTATACCCGCTTAATCCTCACTAGGGTCACGGGGTCGCATGGAGCCTATCCCAGCTGCTTAGGGCGAAGGCGGGGTACACCCTGGACAAGTCGCCAGTTCATCGCAGGGCTGAAACCAGTATTGTCATGTTTTATTTGTATGGCACCATTCATAGTCAAGGAAATTCAAAGTGTTTTACAAAACACATAAAATTACATTACGATCATAGAGAATAATAAAAACAATCAAAAGGAAAGTGCAGAAAGGATGAAAAACAGAGATTAAAACAAACATCAGAGACAGTTCAAACAAAAGCTAAAAACAGTCTTGATTAAATTGTATCAAAACAGTTAAAACTATAAGTTGCAGTGCAAGTATTAGAAGTGGAAAAAATAACTAAATATACATATGCTGTCAGGGTAAAACAGAAAATTCATAACTGCATTGTGCATTCCATAATTGCACTTTCAACTGTAATCTACAGATGAAAGAACTGACAGCTAAAGTTTTCTCCCTCTATCTTTGAATTTCTGTTTGTTCTGAAAAGGAGACGACGAGATAGAGGTCAGCGACGGCGTTCCTTCTATTCCTCTTGTCTTCTATTCTTCTACATGACCCACCTGATGGGAGCTGACAGCGGATCACAGCTTACAACTACAAAAAGAAAGGAAAGGGTAAAGGATGCTGCCGGTGCTGCCGGTGCACAGATAGATAGTAGAAAGTAGATGGTGCTGGGCAGGTTTTCACAGAAGGAGGGACCTGTTCAATCCCTGCTGGGCCTGTAGATTACAGAAAATAGCAGCTGGGGTGGATGGATGGGTAGGGGTGCAGAATATGACAGGACATCCCAACTACTATTTCAACACAGCCTTTCCTGATGGAATACGTCGAGAAAAAAAAGAGTAGAGAAAGTATGTTAAGGCCTGGTTTAGATGATTTTTTTTTCTTCTGTGAGTCTGACTTGAATATTTGATGGAACCCAACAGACTTTAAAAGTGTTCAGCGTCTGAAGTCCTGCTGTTCCTCTGTGTCTTGTAGCTCGAGGCAATTTCAGTGAGGACACTGATTTGGACTTTTTTGGCACAAATAAATTTGCTTTTCCAAGTTTAGATTCTGGTATGTACATGCATTAAGGCTAAGTGCCAATGTAACTGTCCTCAAACAAAAGCAAGCACTCACAAGTTGGATATTCAGTTATGTGGCTCAAGAAACCTGCAAGAACTCTGAACTCTTGACAGATTCTAATGGGAGTCATTTAAATCCAATAAACTCAGATGAATGTGTAATTAGTTGAGGTGGAACATGGGCGTTTGAGGCTGTTAAGGCTTGCCACAGGCATTCAATTTGGTTGTATCAGGAGATTTAGAGATGAAGATTAAGAATTCTTTCTTTTAATTGACATGAACCCAGTTTAGTGACAAAGGACCATCTGGTGAACACTCAAGTCATCTTCAGCACACCAATAAAAAACATTATGTTTCAGTCCCTTTCATTTTTTAGATCCAACATTGTGCTCAACATCCATCCATCTTCAGGGTCCCAGCAGATCCATAAAAAATCTTGGCAATTTTGGTTCTTGATTTTTAATTTCTTCAAATCTGACATTGCAGGAGGTGAATACTCAATCCGGAGTAAATGAATTAATGCATTCCAGTTACATTCCGTATTGTACATCCTCTGACAATGTCCATTTCCATTCATACAGGCACAGTCTAAAGGAAACCTGCCCTACATCATGAAACCTGGTCATTCAGCACATTTTTTGATAACATTTAAAGGTGGGGTAGGAGATCTTGGAAACATGGTTCAAGCAAGCTACATTTTGAAAACGAGAAAAGCCCTCGGAGAGCGCAGACCTCCGCCAAGATAGTGTTTGTATTTTTTTTTTTTAAGGTCGTGTTTGTACTTTCCTCCACTAGATGGCGGTGAATGACCTCATGCTCTATTTCACAATGATAAAGAATCCTTTAAAAAGTTCCTGGATCCAGACGGTGATTCAAAACACCTCCAAACTGTAGTCATGTCTTCCTTGACCCAGGGTTGACATATACTGAAAATTTCATCAAAATCTGTCCATAACCTTTTGAGTTATGTTGCTAACAAACAAAGTTGGATGGATGGTTACAAACAAACGCACAGTAAAACATAACCTCCTTGGCGGAGGTAATAAACAATTCAAAATTCCAAGTTCATGAGCGCTGCACAATTCGCCCAGCTCCAGCTCGCAGGTCCAAGTGTACACCCTGACTCTTACAGAACAGCCCCAATTCATACCTAGCTGGCTACAATGATGTTCTCCAGTGATTTATGTTAGTGACTAAACAGTTCATCAGGTGAACTTTTTATCCTACTATAGCTAATATAACTAGCCAAGCTCTGGCTCTGGCTTCATTTCCTGTACAAGCGCCCCAAGCCTCTGAGAACGCACGATTCATGCCCAAAGAGAGCTTTGAAAATTGACAGCTGCGTTTGATAGACATATCACCAGTCAATCATTTGAGTGGGCTGGTTAAAATGATTGGATGGTGTTTTTCAGTCCTGTTCATTCCACAGGCGATAAAATTTGTGTGTGTTTTTGTTGTGAGCATTTAATGAATTAGTTGTAATCAGGGTATGAAGGGGATTTTAAGTAATATAGTGAAAAAATGCTCCAGGAAAACAACTCCTACCCTTCTTTTAAGTTGCTGTACTGTTATTGTACTTATTATTATACTATTATATTATGAAAACATAAAAAAGATACGCATCAATAAATCTATGTCAGTATTTAGCAGCTTTTTTTTACCATCCACTTTCTTGTTCCATTTAGTTTTCAGTTCTTTCAACTTCACATTACTTATATTTATCTGGTGAAACCAGCCAAGGTCATTTTGACCTCAACATTATTTCATACTCACTCATTGATTAGCTCCAACTATGGATTTTCTCATACATTTTCAAGTAATAACTTCTATTTAACTTCATGGGACCTTGAAAAACCCTAGACTTCTGCTATTTGATTTGGTGTGAAGTTTTACAATTTGACCCTTGGAGTTAAATGTCCTGGTTACACGCACAGTCAAGGCTCATGGTTTGATATTTGGTTAAAATTTGTTTAACATCAAATATTATTTACAATATATATTAATATAAATAATTTCTGCAGAATTTTACAGTCAAACAAGCAATTACTATGTCAGTGGTTGTGACACTGCTCCATTATTCTGTTTTATTTGAAAACAGTTAATTGTAACTGTAATATTACATTCTGTGGATGTATTTCATGAGCAACTATGTCGACTGTTTTCTCGGTGCTACCTGCTGAGTGTGGTTTTCACTGGATTTTGAGAATTTGTAATTTGGTTATACATAAATCATGTCACATTTTCAGACTTTACTGAACTAATCATTAACTAATAAATCATTATTAAATATTTCCTTTTTCGGCTAACAAGCATTAAGGGGATTAAACATGTGATAGACATCTGATATTTCTGAGTCAGTTGTGGAAAAACTTCACTTCTACACAGGGGCATCAGTTTGATCTGTATTTATATTTGATTTGTCCAAACAGGACAGTGCAAAAGGTTCCAGCAGCTTTACAGGCTACCTGTAGTGAAGTTTCACAGCTTGTTATTTCAGAAGATCGCATCTAATACTAGTGGTTCCTGTGGGTAACATGTCATAGCCCCTCGTCAAATATGCGTAAATACTAAGTCACTGCTCTGTCAGTCATAGTCAGTGATATGTTTCCTCCACGTGACACCCTACAATGTAATAATTTACTGAAAATGTAATAATGCCTGAAAATGTAATAACATTTGCACTTGATTGAAAATGTAATAAAACCCAATAAATGTAATAACTTTACCAATAATGTAATAAGATATCCTGACTGATTTTGTAATATCTGCACTTTAACCCAGTAGTCGTTCTGTTGTTTCAAATCCAGTGTTTTTGACAGTCGGAGATTGTCAAAACACAAAATGTAGAACTTTGGACTGAAAATGAACATATTTATTACATTATCTGTCAAGTTTTGCATTATCAGTTTTGGAAAAAAAAAAAAAGACCCACCTGAAAATGTAAAATATCCCCAATAATGTAATAAGGTATTACATTATCTGTAAAAATGTTATTACGGTATCAGTCAGGATATTTTATTACATTATTGGTGAAGTTATTACATTATTGACAATGGGTTTTATTACATTTTCGATCGAGTTAAGTGCAAATTTTATTATGTTTTTAGGCGTCATTACATTTTCAAGAAATAATTTCATTATAGGGGGCTGCACTCCATCATGGGCTGTTCCAGCACCGGTAGTGATGCAGACATGTTGATTTGTCCGATTACTTGGGCTGTGATGGACTGGTCACTGATCCTGTGCTAAAGACACCGGTCTAAGATGACACATTATGGGCCAGTGCTGAGTCGCGTCTCCAGGACAGTGATGGAGTGTGAACCTTACACAAACACATGTTTTCCACTCAGTCTTGCTGACTGACTGCTGCTTGTTTACTCACACTTGATCAACCACAATCAACGTGGGTACATCAGTTCTGGCTGCTCCCATAGGTTCTGCCCCCGACTGTAATTCCCATAATAAAAAGGTCCAGTGTGGTACATTTATGGTGATTTTTTTTTTCACTGTTTTTTACTTATAAGCAAAAAAGCTGCAAATCCAAAGCACAATTAATGCTGTAAACATGACCAGTACAGGGAGACTTTAATGCTCTACAAAAGCAACTTCTGTCCAAATATCCATCTTCAGCTGCTTCAGGATTCTTTTTCTTTTTTTTTTTTTTGCCCCTGGTCCTCAGACTGTCGACCCTCTGACCTTATGTCCAGAGCTCTGCTGCTTCCATCTTGTAAAACAACTTCTTTCTTCAATAATATCTTTCATTGTGTTTGAGTTGGATCCTGACACCTATTGAGTACAACCTCAAAGTGTTAAGCACCTGCCAAATACTCCTTTGAACATCTTTCCCACTTCTTGTGAACCCATTTACTTTAAAGACGCTTGTCCAGTTTTGGATTGTATTTTGCTGCATTACAGTCAATCTTATTTCTATTTTTTAGGCCTGTGACTGGGCAAAGTCCAAGGAAGGTTAACACCTGGTCAGAAAATTATTATTATTACATTTTTGAGTAGGTTATTACTTATATTTTCAGAAAAAATATATTTTGAAATGAGAAACATTTTTTTGAGGAGTTTCATGAGTGTGAATGTTTGGAACGTTTTCTCCATCATTCTGGGCTCATTTGATAAACTCTCATAAATAAACTACATTTATTCCAAATACATTGATATTTAACTATTATATTATTTATTTTACGTCATATTCGACACACAGTGCAGAATATGACATATTTTCAGTTTTTACTACATCTGCTGACAAACAATGATGTTGTACTTGGAGAAATGTTTGTTGGACGTCTTGAAGTTATATGTGCAAATATTGTGACAACTAGTTATGAAACATAACAAACTAAGCATGAATTAAAACAGGTTGGAGAAATCCATTTGATTTTTGCCCAAATGAATATAACAATAGCTTTGCAGCAGCTGGAGGCTTCAAATTCAAAGTTTATCAACTATTAGGGTCCAAATACATAAATAAATAAATGAACCAAAGACTAATAAAAGTGGGTTTAGCTAAATATGAGCCCTTTAAGAGGTTAAAATATTTTGATATAAACTATGATAACTG
>JAQQZY010000008.1:36500200-36523730 GCA_030068375.1 Ostorhinchus rueppellii
CGTCTCCTGCCCGTCGCCCCCTTGGACCAAGACCCGCCTTCCGTCCCTCGACCCCGACTACCTCCGGCCCATCCTCGTTCACCTAGGGTCCAGTCCCTGGACCACCTTGGGCCCGGTTGCACATTGCAGTGCATCCTGGTGTGCGAGAGGAGGACTTGTACACACTCAGTGTGTCACAGAGTTTATTGTATTTCTTGTGTGCAAACCAGTAAACTCATTTAACTTTTACTTTTGTCTCTGGTCTCGCTTCTGGGTTCAAACTTGGTACATTACATTGGCCAAAACTATGCTTCTGTATTTTTCTATGTATTAGAAAAGTTTGAAAAGACAAAAATTTGAAAAAAATCACAAAAAAGTTTTCATGTTGGCTTAAGATAATGTTTGACTTTTTGGAAAATCTGCTTCATGATGAACTTGGTGATGATGAACAGGTTTCTCGAAAGAAGTTGTAATAGCAGATAGAGAAGTGAGATCTCTCCACTTCCTGTTGTGCACCATAGGACGTCATTTCAGACAAAACATCAAGAAAGTTGCAGTTTTATGTAAAACTCTTGAAGCTTTAGACTGTGAAACACCAAGTACAAACACTGCACATTCACAGAGGTGACATCATCTGAAGTGTCTCTATGGTTTGTTCAGAGTGTAGAGGTTTTCTGCAGATTGTAATGATTTTCGCTTCTTTTTAATGAAAGAACACACACACACACACACACACACACACACACACACACACACACACACACAGAATGAGGTGAAATGTGCCAATGTAAGGACCATTTAAAGGTTGACAATGTCAAACACATGCAGTCCATTTTATACTAAATTAGATGTTACTTTACTATCTTTGCAATAAATTGAAGTGTTCCATTTACACATGCAATGACAAGAGAATTCCTAATTAGATCACATTTATTTGTCTCTGACTGCGAGCCCACAGAGGACATTGGACAGTGTAGGTCTTCATCTCTCTAAAGTGAACACACTACTCATACACTATAAAAAACAAAACAAAAACAAACACTGTTCGAAATCAGCCCAATATTCCTAAATTTGGTCATATTGGCTCATATTGAAAAAAAGTCTGCCAACGGGGTAAGAAACAAATTCTTGGCTAATATTCTTAAAACAAGCAACAACAACAAAAAAACAAACAAAAAAAACCAAAACAATGTGCCTCAAAATTAGACAAAAATGCCAGAATTTTAACAAACAGTTCAAGTAATAAAATCACACTCATTTAAGACAGAATTACTTTAAACGAGGCATTTTAGTCTCTGGCTGTGTCCAAAATCCCTCCCTCCTCCCTATATAGTGACCACGCCATTTTGTAGTGGTGTCCGAATGCTTAGTGAGCATTGATGTTCCCTATATAGTGCACTTAATGTATCCCACAATTCACAGCGAAATGTAGTGGACAACCGATGGTCACTAGACGGCCCGATAAATCCCATAATGCATTGCGGCACAGCATTATTAAACAGCATTATTGGTATGTTTGAATTTTGCGACAGTAATGACATAATTAACGGTGCGGCGATGTAGTGTCTGAAACCATTTTCCATTTTGATTGATGAGTTCACTGTATAGTCCACTACATAGAATTCCCTATGTAGTGGGAATTCTACTGTAGGGAGGAGTGAATGAGTGAGTGATTTCAGACACAGCATCTGAATGAGTTGGCTATAAGAATTTAAGTCTTAAAATAAGAGGAACAAGTAGGAAAAAAAATCATCAATCCCAGGTCTTCTGCATTGGAGTCCAACTTGTTACCTACAGAGTGAAACAACCACTGTACTGCCAAGCAACCAACTAGCTCCTTATGGACGACACATGGGTGTCCATGTTAAACTAAGAAACCACCTCTCACACAAACTGCTATTAATCCATATATTGTATCTCAAAAATTCTTGGAAGTGTGACCTTTCATGAGTCTTGTGAACATACATGTGGGAGAAAAAAAAAAGTGTGAAATGATTGTGGAACGTGGGGTGAATGACACAAAAAAATAAATAAATCTGTTTTTGTTTCATGTTTCTATGACATTCCTACTGGCTGTTGGAATTTTTCAGTTATTTTTCAAATTAGTCATGTCATGTTAAACTGTGTTAAAGGTAATTATTTCTGTGTTGTTACTTTTGTCATGTTTTAAGACTATGTGACATGGTGGGTCAGTGGATAGCACCTCTGCCTCACAGCAAGAAGGTCCTGGTTTCAATTCCAACACCAGTCAATGCAGGTGGGACTTTTCTGTGTGGAGTTGGCATGTTCTCTTTGTCTGTGTGAGTTCTCTCCAGGTACTCCAGCTTCCTCCCGCCATCCAAAGACATTCACTGGTACACCTGCAAGGAACTGGCAACGTGTACCCTGCCAAAGTCCATAACTAGCAGGGATCTGACCCCCATGACCCGAGCAAGGATAAAGGCGGTTCAGAAAATAAATGTTTTAAACCTATAAATAGCAACAAATGATTCAAAAAGTTATTTACTGTTATTTATTAAGATTCTTAAATACATATAATGAATAATATATGTATATATATATTTTTTTTTTATTACAACATTTTTCTCATGGAAAAATGTCTTTTTTTTTTAAAAAAGACAAATCTAAAAATAAGGCTTTACCCCCACTATCTTAGAAATCTTTTTTTTTTTTTGCAGTGTATGACTGATGAGCTCTTTCTGTCACGATTGCGCACAAACAGATGAACCCAAATACAGATGCAAAACAGAAGTCAGGAAACCGGGTTTATTCCAACAAAAAAAAAAACAACAACTAGACACTTGTATACTATCTATCTATCTATCTATCTATCTATCTATCTATCTCTTCTGAATCCAGTTGGGGGAGAAAAGCGTAGATCTGGTCGGGACAGTCCAAGGGTCAAAGCCAGGTAATCAGCCAGCGAAGGTACAGGTGGGGATTAGCCAATCGCTTTGTCTAAACACAGGCAGATGGTCAAAACCAGAGTAGACAATCCAGCAAAAGTACAAAGGGTTAAAGCAGAGGTAGAGTACCGTGTGTGATGGCGGTCCGGGGCCGGGTAATCAAGCCAATCGTTAGGCGAAGGCACAGAGAAGGGTCAAGATGGCTCGGAATCCAAAAAGGCAAAAATGGTCATAACATGAGATCCGTCAAGTCAAGGAATTAGGCAGGTCTGAAGCGCTGTGGAAACGAGACAAACTGGCACAGAACAGAGTGAGGACAGGACTTAAATACACCAGGGAGGGAGGAAGACACAATTGGCCACAGGTGAACTACATTGAGGTAAATAGGTAATCAAACACAGGAGGGAAACAG
Source organism: Ostorhinchus rueppellii (assembly GCA_030068375.1). Classification (NCBI taxonomy): domain Eukaryota; kingdom Metazoa; phylum Chordata; class Actinopteri; order Kurtiformes; family Apogonidae; genus Ostorhinchus; species Ostorhinchus rueppellii. The sequence continues at coordinate 36,503,498 of JAQQZY010000008.1, forward strand.
GAAGTAAAGACACAAGACATGACCCAGGAGGGGAAACTTAACAAAATAAGACAGGAAATGACAGGACAACACATAACACAAAGAATGTCTGTAGACAGTCGTGACACTTTCTGGATATTCAAATAAAGCATTAAAACATGACGTTTAGGATGAACACATATATGTCATACATGTTGACTGATGAGGAAAGCAAATGATAGCTTTATTTCATCGAGGGTCACACTTTTAGACGGAAAGTTGCATCAGGATAGAGCAACTTTCATTTGTAGTGCCACCTTCTGATGACACAGTACAGCATTGTTATGCTCATTGACTTGTTTGCCTCACACTGACTGATGCTTACATAAGCACACCTGTTGGCAGTCGACCTGTTCTGTTGTTCATGAGGATGTGTTGGCAGCAGGATAAGGTCCACCCACACCAACAGAATCACAGTGTAATGTTGGTTATGCCTGAGTGCAATATTATGTGGATGTTTTCTGGTGTGACAGCCCCCTACAGGCTTCCCACTTTGTAACTTCTCCAAATCGAATCAGGGTCATCGAGGAGGATTTGGCTCACTTGGTTGGATTATCTGCTTCACTACTTAAGGTAGAATTCTGACCTGGACCATGTCTCACTATATTATAATTAGTTGTAGTTTAGCTCAGAGCCTTCCACTTTTCTAACATTAGATTGGAGTTCTCAAGTGAGACACCTTGACTTTTTCTGCACGTTCTATTATTGTATGTTAACCGACATTGTTCCAATAAAAACAGGAAACTGCAAAATGCTTTGGACAAATCACAAGAAATTGTTGAGTAATAATCTGTTTTTTTGGCAGAAAATAGAAACAGGTGGCTTTTTTTGAAGCCAGAAAGGTAACTATGTGAGCTTGGTTTTCCATTTGAGTGGGCTATTTTCCCATAAATACAGTGTTATTCTTTGTAACTGTCATGATCAGACTTATTTTCATTCCTTTTCTTCTTCTACTCGTTTTCCCCTCTCCCTCTACACTCACCCCATTCTTCCACAGTTTCTTTTCTTAATGTCTTTTCCCATCACTCCCAGGCTCTCTGAGAATCCCAAGTCTGTTTTCTTTGGTCTCTCCTTAGTCCGTTTGCAGTCTCGCCTTTCCTTTTTTCATCAGTCTAGAGCATTTTACTTGGATCATGTCCATGTAGGACAACATATTTCTCCAACCCCCCTTCTCTCCAATGTGCTTCCATCTCAGCTGCTCCTCTTAAATTCACCTCCTTATTTTTCTCCTTTGCATCTGTTCTCTGGTTTGTGAATGTACCGCTCCACCTTCCTAACCGTGCAGTGACCCCTCTTTCTTCTGCTGATCCTCTTTGTCAGTTCTCATCTATCCTGTCATACCCTTTCACTCTCCCCCATCCACTTCCTCTGGGTCAGTCCGTGTGGTGTACTATAAGATTGGCTTTCTGTGTCTTTCTTGGACAAAGTGCTAAAACACCACAGAAAAAAAAAAGACCTTTACTGAATGAATATATATGAATACATGTTGCACACAACAATTAAATACCATTAGCTTTCATACATCCATTCTTAAAGGCTCAAGATGTATGATTGCACATGCCTCCCCATGGAAATCAAAGTATTTACTAAATGAAAATACTTTGTGTAAGTCATCATTGTGTAAATGCTGTTAGCTTCAATAAATGAAACTGCTGGGGTTCAGTATGTATGATTTACGGAAGATCATGTAGATGCAGATGTCATGTCTCTGCTGTCCTCTCTTCCTGTTTTTGCCTCAGTCTACTTTAAGTCCAATTTGATCTCTGACCTATTTTCAGTGACCTAATTACTGATTCAGTTCACCTGTGCTCTCACCTGAGCCTCATTACTCCTCTGGCTATATGACTCCACTTCTCAGTCTCTGAAGCTGCCAGATTGTCTTAGATGTGTTCCATGGTTCTCGAGCACTTCCTTGTCCTGAGTTTCTGCGTGCATAACCAGTTTCTGTTCCTGGCTCCTGATCCAAGTCTCCAGTCCCTGACCTGTTTCTGTCTGACCGCGTCTTCAGTCTGCCTCAGTCCCAGCCTCCGAACCGCCTTCTGCCCCTCGACCAAGCCTCCAGCCTGTTCTTCGTTGCTCCTCCTGGTACCAACCTCCGGACCGGTCCTGGCCAAGCCCCCCATCTTGCCCCAGCCTTCACGGATACCCGACCTCGGACTGAACCCGACCTCCCGCTCCTTGTGCCCCCCAGGGCCGTGGAATCCCAGTCCAAGCCAGCAGACTTGGACCCACTTCATGGGATTCTCCCTGGAACCCCAGTTCGGGGTTTTAGTGACTTTGCACTCCTTCCGGAGACGAAGAGAACTTTGTACATTATTCATTTAGTTGGACTTGTATCTTGTGTACAAAAAGATTCACAAAAGACTATTGTTCTGAAACTTATTCTGTGGTTCTGCGCCTGGGTTCTTCTCTGGTCTGTTACAGCAGACCAAGTCCTTCTCAAAGAGACGTCTACCATCTGTCATCATGAATAGAAGAATTAATAGATATTGGCTGTGTATGGACTTAACCAGCATCATATTAAAAATATTACATGAATGCATGTGGATTTATAACATGTTGAGCCTGAGTCTGTATTGTGCTATTGCTGTTTATTGATGTTAGCTAAGTCCATTTGTAAACTAACAGTATGCAGTGTTGCACAGCAGATACATATTTTCCTGCAATGTCCATCATGTAGAACATAAGCCTCAGTCACAAATACCATTAGGAACAACAATTTATGGACCATCGCAAGGTGGCTGTATAAGAATGGAGTGTTCATGAAACGTTCCAAAGTTCATAGCCAGGTGAGCGATCTTGTTCAAGATGTTCTACGGATGCCATGCGAAACCCCCTTTCACATGGTGCACTAATGAATGCCTTATGAACAATGTAAGAACATGTCATGTCACAAATCACAAATGTCTATGTACGCCACAGTTTGTACGAACACAGAGATTCATATAAACCTATTGTTTGTAAGATGCTTTGTGGCTGAGGCTTCAGTCTACACATTATCATGGATACAGGAAAGACTTTTAGTAATTGCGTAGAACTATTGAAGACAAAGTCATTTCATTTTATAAGAAATAATTTTGCCTTTTTACTGACATAGTGGAGACAGAAGTAACCATATTTTGACAAAAGGTTGCAGTGATGGGGAGTGCAAGCGGTCAAAGGTGAGGTAATGGCAAATGAGATGGAACAAAGTTATTCTTAAGACATTTGTCTTGTTAGTGAATCTTATTAACCACAACTACCACAAAGCCATCTGTCTGGGAAAGAAAAAAAATGCCTACAGAAACTCTGAAGGTCTGTTGTGGCAAATACAGTCAATGGTTGTAACAGGGCCAAGATCAGTGGTTCCTAATTCCATAAAGTGAACACTGTTAGCATTGTTAGCATAGTGCGATTTCTCCTTAGTTTTCGTCTGCGACATCTTTCTACCACAAGAACAAGCCTGAGAGCTGACAATGTCGGCATCTTCTTACTAGTCATTTGTCTAACAAATACCACAACAACAACCCTTCTTGACGCTCAACATTGCTAACAACGACGGATGACAGCGAGCTCTGTGTTTAGACATGTTCCGTCATTTTCTTGTTTTATTTCTCGCACAAGTGCAGAACGTACACTGAAGTTGGTAGTGTGGTGAGTTCTTCTCACTTTTTTGACCGTGCCAGGGAAACGGGAGCCCACTGATCGTCGAGGTAACTTTTCTGGTGACAACTGGCAGTCAGGTTGGTGCATCTTCCCCTTAAGAACCACCAGTCTAGATGAAACAAATAAAACCAGTGTGACAGTGATTCCTAAGAAAAACAAATAAAATAAATTAGTTTAAAAAATCCCCAGACAGCAATGCAGAGCGTGTATATAGAATGGACCAACTCAAATCAAAACCAGAACTCTTTGCAGCCATCTGGCAGTATCCCGACTCAGTACAGCAGTGATCTGTACAGCACATTCATCCAGCTGTGTCAGTGATCCTCTCCATTTGTGATGGACCGTGGACTCGATACAGACAGAAAGGTAATTTGTTCTTGTTGTTTGGTGAGTTGAGTAACAGAAGCTCCCAGGTACATGAAGCTTCTTTGAGGCCGGCCATGAAGAGGCAGCACCTGACAGCGTAGGAGGGGGTTGTCAGGATGATCAGCTGGTGAGTCAGTGCCATGACCTACAACATGAATGGGCTTTCTATCAAACTCTGCTGAAGTAAAGTGCTGCACTGAAGCTGTTCGTCTGACAATACACAAAGATGGAGCTGGCACACATCCCAGCCAGCAAGCCATCTGTTCCTGGAGCGATGGAGGTGCATCAGGTGGGTGCAGTAGGTAGAAGTGAAGTCATCAGGAACAATATAAGAGTGCCTTGAGCAAAAATGTAAAACAGACCGCTGCTGTATCTTTATTGTACTTTCTCCTAGATCTGCTTCATCTCCTGAGACACAAGGATCAAGTGAAATGACATGTGTTTAATCTAAATGCTAAAGCTAATAAAGATGTGCCTTGAAACGCACTTTTTCTAGTACAAAAATATCTTAACCAGTTCAATAAGCATACACATCATCGTATCCCATCAGGTGTGTGGGGGTGGCATGTCAACACATACATCCAAAGAATTATCACATTATCTAACCACAGGTAGACAAACATTGCACAAGTACTACTATCACACATATCTGAAGGTAATTTCAGCTACATGACAAACCAAGCTGGTGGCTCTCCATGCCAGTGCCAGTTTTTCCAATTTTAGTTGTTTTTGTCTTGTTTTTGCAGGATTCAAGAAGAACAGTGCCACTCAATAAGTGAGTCTTTGTGCTACTCAGTGGGTGACAACCACAGTGATTCATGCTTATTGCGCTGTTACTTTTTATTTTTACACATTACACGTTTCCACACTCCTTACACAATTATCTGCTTCATGTTACACTTTTACTCTCTTCACACCCCCCCCCCAATACAGCAACTTTTTCAAACTCCATCTTTACAGGTTCAACGTGTAAAATTCACAAATGTTTATTTGACGTTTGTGTTGGGGACTATTTTGAGTTTCATGCTTGTTCGTACTAGCTATTCGTATTCCTAAGCTAACAATGGTATCAATTTCAAGGTTGCAAGTTAAGCCGTTGGAAATGGATTTGAGCAAGGCACGCTTACCTTTGAAATAGATGCAGTTCATAGCTATCAAAATTCTCTGTTGATTTGATCAGTTTTGTCCATTCATGCAACCTAAAAGCAAACAAGGACAAAATCTTCCCAGAAAGCAATAAGGTTAACCGTTACAAAGAGGATTAACAAATATTTCCATGACATTTTCCTTCCCACAAAAGTCCTTAGAATGACCTTTCTATCTATTCTCCTGTCTGTCTTCTCAGTAAGTCTGTCATATTTTCGTTGGACTACTTCCTTCTCTGCCTCTCCATTCTCCTCCTTCTCTTTTTCCATCCCTCCTCAGCTCACTCTGTCATTCTGTTTTTACTGGACTGCCTCCCGGTGGGACAACATTCTGTAGGTTGTAGCTTCTGACGGAAAAAAAAAACAAAAAAACCCAAAAAAAACCACAGCTGACTTCCATTAAGGAAAACTGGAAACCAACACAATCACACATTGTCAGGTAGAATTTCATAGACTAACTCAGGCCAGAGAACTAAGTCGAGGAAAAAAAAAAAAAAAAAATTAAACTAAAAACGTGCAGCTGGATTCCACAAAAAAAGAAAACAAAAGAAAACAAAAAAAAATCCAGGTTGTCTTATTCAAGCAGTGAATGTGACAGAATAGGCTGTTTACAAGTGACCTCTGAACATCAACTGAATGGAATCCACCATCCAAAAAGAACAGCATTTAACTGTGACTAAAATGTATAATCTGGGAATTCCACAAGAGTTGCTCACACAGTAAGAAGCCAAATATATCTCACATCTGTAAATCTCAGTATTTTTCAAAGACAGTGTTGCTAAGTAACAAATACACTCAGAGCGGACTTTTGGCAGTTTGTTTTGAAGGGTCTTTAATTTATTGATCTGTCAGAAGTTTTGCTGGAGCGAGACCAGTAACTTTGGTCGCCTTTCCTTGCCAATATAATTAATTAGAAGGAGTGACGAATACCCATTTCCGACACCGTTGAACCAGTCATTAATGGAGCTGTGGTTTCTGTTTTAACAGTCTGATGTGGTACATTATCTTAACTCCAGAGACGTTTGGGCCACTGTCGGAAAGTTGGTCAACCAGGACTTGAGCGGTGGTGGTTGAAAATAAAACTATGAACTAGATATGGGCATTCTTGTTTCCTAATGGGTTTTCTACTGAGAATACAGAGGTGAAAGAGGTGACCTACAAAATAAAGGATGGAAGAAAGAAAGAAAGAAAAAAGTGACTAATGAATCACTGCAGGTAGAAATTTGAAATATTTATAAATAGTCACCAAAGACCACTTTCTTTGAGAAAGTCTACAGATTTAGACAAATATCTGCATTTATTTTGTATATTACACCCTTGTTTGAAGTGAACATGGTTTGTAAGTGTCGGAGCAGGTTAAGTTGAAAAGTGACAGCTTTTTCATTGGAAACGCATAATGACTCAATTCTAATCAATACAATGTCAGGTTAATGACAATGGCCAAGAGTGAAGTCGACAAATGAACTAAGGCCAGTCCTCAAACGCATGACTGAGAATGAATTAAGGTACATAAGTTCCTGATGGTTTAATAATGTACATCTCAATTAAGCGTTGTGTATATCCGTACCACTTAAACAATTCCGTAATCTAACCACCAAGCCTTCTTGTCCATTTTCTGTCACCGCTTGTGCATTTCTATGTCCATTTCAACCAAGGACAGTTTGAAAGTGTATCTGACGGGTTCTAAGATCAACAAAGGCCAAGAGACAGTGACTCCAAAAAGTCCTGGTTCTCCTTGACTTGCACTGAACCTCTCTCTTTTTTTTTTCCCCTAACAGGGGTCCTTCTGGCCTCACTCCTCTTATGTGGGGAACTCAGTTGTCTGGTGAATCAGACTCATTCATTCATTCCTCTTCTGAACTTACTCTCACTAGGGTCGGGGGGGTGCTGGAGCCTATCTCAGCTACCTATGACATGTGACAGTTATTTTTGATTGGTGTTGCTGCCTTTGACAGAGTGACAGTGAAATGTTTGACAGAAAGTATGATAGTGGATCCTCAAAACAGAAACAGCAATGTTTGTCATGTGGTGTGAATGATGGGACTCAGATGTAGGGAAAACAGATTTATGAACAGAAAACAACAAAAGGGAGACAAACAGAAAAACCTGATGTAACTATCAGAGTCTGGTGACGACGGTCTGGGTTATTACAGGCGATGAGGTGCAATGACCCAGCTGCAGAAAAGGACCTTATAAGCAGCTCCTAACAGATAAGGAGGTGTGGCAGTGCAGCAGCAAACACATGGATGAAATAGTGAGCCTGGTGTGGGAGGGGTCCGTGGCCATGCCGGAGTGAACCAAACACGGACAGGGGGGTACGAGCCTATGTTGGGTGTGTGAGCTGCAGTGGGTGGGGGAACTGAGCAGGCCATGAGTGTATGTGTGTTCTGAAATCTGAAAATGTACATGTTTATTGTTGACTGTTATTGTTTCATTATTGGGGTTATTATATACTGCTGTTGCAGCAGTGTGTATTATGGCTTTGTTTTATAGAGTTTGATGTGTTGCACAGTGGTTTGTGTTTCAGTAACGATGTTGTGTTTTTGTCTAGACTCTAGAGGCTTTTCTGGACGGATACAGATGTTATAGCTTCACTGGTGGTTTATAAAAGTGGTAACTTAATGTGAACAACTGCTGCAGTGTGGAAACTGTTTGTGCTGTCGTTGTTTATGATATTTTGTTCATATTTTCCGTTCATATCTCTCATTTAAAAGGTCTTATTTATTTTATTTCTTTGTCATTTCCTTCTTTGCCCAGTTTACTCAGTTCTGGTTCTAGTTATTGTTCCCATTTTAATTATCACCATAGTTTTTATTGTTAGTATTATTGACATTCTCTTGTGAGGGTCTTCACCATCTTCTTCTTCCTTTTTCTCCCCCCTTCATTCTTTCCTTCTTCTCTCCTTCGCCCTGTTTCTTCTTGTCAGATCCAGCATCAAAATGTGGTTCAACAAAACTCATAATAAAGACAGTAGAATATCAAGGGAAGGCTCATATACTTTACGAAGTTCCCCCTGGCAAAGCACATTTGTTCAGCACCAAAAGAAGCCAGACTACCATTCTGCTGTTATGGTGCTGGACAAGAGAGGTTAAAAAAAAAAAAAAAGAAAAAAGAAAAGAAAAGTAGTAGCTTGCAGATGAACTGTGAAAGTTGGGAACTATGTTGCTTTGCTGTTAATGTTGTGGCTGTGGTGACACATGCCAGGTGGGAATACTGTATATATCTATTTTTTTAATCAGGATTTAAAGAGTTACTTCTATGCTCTGGGCCCTCTGCTTGTTTTGTATTTGTGTTTTGTTTGTAATGTTGAATTTCTCAAGTAGCTGTGATGTGGTCATTTTGTGGCGGTCCAACAACTTGAATGAATATAGAGGAAACACTTGAGTTTTGGCGGTCTCTATGTTTGTGTATGCCAGTTCATCTTAGTGTTTGTATGTGGACCACTGATGGCAATAAATTAATTTTCCAGCAGAGCTTTTGGAGTGTGTGTGTGTGTGTGTGTGTGTGTGTGGGGGGGCTATTACACAGAGTAGCCTAGGGCAGTGTTTTCCAGCCTTTGTTACACATATTTTACATTAGAAAAATCTCAAGGCACACCACCAAACAAAAATGTTCCAAAAAGTATATTTATTGAAATGTAATGCAAATCTAGTCTCACTTTACGTCCTCAGTGTGAAACCTGGTCCTGTTTAGTTGAATACAAAGCTGATATTCTGCATATCAGGATGAATTGAAGAAAGACACAATCGAATCTTCCTCAACATCCCTGAGTCTCTCTTTTTTTCTTGGGAGGGGGTGCATTGGGGGTGCATGGGTGGCATTGTTGCAGGGGGTTTAGAACAAGACAGCTGAGAGGGGTGTGTCAGCGACCCCTTGGACAGACCCCGAGATCGAGGGCCATTGTATAATAGTAGCCGAAACCCAATAGTTTGCGGATAACTCGTTAATCCATGCATCACTAGTGAGGGGACCTTTATTTATTTATTTTTTTTAATATTTTATTTTTAAAGTTTTCAAATATAATACAAAATAACAATAAAAAATAATCCCAGTAACAATACAAAAACAGTCGCAGCACAATCACAAAACCTTACAATACAGTGTCACAGACCAAATGATAATGATAATGGTAGAAAACAAATAAAACCAACAGACAAAACAAGAGATATCAGTCGTCAACTCTCGACATCTTACTTGAAGCGGTAGTACAGGGTTACTCAGCCATGTGGGGAGGGAGGTTTTCCATATAGGAAATAAAAGGCTGCCATCTTCTATTAAAACGGTCTGTCTTGTTCCTCAGTGAATAGGTTATCTTTTCCAAAGATATGCAACTATTCACTTCAGGAAACCACGTTCTAATTGGGACTGGGACATTAGATTTCCATTTTACTGCGATACATTTCTTAGCTATTGACAGTAAAATTTCAGTAAGTTTGATGGAGTTACTATGGGGAAGGTTAGACTTCATCAAATTACCCAAAAGGCATACCCCAGGGTCCATGGGAAAAACAATACCATGAATTTGTGATATAACGTCACAGACCTTTTAGTGAGGGGGCCTTTATGAACAGAGCGCACTGCATCGGGGCCAGTTCACTTTCACTTTTATTTTTCAAAGGGAAACAGGAGACTGTTGTTGTAGAGTGGGTCACTGGTGCGTGCGGCCGTATGTATCTATAACACACTACTGGTTTACAGTGGGAATCAGGTGAAATTGGATCATTTTCCACAGTGACCCTGATGACTTCTCAGGGCACACTGGTTGGGAAACACTGGTCTGGGGGGCCATGACCACCTTAATCCTCCTCTGTATGTACCTAAAACCTTTTTCTCTCTAGGTTTCTGTGCAAACGTGTCAATCCTAAGAGCACCCTCTTATCCCGAGTCCCAACCAGGTCCATGCTGTCCTCTGGTCCTTCAACAGTGAATTATACCTTCATAAATAAATGCCACTTTTGTTAACTTCACTGGAAGTAGCACGGATTAATGATGTGCTGTTAATTAAGTAGCTGTTATTGTTGTATGGTCTGGATCCGTCATGTCCAAGTTTGTAGATCCATGTCACATGGTATTAATGGTAATAAACATATTAGTCTGTTAAAATCTGCATCTGTAGAGTCTGTGGCATCATTTGAACTGCAAATCTGCCTCTAGTAAAGCCACTCTGACTTCATGGACAGTAATGAAAGCAATTGTAACACTGGTCTACTAGTAAAATATATCCAGAATAAAAATAGTGAAACTTTACAAAGTCAGAGTCCCTAATGAAGACAAATTAAGTCAAAAGGCTGGTTGTTGTAGTTTCCAAGATGCAGTCGCAATGTTAAAATGAACTTCTGAAAATGAATGAGAAAATAGGTATTCAGTTAAAAGGAATGTTTATCTGAGAGCAACCAAATGCACTTTAAAACAACACTGTCTGCACATTGCAATGCATTCACTTTTCAGGGTCTTTGTAATAGAAGATTTGTAAATTTACTGTGTAAATATACAAAATATATATTTTATAAAATTAAAAAAAATAGAAATCTCTGAAGTAGATAATTTCTAAAGAATTGTAGAGCAGTGTCTATCTATTTTTCCTTTCCCTCTGATTCTGATGTAAAAATTAATGTTTAACAGAGATGAGTGAAGACAAAAGCAGTAATCTGGTCTCCTCATTCCCATTGCTCTTTGTGTATTTTAACCCATAAAGACCCAAATATCTACCAGTGAACAAAACCATCAACTGATCTAAACCGTTTAATCCCTGTTGATCCATTAATCCTATCAAGACATGTAAATAATTGGTGTAAAATACAGTTTATCATCTTTTCATGGTCATCAGATATGACCTATTTGGGCATTCTGAGGCTCTGTAGTTACCGTGGAAACACTGTCATCTTCTATAACATTGATTCACCAGTAAACCCATGGAGTTGGATCAATGTCAGTGGTAGAGATGGGAATCAAGAACCAGTTCTTTTTGAGAACCGGTTCCCAGTAGCTCGATTCCTTGGAATAGTTTGCCTGCCTGCTTAACGATTCTGCTTGTCGACTCCACCTTCATTGGACATGCGCGATACGTCACACGTACGCTGCATTGTTTTGGTCAGAACATAGCCAACATGGCGTTGAAACAGAAACGGTTTAAACAGATGACACCAGGTGCGCTTGCAAAACTGTCAAAGCTTCCATTTCTTCTAAAGGGTGGAATCCCTCCAATACGCTCAAACATTTGTCCACATAGCATGTGATTAATACGTTAGATTCGCTATTTAGCACTTAGCGGTTTACCTAGCGGCCGGACGCCAATTTTTATTTTTTTTTTTTTCAATCAAAATGCTGAAGTAAGAGTTTCTGTTCAATAAACTGATTGATTCTCTTTTGGAAACATATTGTTTCTTTGCATTAAAAAAGCCGGTTGTAATTCAATATGAAGTTGTGGATTTCAAGTCAACGGATCTGCTTTTCTCTGATCCAGACCTTTCAGGTGTGGCTCTTTGCACCGAACGCCTTGATTAAGATGGAATAGATCCCGTACACTGAGCGACCGCAGACGTCAACGTCTTCCTGGTGGGTGCTGCTGTGCATGTGTTGATGTGAGGGGTTTCACTTACACCGGGTTCAGGAAGTCGAAAAAGTGAGGGGGCAGGTTTGGAAGGGGGAGGGGGGCTGTCTGGGACTGTCAAGACCAGCTTATAAAAAGACCCCAAGAGGGACGGGGTGAAGTGATTGAGCGAGAAGAGGGAGGAAAGAAAAATGAGGGAAGGAGCACGGAGGGACAGGGAGAAGGAGGTGAAGAAGCAGGAGAAGGAGGACAATAAGGCTTTTGATGAGGCCTTTCTGGGGAGCATATGTGGGTCACGGCATGAATAAACAGACTTTCACTACCCTGAATTGATGATTTACACACACACAGGCGCACACAGAGCCACGTTGTGTTGTTTATGTTCCCCATTTTACCATTTACACTCCGGCTTCACATCTCACTCTCATATGGACACACACACAGGCTCGTACAAACACAGAGCCACGTTGTCTTGTATTCATTGTTTATGCCTCTCCATTTCACTCATTTATGGACGTGGCCCCTTCGTGCCCTTTCTTCAAATCGCCCGGCTTAGTCTTACACATAAAATTTGGCCGTTCCTTTCACACACCGCACACACATCGATCATGTCGCCCTTTGGCTGGCTTTGTTTATTCACATGCCTAGCAGCGCCGTGTAGAAATATGAGCCATTCCAATCTTCAAAACCTCTGCTTTAATACAATGAAAAGAGGCAAAAGACGAGGGCAAAGTTTGGGTGTTACAGTCAACCCGGGAGACTACGTTTCAATCGTGTCACATCGCTGAAGTGGCTTTGAGCAAAAAAAAAAAAACAAAACACAAAAACGGTCAATTCCCGGCGGCCGCACAACCCGCGATGCTGACCTACACGAGATCCGCAGGCAGTGGCGCCGCTGATCCGCTGACAAAATAAATCCTCCGCTGAAAATGGAGCTCCGCTGCAGTGATTTCTTCTCGAAAATCTCAATCTAAATGCAAAAATTGCTTTCATCTTACAATAATGATTCACACGGCACACTGTAATTGTCAAGAGATCAGTCATTGTATTGTCAGATTATTAGAAGATTAATATTGTAAAGAGTCCTGAGGCAATTACCATTCCCATTCAGTGGCTGCTACTCTCCATCACTTGATCATTCACAATCATGTTCCCTCTGCTGGGGCTGTGTTGTTTTATTGCTTTCATTATTTCTGCATGCTTTTCTCCAGTATTTCACGTTGTTAACTTATGATCTCATTTGTTTTCCAGATCAAATTCTTGTCAAGTCTGTCAGTATGTTTTCGTTTTTGGTCGGTTCTTCTTTTTTTTTCTTTTTCTTGAATGTTTATCCTTTGGGAGGGCAAACAAACTTGAACCTAAACACATGTATTCAGCTACTGCAGAAGAAAGCTATTACAGTATTGTTGCACCATGCAGTCAACTGTACGAGACAGCAGACGGGGTAACAGTGCAGCCCACTGCACCACACAAGCAACTAGTGGATAGTGGCCCTTTTACTTCTACTGTAACTGGGCTGTCACAGACATATTATTGGATAGATGATTAACATTACACTTAATTTGATACAAGACAATTTATTTCACTTTTCACATTTTCTTATTTGTTTTCCTACATCAAAGTTTCAAATTATCAACTGTACAAAAATACTCTTAAATACGGAAATGCCTCATATTTTAACCCTTTCATGCATACTAGTCACTACAGTGGACACTTATTCGACAGTTGTTCTCTTATATATTCATGTGTTTTATTGTTTTAGTTCCATATCAGCCAGCATGCACCATCCCATAATATACTGACATTCATACCATTACTGTACTGTTCTTGATAAACCTCATCTGCAGTAACAGGTTTTAGGGTAAACAAACAAACAAAACATTTTTTTCGCCATATAATTCCCATGATGTGAATACTAGCTAGTATTAGAGTATGTTAAAATTGTGGAAAACATCTGATTAGCAGCATTAAAAATGTTCTTATTGCATAGTTTTCCAAATCACTTTTTGATATTAGATTTCAAATACATATTTCTTTGCTTTAAAAATTAAATGCATGGTGTGTGGCAGAGTGAACATCTTTGTAACTCCTTAAAAAAAAAAAAAAACTCAATTGCACTGCTTTTTTCATGCTTAAAGAGGAATATTAAAAAAAAAAACAGTAAAATATCTAGACTAAGGTTCTAATAATTCATGCATGAAAGGGTTAAAGTATATACTTTTATCTCAGTGCCTCCCATCCTTTTTGAGCCACGGGACATATATAACATTAGAAAAATCCCAAGGTACACCACCAAAGAAAAATGTCACAAAAAGTAGATTTATTGAAATGTAATGTAAATCTACTCTGTTTTTTTCCTCGGTGTGAAACCTGGGTCTGTTTAGATGAACACCAAGCTGACATTCTTGCAGGAATTGAAGAAAGACACTCGCAGATCGTCCTCAACAACAGCTCTGAGTCTCAGGCTTACAGAAGTATGACACTAGACACTGACAATAAACCAAGTACCTCTTCCTCCTGCACGGTCTCCTCTAACCTGGGCTTTTTAGGGGGCTTTCCTCTCATAGCAAATGAGAGGATGCTTGATTGCTTTGCCTTTTTATCTGACATCTTTGAAAGACATATGCAAAGATTAATGCATCCATTGCCAGGATTAGGATAATATGAAACGATTTTAAAAGTGTTTAAAAACATTTAAAAATGTTTAACGTTTTTACCTGATAATTTTCATGTTATTTCGTGATAGTTTCACGTTCATATGTGATAATTGTCCCATTTTTACGTGCTAATGTTCACATAATTTCATAATGAATCTAAACTAAATGGGGTGAGGCAAATGGAGGCACCATGTCTCGTCTGTACGAGTCGATTAAACAGTATTTTAAACTTGGTTTGAAGCATGGGGAGATCCTGAATTTATTAAGCACCATCGATGAAATTAACGTGATAATTTCACATTAAAGTATCATGACACAACAAAAACATTATCACGTAAAAATGTGAACACTTATTGACTCATTCAAACAACCTCAGATCATTTGCTGATGTGTGTGAGTATTTATGACTTACTCTGTTAGCAGACTGCGGTGGGCTGTGATGCTCGTGGCTCCTGATCTGATCCAGTCGTAATTTCCAAGGAAAATAAAACTTCCAATGCCACCGGTTGTAGCATAAGTGCTTTTTTCATTGGTTGTTGCGTTAAGATTTACCCCGGTACAGTAGCGCTTCTGTTTCTGATTGGCTACACTTCTAGACAATCAGAAACTACTTTCTTTTTTTGACACAGGCGCTCTAATTTAAGACGTTTCGATTCCTGCCGGTTCTGTAGTGAGAGCGGCACGCTAGGAACTATATATTTATTTATTTATTTATTTATTTTTTCAGTGTGTGGCGGGAGTGCATGACGAAAGACCCAAAAGAGTGATTGTCACACTCAATGCGTGACACTTGAGAGCCCTGGGGAGTGCACAGGCAACAGTGTCATGGGGTGTTTGGAACAAGAAAGCTGAGACTGGTGGGTCAGCAATCTCTCGGACAGACCCCCAGATTGAGGTATGTTGTATAATAGTGTGGGGGCATACACCCCCATCCCAACCCGATACCCAGGGTTCACAGGTAATTCACTGATCTGGACACGAGTGAGGGGGGTTCATCAACAGAACGCTCTGCATCGGGGCCGATTCACTTTCACTTTTATTTTGCAAATGGAAACAGGACACTGTTGTAGAGTGGATCATTGGTGCAGTCATATGCATATACATCACACTGCTCGCTTACAGTATCAATCAGGTGAAATTACATAATCTTCCACGGCACACCTGAAGATTTCTTACTGCACCAACACTGTTTTATCAATTGGATTTATGTTTTGTTTTTTGTTTTTTTGTCAGAAAATGTTTATGACAGTTTACAATCATGAAAGCACAGCACTCATTTCAATCACATTATAAAGTCTGTTACATATCTGTACCATTTTAATTCAAAACAAAAACAAGTATAACGGCATACAAACATAAAACAGAGCTTCTCTTTTTGACAGTGGTAGTTCAACTAAAGAAAAATCTGAGTCCAGAGTATACAAGTGTACTTGTCAAAATAAAACCAAGAACTGCAATATATAATGTTAACAGTCAACTGAATTACCTGTTAGGTCGAACTCTTTGCTGTAGGTAATGAAGAGTCTCCAAATTCTTTCAAATACTGTTATATCTTTGCTTTTTCTGCTCTTTTCTTTCTGCTCTGGTCTCTGTCTGATCCTGTTTTTTCTATTATTTTCTGCTCCTTTCTTAGTCTTCCCTCTTGACTCCGCCTCTTTACCTTTGCCCTGATTTCCCTGACCTGATTAGTCATTTGTTGCACCTGGTGAGCTCAGCTGAGTCTCATCAGGTGCACAGTATAACCCCTTGTCAGTCTGTGATTCTTCGCCAGATAGTCCAGTGCCTAGCCTCGTGTTGACCTGCTATCCCGTGGTCTTCTGAGTTCCTGATTCCTGTGTGTGTTTGACCTGATCTGTTATCGACCCCTGCCTGCTCGCCTCCGCTCCTGAACCCTGATCGTCTGACTACGTCTCCATCATCCTCCGTGTATCGACCGCCTTCGTCCGACCCATGAGTAGAGTTCCGTTCCTCGACCCAGTCCTCATCTCAGCACCATGTGTACCGACCTCGGACCGACCCCGACCAAGCCCCAGCCCAGCCCTTTGGTTTTGGACACCCTGGATCCCTGGTTCTACTCCAGGAGGAGCAGAACTGAAGTCTTGTGTTTTGGACTTTTCATATTCAGTGTTGTGCTTGGTGTTATTTGTGATTTCCCTGTGGGAATCAATAAATCTGTTGGAACTGATTATATTGAATGTTCTCTGCACTTGGATTCTTATCCAGAACATAACAAATACTTCCTGTTTGGCTTTCTGAATATATGTTATTCTTTCTAATGGAAGGCTACAGCATCTGATTGAGCCACTGGGTGGTACTTGGTTTGTTGGCATTTTTCCAATTCCGTGTAATACATTGTTTTGCAGACAAAAGACTGAGATCAAACTTATATGTTTTCAATAACTGTTTATAGTAAGACTTGTCTAATGAGATGACAAAGCCGTGTAGATTTGTTTTTCCTTCACTTTTCCAAGGGCCTTTCTGTGTCTTTAACACAGATCAGTTTACAAAGCACTTGGGATTTTGACATGAAACTAATGTACACATACGATAAATGCATACTGTAAAATACATGTATAGTTAACTTCACAGTTTATACTCCCCAGCTCATTTATTTACATTGGTTCAGCGTTAGCCATCTGGTTATCAGGTCAGACGTCACTCATTTCCAGATTCCAGTAGTCCCTGTGTGAGCATGTAACATCTACCTCTGTCAGAGACCAGTCAGGGTTCAGAGGGAGCTGAATTTGGAGCCAATTGTTTGTATGGCGACTCAATTATTTAGAATTCAAGACAAAATACTGAACTACTACAATCAGTTCCACAATTCTGTCCAAAAACCTACTGATGCTCCTACCACAGACCTTCAGACACAAACACAGTCACATATCTTTTCATTTTATTCACATAGAACAATGTGTAAATGACATGGATGGATTTGATGAGAACAAAAGTGCCAGAGTACCACCATAGAAGAGCTTGAACTAAACTATATTCCATTGGCTGCATGGTTTGGTAAATACTGCAGATAAAAATAAAATCTGTAAATACAAGTGTTCAGGCCTTGGACAAAGTTGTGCTCTCAAAACATTCACATCTTTTCAACATTAATAACATGTAAACTGCAACCAGCAGCAGTAGCATTATTTCAGTTGTTTAGATAGAAAAACTATCATGTTAGAGTGATAGAGAAAACACTGTGGTACCCCATGGAGTGGAAAACAGAAAGTTCATACAAAGAAAATAAGACCAATTATTGCACATCTTTGTGATATGAATATTGCTCTATTACCATAATAACAATATTCTTTGTGATAAATTGTGCAGCCCTACCATCTGGTCTGTATCATCAAATGTAAAATGATAGAATGGCAGCTGGGCGGGTTTTATGGACTCAAGGACACAGAAGAGTTAAACCTATGCAAAATTTTAATTACATTTCTTTATTTATATACATATTTACATAAATACCAAATTTCATATTCTTCCACAATTTTTTGCTTGTGTCTTTTAAATTTTTCGGTCTTTTTCTCTGCACTTGCTTGCTGCTGCATTTAAACTGTGAAATCTCCCCATGGTGGGATAAATAGTCATATCTTTTCTTATATATAACACCAGAACTGGACAAATCACCATCTTTGCTTTCCAAAAAGACTGTAAACAAAACAATCTGTCCCTTGTTTTAAAAAATTCTTCTGTTATTTGTGTTCTATATATATTGAATAATAGACTTTTCAGAGCGTGTTTTTCCAACAGTCTGTCATTTGTAGCTGATGAGGGTGGGCTAGCAAATCTTACCTTGAACATGATTTATTCATCCTTATTATATGATAAGATAAGGTTTTTGTAATTCTGTAATTAGCTTGCTTTGTCTGGAGATCATCTTGCAGTGGGGGTGCTTGAGGACCAGCTGTATTGCGGTAGTAAACCAAAAATACAGTTTTTATAAACATCAAAATACCATAAAGATCCATTTGTATGATATAGGGGCCTTTGAATCATTAATTTTAGCATTAAAATCATGTTTCAGATGATAAACAACTAAAGTCTGAAAGTAAACATTTATTTTCTCTGGCTTGTTTTTCACTTGTGGCCTAGACTATTTCTGTGAGCAGCCTTGGTATAAAGCATCAGCCAAGTACATTAAATAAATGTAATAAATACTAACTTTGCTCATTTAACTGACAATATGAATGATTTTTTTTTCTTTTCTTTTTGAATTACTCTAACTACGGGAACCATCTTTCAAAGTTGCCAATAATTTATAATTAGTATTAATGGAACTAATATCCTAATTATGTACTTAATCAGTCAATGTCTTTCTTTTCTCCGTGTCATAAATCTGTTGTACTCTTGCCTATGATTTATCAGTGCTCATTTTAAATAAATCATGGTGAAGGTATAAAAACAGAAAAGATATTTTCTGTTGAGCAAGGATGCTGTTGTTACAACACACAATATTTATGTGTCAAATAAAATATTCTATAGAAAGTCTATAAATCAGTTCAGTTTTTGTTGTTTTGAACTAATTGTTGTGTTGTTCTGCACTCACTTTGGTGTCATTTTGTGTCTTTAAGGCTACATTTACACAAAACCCATCTGAACCAAAGTGGCGTTTCGTTCTCACTTTTAACGCCGTATTTCGACGAGCATTTCTGGGTGAAATCTGTGCAAATGGAAATGCAAAAGTGTGTGAAATGTCATATATATGGATGCAGTATACACACCAGATGGCTAGGTGGCAACACTCCCAACAGTGCCTACCTAGAAACTTTTTACTTCTCTTCTACCAGTTCACGCCTAGCGCATGAAATACAGTAAACATAACATGAGAAGTCCTCCCAGGTCACATCCACAGCTGTCTTGGTCGCCTCCTCTGTATTGGTACGTCAAGAATCTGTAGAACGTAGTTAATTCTTGGTCTCTGTTCTCTACTACTCTGTATCAGAATTCTTATCAGTTGCTGAAAGGACTCTTGGATGTAAATTACAGCAGCTAGGGCAAGTTGAACCTCCGTCACAGGGCTCCACATGTTTATTTGTTTTTACAGTCCTGTCACATGCTTGTCATGTCATTTCTGTGACGAGAAACGCTGTTTTGCGCTTTTCATCCTTTACACGGTGACGCGTGGGTGGAGCATTTTTAAGATTTCCCAACTGATGGGCGATTTCACCTTTTTGCATTTTCAATCCCCCAAAACACCGTTACCATCTAAACGATATGGACATCCGATAAAATATTTTGCGTTTTTCAGCCCAGAGCATTATCGTGTAAAGTGCCCGTAAGTGCTACGAGAACCACACTTTGGCACCAACTTGATCCCAACATCATGAAAACATGATGAAGGTTCAGATAATACTGTACTGTCTTTACAGGTATGGAAAAAGACCCTTACACTGACAACATCTACTACAACAAATCTAATGATACTATTTGTGAATCCATTCAGATACATCTGTTTAAAGCTGCGTATGACTTTGGTCACCAATTTTTCATCAAATCTGTAAAACCCAAGTCATAGCCTAAGTGTCATGAATCTGTAAGTCTTTCCGTAATTATGCACCTCAATCTCTTCCCAAACACAGTCGGTAGGTCACGCAGGCATTTTTGGAAATTTATTGCGATGTGCATTGTGGGAAACAGAGGTCCATGCAGCTGCAGTAGCAAGAGGCAACAAAGCCCTTTCTGTGTTTGTTGCCGCTGCGACCATAATGTGGCCGCATGGAGCTGCACTTCCAACAATACATCCATCCATCCATCTTCTGTACCCGTTTTATTCTCATTAGGGTCACAGGGGTCACATGGAGCCTATCCCAGCTACTTAAGGGCGAAGGCGGGGTACACCCTGGACAAGT
>JAQQZY010000008.1:36564562-36575778 GCA_030068375.1 Ostorhinchus rueppellii
CTCATGCCAGAACAAAATTACCGCTAAGCCTCTTCGCCCGGTGTCAACCCACCCCGGCTCCAGTGTGCAAGCACCTTAAGAAACACTGATAACACAAGGTGGGTGAAGTGTCTTGCTCAAGGACACAACAGACTGACTTGAAGAGAGCGGGATTTGAACCTTCCGGATATTGGACGACCCGCTCTACCACCTGAGCCATAGCCACCCCAGTGGTACAATGATTTAATGATACCCTGCATTTCTTCAACTGACAAAAGTATGGAATTAACAGAGTTGAAATGAAGTCTTATGCTGCTGTTTTGATGTTTTTAGTCATGGATGAGACACAGGTTAGGTATAGATTTAGGGGAAGATGGAGTAAATATGATACAATGTTCAGTTTATGTAAATATGCTTTTGATGGTAGGGGGGTTAACATGTAATCATTTTTTTCCTGTTTTATCTATGCAAGGAAAAGACTAATGGAGTTTCTTATCCATGGCAACAGATCTCATATTAACCTTTACATTTCCATGCGCGGAAGACTTTTACTTTCCACAATTCAATTTCGCCTTGTTCACTGAAGCATGAAAACTGACCCAGAATATTGGTGTCAATAAAGGAAGAATGACAAGATCAATAAACACAAATGAGCAGATTTTCAAAATGTCTTCACAGTTTGGTTTTATGTTGTTTTTGTTTTTTTTCTGAGAACCTTCTGATAGGCCTTGTATAATTCTATGGGAATGTTTCGGAGTTGGTAAACGTAAAAACAGTCTACACTCCCTGTCCTCATTTTCTTATCTTTTTGGGATGTGTTATGATGTTGTGACCAGATGACAGTATTGTATTATTTTATATTGCATTAACTGTTGCATCCAAGACAAATTTCCCTGTTGAGACAATAAAGGATATCTTCAATGCAGATATTTTTCTACACAAGCGCAAATTGGCATATCTTGTTAGCCTTTTTCATGAACATGTTCATCTTTCCAATGGAGTGGCAGAAATGCGCGTAACTACAGAATGTTGGGTGTTCTTGAAAGGTCATTCCAGATAAGCTGAGTTCCTCTTTCAACAGCCACATTTAGTACATAACAAGTAGACACAACGCAGCTGGTACTCAAACCCATAATCCTCAGCTCCGGTGGCTGATGCCTTATCCTTGAAAGCACAGGTTCTCGGCGGCCCATTTCAGTTTGATATTGTTAGTTTGCTGTTGTTTTTATTCCATTAGTTGGAAAGTATTACCACTGATGTACTGTATATTGGACAGTATGGCTGAACATCAGACAATCTTCTTTAAAGGTGTGCACATTCCACAGCAAAGTATGGCACTTTTTTTATTTTTTATTTTTGCACTCACATCCAGGTTTTTTCTTAATTTCTTCTTCTTTTTTTTTTTTCGATGAGAATCAGCTTTAGCAGCCAAATATTTGAATACACTGAAGGAATCTGACTTATCTCACCAAACATAGATGCAAAAGGAAATTCGACTGAGGTTTTCACTACTTTTTTTTTTTTTCTTTTTTTGCATTCGGATTTGTCACTCGTGGCCAAAATTCACTGCAGGGCTCTTTTAATTATCTGTGGTTTATGCGCAGAAGCTTACCGAAGAGACTTAATTTTCTTGAAATTCTTTTTCACACGACCAAGCGTCTTTTTAAAGTATGCGGCTCACAAACTGTATGAGCTTCTGAACCTGGGATGAAACAAGAGTTTATGACCACGGCAGTAAATGAGAGCTCATTTTAACAGAAGAAACTGTAGACTGACGCACAGCAGATTAGGATATTACAGAGAATCAGTAGAATGTTAATGTTTACTTACCCAGGAGAGAACTGACGCACTTTGAGAAGCCAATATGAATTTCTCTGCTTTTATGTTTGTATCAGCTTCCCTCCTGAGGAAAAGAGCGCCGTCGTCACAAAGCTGCGTTTGTGTGAATATGCTTTCTTTGTGTGTATGTTCCCCAACACTCATTGTCATTCCTCTATGTGACAAAACACTGCAGCGTTCTCTGCTGAAATTACACAATGTCAATTAAGTATGTGTGTGTACGCGTTTATGTAAAGCAGGTTCGTTTTCTCCGTCTGCAGTTTCTCCGTTCTTTTTCTTGACTTCTTTGCCCCTTTTCTATCTCCATCTTGAATGTTTTTTTCTGCTCAGTTGTTTTACTTATTTGTTTACATTGTGAATTTCAGTTGGATGTGACTTATGTTTCATACATTTTCATGTTGCAAAAAGCTTCAGCAAACAATAGCAGCTGAGTGTCTTATGCTTCTTCAACAACCAAAAATCGTCAAAAATCGGACAGGTGTTTGCAGCCCACGACTCCTGGACCAAATGTGGCTCTTTAGACTTTCTGTGTGGCTCCTTGTGACTTTGTCAAAAAATATAAAGACCATTTCGAATTTTGAATAAACTGAGTGAATTGTTACTTTTTAAAATTGTCATAGGCATAAATCTATTCTATCCTTGTCCTTGTGCAAATATGAGCAGGCTAGACACAGAATAAAATCCTCTTGACAGTATTTCAACCAAAATCTGCAGTACTTTTTTTTTTTTTGGGATGATAAAGTGTATTTGTTTGAAGTTTGTTTAAAAGTAAGCCTGTGTAAAATGAGAATATTCCTGACATCTGCATAAAATGTAGCAACTTCAAAGGTGATTTTTATCACTGCATATGGGACTGTGAACTCTCTTCGAATTATGGGGGTACTTGGGGGATTCCGGATCCCCTGAAAGAGACATCAGATCCCCCAAAAACATGATTTGGGAAATGTTGGGGGGGGGGGGGGGGGTGTCCTCTAAAATATTGGCAAAATTATGTTTATTGACATAGCAATCGTTTGTAATGGGAGGTATTTGCATGTTATCTGAAGTGTTGTTGCATTTACTAAAGATAAAATAAACCGATATGATAAGGACTTCTGCATTACTGCCGACACATAGCTATACTTGATTTACACTAGTTTGTGTCCCCAGAATTTTCCCACAAGTTTTACCCATGTCAGATGTGTTGAGGAGCCTGTCTGATTTTTTCTTGCATGCGGTATCATTGTTGATGCGAGGTTGTTTTTGCGGACATGCTTTCCCCTCATGACCCTACGACTTCAGACGCGATACGTGTATGGAGGTGTGGAGCCTTTGTGGGCAAGTTGGCTTCTCATGTGTTTGTAAATCCACACTCTGAGACAAGCGAAAGTGGTTTTTCTCTGGTTTCCCCACTGTTAACCTTGATGCCAATTGTCGTGAATTCACATCAAACTGCTTCCGATCCAAATGAATGAATTGAGTTGGCCATGCTGGCTTTAACCCCTTGACGCCTGAATTTATTTTTATAATTGGAAATAAATTCAGGCATCAAGGGGTTAAAAACACATACATGTAGGTTAATTCTCTTATCTGTAGCCTGAACCATAATGCCATTGCTGTGTACTGTGTGTATTACGATGGGTAAAATTCTCTATAGGGGTAATAATTCATTTTCTATACCTGCTTTATCCTCACTAGGGTCGCATGGAGCCTATCCCAGCTACTTAAGGGCAAAGGCGGGGTACACCCTGAACAAGTCGCCAGTTCATCACAGGGCTGAAACATAGACCACTAACCCAGGGGAGAACTGACGCACTTTGAGAAGCTAACCACTGCCTAGGTAATAATTCAGTTAAAGTTAACTCCAATATAAATGTTTCAACTTCATATCCTTTTTATTTTGGTTCTATGTAGTAACAATACAACAGTTCAAACCAAAATCTACAATTTGGAACCTGCCTCTGTTTTGGTTTACGCTGCATGATGCAGAGAGTTCACTGAAATGTCAAAATAGATTACAATTATTTGGTAGTCGCTAACAGTATAATTACATAGCACCTTAGCTTGTTAGTCGGTAGCTCAGCAACAGCTATCACTGTGATCAGTGTCTCTACATGCAGATTATAAACAAGTGATTGCACTTTCATCTTTCTCCTCACAGAATCAAATTCCAAGAGGATCCTCCTCCAGAGCTGTTTTTAGCTCCGTTCAGATCAGTAACAGCATCAGTGCAAGGTGTTGGTTCATACTGGACTGAACCAGACCTTGTGGGATGGACTGAAGGACCCCCTGCACGACACACCTTTGTATCTCAATGCAGCACCAGTTTCAAATTAAAGTGTGTTAAAGATGTGTCAAAATGTACATAAGGATTCTTTTTCACCTAACTTTGTTGAGTGTGTGTGTGTTTTCAACTATCCTTAAAGACAAAAAACAAACTATTTCAATGGGAGCTACTGGTATTAGACAAACCAGAGGTGTTCATGGAAACAGCATGAACAACAGAAAAGATAAAAATCCAGGCACTTACTTGGTACCAGTGGAATTAACTGTCTTTTCTACAGAACTATCCTTCTTGGAGCTCTTGACTATCAGAATATTGAATGAAGACAGCTTTTTGTCCTTCTTCTTCCTGTGTTTACTTTTCATTTTACAAAATTGAAGTGAATGAAAATCAAACCATTATCCTTCTCTTTCCACCTAAGGGTAAAGAAATACTTCATATTTCAATTCCAATGTTTGTTTTGAATCAAAAAAAAACAAAAGATTTTTTTTCTTTTTTTATACCTGTTTCTGAAAATATTTCTTAATAATAATGTATTATTTGCTATTTTAACATAACTAAGACCAGGCAGTTCATAGCATAGGTACTTTGCTCCAGTGGCTGATAAATTATAAGTAACTCAAGTCCTAATGTATGTGAATCTGCAGTTCTGTCTTTTTTTCACTTATATACACCATTAAGTCACAGTAAATCACCTGACGTGCAAAGCATTGCACCGTATATGCATATGCTTTGATACTCTACCCTATTTCTGTAGCCTTTCATATCAATATGTGTAAAATAACCTGAGATGACCTCCAGACTCCTATGTACACACACAGCAACCCATACAAACCACACAGCTTAAACCACTTTGAAAAGCCGGCAAATTGAACCTCTTCCAGCTGGATCACAATATCACTCTGTCTCTTTCACCCTGACACTTTAACACACACCCGTACATACACTCACAGCAGCGGCAGCACTAGCCCTAAAACCTTAATCTCATTCATTTACTTCTCATCAGTAAGTGACGGGAAGAGAAACAGTTGCGTCACATTACCACACTCTGCTTCCAGGAAGCTCTATTAAAAAGGATGTTCACTTTTTTCACCCCCGCTGCCTCTATTTACCCATAAGTCTTTGTAATCTGTTTAGAGGGCTTATGGGTGCTCAGAAAGTGCTCTTTCCTCACAGCGCGGCTCATTTATCAAGCGAGATTAAGAAAAGTCCGGAAAGTGTTTTGAATACGTGCTATCAGACACTTCTCAGTTACAAATTAAATTGAGGCAAGTTATGTGTCTTGAATTCACATTTTGAGCAGCGATTGATAAAAAATGCACAGTTTGCACTGACTCGGTTATACAGAAGTAGTCAGAGGTGAAAGCTGGGGAGGCACATTTTTCATTTGGCACAAGGTATTTGGTACGTGGGTGGATGTGCATTGACATTACCCTAGTTCATACAACACAAATGAATGTATGTTCTCAGAAGCGGAATGTAAATTGCTCTGAGATTGTGCTCATATTTGCTGTCACTCCACCTCTGCAGGCAAGAATACAGCTACATATTTATTCATAAAAACATGTGCTGGAGTCGTAAAGCATTTTTAGTGCATGTGAATGAAGAAAAAACTGACAAGATGCAAAGACTGTCTTATGTTAGTATATTTTAACAGGATGTACATGGGTACATGTAACACGAATGGTTTTATCGGGGAAGCACCGTGTTTTTTCCTGAAATAAATGTTATTTATTTTTAAAGAATGATGGAGAATGAATTAACTGGTTTAATATTAAGATGGTTGTAATCACCTTTATGAGAGGCCTGTTAACATTATTATGTGTTAACTCTACACAGGGTTAATAATATTCTCATAAACATATTTATTAGATTAAAACATGAATTACTAGTAAACAGTTTATAGATCAATTAAGAAGATTTACAAAACAGAAAAGCACATCCTTTTTTCATCACTTTTCATTACTTTTGCTAAATTGGAAACAGAAAAATCATAGAAAACACAGAAAAGTGCTGTTTGATGCCAAACAGATTCATTTATTTATTTATTGCTGCAGGCATTTTGTCAGCAAGTCCATTTAATAAAGGATTTATTAAACTTAATGTGGGTTTATTCTCACTTTGATTAGGTGATGCAATAAAAAAAAAGAGCATCATTAAACAGGATTATGTGCACAGACCTTACTGGACCTAATGGACCTAACATTTATAACAAGGACGTTGATATGAAATGTAAATCGAGCTGAGTTACCATTATAGTCACGCATGCAATATTTTATTGATCCACCTTTAGGTTTAATTAGAGGCTAGATTTTCCATGGTATCATGTTTATGCAATTGTACAATAAATGTCGGAACATTTATTTCTGTTAAGAGTTGCATCCATTTTTCACCAAGACCTTGTGCTGCTGATCAGATAGTCAGACCACTGTGTGACTAACTCCATCACATCCCTCATTCTCAGTGGGGTTCAGGTCTGGACTCTGTGGTGGCCAATCCATGTGTGAATTGATGTCTCATACTGCCTGAACCATTTTTTTTCACAATCTGTTCCTGATAAATCCTAGTATTGTCATCTTGGAATATGTCTGTGTCATCAGGGAAGAAAAAAAATCCCCTGATGTTCAGACTTGGTCCTTCAGTATATTCAGGGTCAGCTGACCTCAATTAAAGGACACATAGGAGGTGTTTCTTAATATCAACAACACAGATTACAGTCTTGCAAAGTCAGTGAGTGTAGTCTTGGTAAGAACAGTCCTTGAGAACGGACTTCCTAAGAGCACCGGTCTCTCTGTAACTGAACAGCTGGTACGAGTGAACTTTCCCCCTCCGCCATCAGCTCCGTAACGTATTTCCCTCAAATCACCACAATGTCACTTGTTTTGATTTCAGTCCATTTGTACGGCTATTTACATGTCATTTATACATTTTTCAAAACTGTAATCAGATAAGATACATGTTTATTAGTCTGACAAGGGGAAATTGCAGGTTTACAGCAGCAAAGTCCAAAAGCACACAAGAGCAAAAGAAGAGAAAAATCGAGATAAACACAAATCAATACATTTCATTGAATCCCATATTATAACAGACATATTTCTCGCTATTCTGCCTCTTGCTCATATTCTAACATTAAATCACATCATCTAGTGGTGGTCATTTACTCAATTAAACATTTCTGAATTCAGTTTTCACAGAAGCCACTATAGCATTCAAAAGTAGCACAAAGTGCATTTTGGGATATTTCACAACCGAGACTACACAAATCACCAACCAGTGGATCCTTGGCTTAAGGTATCAGACAAGAACGTCATCTGTGTATTCCATACATTCTTGGTTTATGCAAACTTTCAAATGGAACAGTACTTGGGTCCCGACTGATGACGCTTCACAAGATCGCAAGAACAGAAGTAAAGACAAGAACGCATAGTGAGACTGTAATGATCTAGGTTTGAACCCAATAATGAGACCAGACACAGGATAAAAGTCAATGAAGGTTTATTGTACCACTGTAAAATGAAACAGTTCAAAAGTCCAAACAAAGCACAAGCACAAAGTCCACTTAGTTAAAACAGAGAACAAAGTCCATACAGAATCCTAACACGGGCACCTAACCTTAAGTCCAGGGCATCCGGAATCCAACAGGGCAGGCGAAGGGTGAAGTCAGGGATTGTCCGGGGTCCACTGAAGAGCAGGCAACGGGCGAGGTCAGGTCAGAAGGTGGTTTGGGTTACCAGGGTGGGTGCAGAGACAAGGGTCAGATGAAGGCAGGTCGGAACAACGAGGAGCAGGCAGCGGACTGGGTCAAACGGAGCAACAGGTCAGACAAGGAGGCAGGTAGGACTGGGACAGGACGGAACAGGTCAGAACAGGCAGATAATCACACACAGGGTAATGCTGGAAAGTCAGGCAAGGCGCTGAACGATCTGGCAAAGAACAGGCAGAGCAGACCAGGTTAAATAGGCCACACCTGATGAGCCACACCTGCACACCTGTGAGCCACCAGGTGTGCAGAGTTGATTGCAGAGTTGATTGGAAGGAAAAAAGGTCAGAGAGAAGGAGAACAGATAGAGCAGGAGCAGAGACATGACAGAGAAACAACCACTGTTAAGTTCACCAAGTATGGTCTTGCAAACTCGAGTATAGTCTTGGTAAAAAGGTTCCCAGACACCGGACTTCTGAAGAACATAAGTCTTGGAATACTCTGTGCTTGTAAACTTTCCTCCGTGCCTCTGCTGTATTTCTGCCATTGGCTCCCTCACCATCACAATAAGTCACTCAACAGCTGAATCCCATCTAATAATAATTGAGGTGTATTTTCACACTGTTCTGCCTCTTGCATTGTCCAACATCATATCGCATCATCTGGCAACGCTCATCAACTCAACAAAACATTTCAGAGGTAAGTTGTCACAGAAGCCGCTGCTGCCTTTGAGAGTAAAAAGACAGTGGCATGAAACGCATTTGAGGATATTTGAAGCCAAGTCCATGCAAGTCATAAAACACAAGTCAACAACCAGTGCATCCTTGGGTTAATCTAGCAGACAAGAACAAAATCTGATCTTGGTTTGTGCGAACTTTCAAATGGAACAGTACTTGGGTCACGACTGATGACATTTGATGAGATCACAGGAACAGCCACGAACACGTACTGAGAAACATCCATACAGTCCAACCTTTAGAGTTTCAACCAAACTGATGGTTGTTTAAGTAGTGAGAAGGTACTGCATCAGTTAAAGGGTTAAAGAACCTGTTAGAGCTGAAACACATTAATCACTGCTGTAATTATCGAACGGAAGGATCCAAATTATTCGCTGAGTTAAATACAGGCAGGGGCTTGTTTTCTTCTTTCTATTTTTCATTCTATGTATGTTTTGTTTTGCATTGTGGTATAATTATTGAATCCACTTGTGCATAATAATATCTCTAGAAAACATATTATAAAGTGAGCTGAGCCATGAAAACATCAGGCTTCATTTGAGCTCTGAAAAGCGCACAGATATGTCCTTAGTGTGGACATGTGCCGCCCCACTCAGAAGAAATATAGGAGCAGGCTGAAGCCACGTCTGAGGTTCATGTCCTTGAGGTGCCTCCCATGTGCATACGTTTACAGACACACACTGGCGGCTTCTTATTTTATCCCCTTTGGGATTCAATTCCCTGAATAATGAAATGGTTATTTTGAGGACGATACATCAGGGGTTGGTGTGTGTGTGTGCTCATGTATTTGCATTCTTATAAGAACCAAATGTCCTTATGAGAACCAAATGTCCACATTAGGTTAGCAAAGGCCAAGGAAAATCTAGGGAGGAAAATCTGTACATTTGATTGGACCGTACGTCTGCAACAAGTAGTTTGACGATCAGTGTGTGGGTTAGAGAGCAGGAAATGAACGCGGTGTGTGTGCAGGACCGTGTGTGCTGCACATAGGTCAGATTCAGTGCATTGTCATATTTACAACAGAAATGTCACATGAAATTCTTTCAAAGCACTCCTCACCCTGATCTCACCTCACACCCACACACACACTTACTCAGGTTACTTGTTTTCCATTGTTTTCTTTTTTTGTTGTTGTCATTTTCTTGTGTCTTTGAACAGTTTTGTTTTTCTTTAAAATGATATTTCTCCACTAACCTTCAAGTCAATCTCGCTGTTCACAGACTTAATCCTGCAAATTAGCATTTGGTTTCTGTCCCCTGTCACAACAAATATTTGTCTATGGATTGTTTTGCTCATATTTGACAGCAGATCATCATCAGGGCCTCTGTTTGTGTTGCACAGGGATTTCATGTGCACGTACGGTTAGTGTGCAACAATAGTCCCATCCAGCGGGATTGTATTGGAGTTGATTTATGAGATCGACTTGTTGGTAGTCCACATAACACTCCTTTTGGGTAAAGACTATTTTTATCTTGTTTTGTGATGAGTTATTTTCCTCTTTTTTTGTCATAACATCATAAACTTTCACAGATAGTTAGAATGAGCTACAGAATTACTGTTAACAAGAAACTTTCCAACAGTTGTCTTCAGTCTGGATTCTCATTTCAGGTAAAGGCACTTTGTTATTAGAGTATGTATTTACCACGGCCAAGGGGGTGATGTTTTCAATTCTGCTTCTCTGTCTGTCAGTTGGATTATATTAAAACAATGATTTTCTCCAGGCTCTCACACTCACAGTTTTAATCAAAAGAATATTAAACCTTTTTTTCTACGATCCAAAAATAGAATAATAGCACAAGTGGAAAAGTTGCCTGGTTTGATTAAATGCAAAAACAAGGAAATATACAGGGATGGGATTGTTATGAGTGTTGCTCATTGACATTATATTGACAGTGGGACTCATTAGGTGTCATAAATATTGATACATATGGGCATGTGTCATCGGGGTTCACATGGAAGTAGAAAGAGGTTCACATATCCTTTATGATCAATCATCATTGATCATAAATATGGTGTGTGAATTTCTGGCGTTCATCCGTGCTGTCGTACCTCACAAAAGTCTTATTCCATCATTAGGTTTGTTGCTTTACCAAGTTGAAATGACCGTACATATGCATTTCTGACTCTAGGTCATGATGTCACCAGATAATACAAGAAATACGTTGTTAAAAAAAGGGTCAGGTATTTAGTGTCGCACCACTTGCTCTTCATATGTCTTTAGCTATTTTGTTCAGTGAGATTTTACACAAATCTTACAATGTTGTAAGATTCAACACATGTAAAAGGCTTCTTATGACCTTTTGTTGCATTAAACACTGACCTTTGCCTGTAGACGTCATTTAGTTGTGTTTTGTGCTGGGCATATATTTCTGCACATATTTCCAGTATTTTTTTTTACTTGATAAAAAGATTGGTAAATAAATATGAGGTATTTATAACTTTGCAATAACAAACAAATAGAGGACGACCTAAGACTTGCACAGAACTGTACAAAGTGTACGAGTCCCTTGGAACTCTTCCAAGACATATCACTTTTGCAAACTGTGTTTGTGAAAATAAATGGTAGCAGTTGTGAATTTAGTATTAAAGATCTTAAAGAATATAACAAAATTGTTTACTAGTTTAGTATCTATCTATCTATCTATCTATCTATCTATCTATCTATCTATCTATCTATCTATCTATCTATCTATCTATC
>JAQQZY010000008.1:36622408-36632775 GCA_030068375.1 Ostorhinchus rueppellii
CTGGCCTTGGTCAAATGTGATTGGCTGCACAGTTGTCAATCAATCTAACTGGGCCAATGAGGTACGAAAGTATAGAATTGAGACACACTTCGTTTCTATACGCTGGTAAAACACGAAGGTGGGCAAACTTTTTAATGCCATAAAGTGGGGGGGATGAAATCGGCTTATTGTAAAAGTGGGGGTGTTGCATACCCCCCATCCCCCACGGGTGTGACGCCCATGCCTGTTGTTACTGTAGCATGTTGGACACACATGACGGTGCTCCTTCTCAGCTGTTTTGCGGCACATCGTCGTCGTTGCAAAATTATTATTATTTACAAGCATGATATTGTAAAACTCATGTTACATTATCAAATGATCTTGATGCTTGAACATTTCTGCAAACAGTTGTAACTGTATAAACCATATTGCATTAAGAATTACAACAACAGCAAAGTCTCCATTGTTGACGGAGGCCGACTTTTGGGCTTCCTGCTTTATCACACCCACACGTTTATCGTCCAATGGTTGAACGACCTTACCACATGTGTCTTTTTGTTGTTGTTGTTTGTTTGTTTTTTTTATAAATTATGGTTCTGTTGCAATTAATCACAATGTGAAAGCGAACCACACTAAAAAATAAACAAATAATAATTTTTTTTTTTTTTTAAATTGGTCCAGACCAAAACAAGTGAACTCATGGACCTTCCTGATGTGAATATTCTCCAGTCCCATTGTTGGCAGGTAGGTATGCTATGGTGTGATATTCCATCAGATTTTCCACCTTAGTTTCCTACCAGTTTTAGATTTGCCAGTACAGGTTAGTTTGCAAAAATAAAGTGTCTCCTAACTGGCTGGTTACATTGGGTTTAATGCTGCTACTTGTGCTGAGTGTTTCACCTTAACCTCACTCTAATGTGGGACAAACTCTTTATGTTTTTATTCTGAGCTGTACAGAGCTGTTGCTAACAGGGACAGAAACACTTCAAAATAGTAAAGACGTATAACGAAAGCCCGAGCATGCACATTATTTAATGGCATGGCTTTACAAGATATGTTGTCAAAACCAGCCATGTGCCCTAAAAATGAAAGCATGACTCAGTATTCTCCCCTTTTTTCCTTTGCACTGAATTCATTTTTATCCCTCCTTTCATACTGA
The DNA here is from genome assembly GCA_030068375.1 of Ostorhinchus rueppellii. NCBI lineage: Eukaryota > Metazoa > Chordata > Actinopteri > Kurtiformes > Apogonidae > Ostorhinchus > Ostorhinchus rueppellii. Next base: position 36,623,547 of record JAQQZY010000008.1, read on the forward strand.
GAGGGTCTGTCTCGCATTAATGTTAACCCTTTTCCAGTTTGAGGTAATATTCTAATAATACTTGGCTGCACCCTGTCACTACTCCCACAGGCTCCTGTTTAATGTTGAACTATTCTTTGCCTTTTTTTTTTTTCCCCGTAGAATTACTAACAGCTAAATTAACACCAGTCTACATGAAGTAAAGCATGATGGTAACCACCTCTGCCATCTTTCACTTCACTTTTGCTACATGTAAGGAATTGATGTAAAATATGTGTGGGGCTAGACTAATAGAAACATCTGGTTAACTTTGACCTATTTGTTTACAGGGAAAGAACTGGCAAGAAAACCATTTAGTTGTTAAGGATGATAACATTTGGTAAAGGTGTGGCTTATGACGTAGTTTATTGCCTCTTACCTGAGCTGTGGGTGATGAAAAAGCTCAAGATGTCTGTTTTTTGTTTTTTCATATGTGTTGTATACATGACCAAAGTAGCAGTTACTGTTAGTACATGCCTATAGCATAGCAAATGATACCCATGAGGTCTGGAAATTTTAACAGGAGAATTTTGTCTTTTCAAAATATTGGTAGGAACTGTCCATATGCAAACCTATGCCCTTGGTGTACATACACTGTCGGGCCCAAAAAAAAAAAAAAAAAAAGTCACGTGCAATATTTCAGTGCAACATCTTTGGTTTTGATGACAGGAGACATTCTCTGGATTTAACTCAGCAAATAGTTCCGATCATTCCATGGTGAAGTACCGCAGTGGTTAATAATGTTTCAGCCATAGTAGGTTATTTCACTCTAACTGCAGTGAGTGTCCTCTCATGTCTTTAACGTCAGAAAGACTGGATAGTGCCAGGACTGATCAGGATCATCAGCTTTGTGACAGAATGGTTCAGGGAGAATGAAACATCATCGCCCATCATGTTTTAGCCAACATAAAATCCAGACTCTTATTTGGGAAGTGATGAAGACTCGATGCACTGGTCCGATTGTCCATCATCAATAATCAAAAATGAATGCAAGTATGAATGAATGGACCTTATTGCAACACTGCATAAAACAGATGCCAGTGAACGCCTCCTGTAATCAAAATCAAAGATGTTGTGAAATATTGCATGTGCGACTTTTTTTTTTTTTTTTTGGCTGGGCATGTCTTGATTATTTTATAAGTTATGTAATTTTATTTGTTTTGTTTTTCTATTACAGTGGTGACATGAAACACTTAAGATTCATGTGTGCTTGGGAAATGTGTCTGTTTTTTTTTTTTTTCCTAGGATCATCATTTTGACCATAAGCTCACCCCATTATCAACCTAACAACTATCTTTTTATAATAGTTGAAATACACTGATATCTATGTAAAGGCCTTTTGTCACATTTTTAATGAAACTTCTTAAAATCCATCCTGATTTCCTAAATCCATCTGCTTGATTCCACTGAAGCTACAATAATGTTCAACACTAGCACTGTGTCTCATCTTGCACGACTTTATCTCCTTCCAAAGTGCATAGAAAAGGACAAACAGAATACTTTCATACCTGTAATGTCAGTGAACTCACACTTACTTTTTGTACTTGTCCTTCTGTATTTACATGTGCTATTTTGTGTGTGTAAATGTCTTCACACTGTCGGTTAAAGCCAAATACAGTGGATTGTCAGTACCTGGGTGTTAACAGCCAAAGAGTGTGTTTCTCACCCTCAAGGATCGGCATCTTGCTGATGCAGTGGAAGTTGGAGATCAGAAATGATGGTGAGGTAAGCTGCAAATGCGGTGCACAGCACTGTACAAAATCAAAGCCATAAAAAAAAACCTTTATGACAGATAGAAGCACAATTATGTGAATATTTTTGAAGATAATAACCAAAAAGTTAAGTTTAATAACAGTACTCCAGTGGGTGGTGGGTAATACTCCACTAATTAACAACTACAAAAAAAGAAGTGGGGAAGATAATGCATCAGCATTTCCACTTCTCGTTTACAGATTTAATTTGAGACAACTGTGCTGGTAAGTACACTAATGTACTGCATTCGAGTGCACTAACAAGTCTGAGATACGGCGATGGTAACAGAACCAGGACAGCAAAGGCAGAAGGAAAGATGATTAATTGGACAGTGATTTCCTGGTTGAATTTCATTTCAGTCCTCCACAGTCCTGCCCCTTTGTGAGACTGGGAATAGATTCTGTCCCATTCACCACAACCGGAGAAGTGAATGTGATTCACAGATTTAACCCTAGAGCACTAACGCCAGCTGATTTTCACCTGAGCAAATGTATTTACATGATTTTCAATATGTTGCGTTTGTCTGAGTGTCAAGGAGTCTGTGCCTTCACCAGGGAAGTCTCACATGTCCCAGGAATGGGTGGAACAAAGACCATGTTTCCAGTATCTTTTTTTTTTTTTTTTAAGGAATTTTTGTTCTCGATTTCCAAATGTTTCAGTAATTTTGGAACATTTCCTTAGGGTCCTCCAATGACTTTTTTTTTTTTTTTTTCCATTTTATTAGACAAGTTGAAAATTAAAAGAATCCACTCATATTTTGATCTATTTTTATGACAAGTACTTTTTGTTGGGTATATTATATCGGGTAAAAATCACTCGGCGATAGTAATGTTTTTATAGCGAAAGTGTTCTAAGGGTTAAAGGATACATGTAGTGACTCTTCATTACTAGCTATCTCAAAAGAATCACATATAATACTTGGTAACTTAAGTCCTAGCCTGTCGTCAAACACATTGCTTCATCAGTCAGGTGCAGTCAGTGACATGCTGCCTCCTTCACAGACTGTTCCAGCACTGGTAGTAATGCAGGGTCATTGTATTGTCCAATTAGCTGGGCTGTGATGGACTGGTCACTTACACCGGCCTAAGAGGACACATTATCGGCCAGTGCTGGGTCACGTCTCTAGAACGGTGGCAGAGTGTAATGCTTACAGCTACACAAACAAGTGCAAACCTGTGCTTTCCACTCAATCTCAGTCACTGACTGCTGCTTGTTTACTCCCACTGATCACCCAGAGTCAACAAGGGTACGGCAATAGCTGCTCCAGATAGATGCTGCCCCCACCTACAATTCACATAAGTAAAAGGTCCAGTTTGGTGCATTTATGGTGAGTTTTGACTGAATTTGCACCTCTCTTGCTTTTAATACATGAAGCACAATTAACGTTATGAGCAGGAACAGTGCAGGTACACAAGCAGGACCGTTTTACCTCCCAACGTAATTAAATTCTATACTGGACCCATTTTCTAAAAGCCCCAAATCTTCTGTACATTCTGGGATTAAAAACTGTTTTTTAGAGGCACAGATTGAGAAAAGTTGTCTGAATGAGCGACTCTTGTGAGAGACAAATGAAGTGAATGGTAATTATGTTAATAGTACCATATAATTTTATCTAAACTTTAATCTGCTGTGATTCATCCTGATGCTGTTCTCGACCCTTCTGAACATACCCACTTAGGAAAGATTAAGTGAACTGTGTCATGCACAACACACATTCCAACACAAAGCACTTCACATAAATACCTGAGCACACTTTCTATGTACATATGATTATAGCCCTCTTGTCCTTTTGTTTCTCTATTGAATGCGATGCTAATTGAACAACCTATATATTCCCACTCTATGTAATGTGCATTTACAAGATATTGCAAGTAGTTCGCAGTAAAGCGTCGAGGAGAAATTGAAGTGAAAGGATCATGACTGTGTAGAATATGTAATATATAATAATATCGCCGCTGACCTTTCAATTTAGTGAGGACATTGGTTGTCAGTAAGGAGACGGAGGGACAGAATCCTTGAAATAATAGGGTGGAAAGAAAGACAGAGGGAGCGAATGAAATATGCGGTCCTCCTTCACACACTCTGAACCCATATTACCTTCTTATTCTGCATGGGTCATTGGTAAAATTACTTAACCCATAGATGGTGAGATGAACTGAAGTCAAAAGAGCAGTATTTATTACATTTCAACATCCTACAGTGAACACCAAGGCCTCACACTAGGTCACTAAAAGCTACTAGAAAATTTTACAGCTTGGAGGCCTTGAACAGTAGCACAGAAAGGGCTATCTGAAGTCATTTTTGGTTAAGTATAATGTAACGTCAGTGAACTCGTACCCTTCAGACATACATTTCTTATGATTGGAGTTGGAAGTTGGTGAAGCCGAGACCTTTCTTTTTATTCCTCTTCCACTGAGCTTCATAATGGAGGCTGATCATTCTGTCATTCTGTTCTTAATCCCCGCAGATTCCGTCCAATTCTGCCAAAAGAGACGAAAGCGTGTCTTTAAATTCCTTGTGATACATCTAAAGCCTGGCTCGTACAGGTAGATTGGATGTGATATCTGTCAGTTTGCAACACATCTACATCAACAGAGTTTAAGTGCACACCTGGATGGAGATTTATGTCTGTGAAACATCTGTGCATGTCGCAGCTAATTAACTTTAGCAGCTATAGAAGATTTTTTTTTCTGTCAGAAAGAGGAAGATCAAGACATAGAGTGGGCTCCCAAACCCAGCATAATGATTAAAAGCTCTTAAAGTGATATAATGAGAAGAAGGAGGATGACAGGTTAAAGATGGTCTCGCTTCATTTACATCAAAGAGATACTCAATAAATATTTCAATTTTCCCATGTCTGGTTGTATAGCTGCAGAAAACCTTTTTTTTTTTTTTTTTAAATAGGAAATAAAAACAGTTACATAGTAGTTGCAGGGTCCAGTATCTTTAGAACACAGCATCAGGTTATTTTTTTATAATTTATTATTATTATTTTCCCTGGTTGGGATCAATAAAGTATATCTATCTAGGTTAATCAGTATCTGTTAATAAACTAATCAATCACACAAGTTATTCTGATTAAACACTAATTACAAACTAATTGTGAAGATTATAATACCTTTTGCTAAAATCATTTTGATTTCATTAATATTTTTAATCTTTGTGTACTTGCTGGTTTTATTACCTGTGTTTTTACTGTTAGTGTATTTGTTGATTTTATTGTCTTATGCTTATGTTTATTCTTATTGCTGTGATTTGGGATTAATACAATAAACTTTTTTTATGTTTTACTATTTGCATTCTTTTATTTTGCACTGCAATAATGAACTGTTTTGTAGTGGTCATTGGTATTTGCATTGTAATGTAATGTGTTGTATTTTGAAATGTAAACCTGCTCCTCTGATGCAGTGGAAAATGAACAGTCAAAGAAAAGAATGTGCCAGATGACAGCCATACTGTTTTAGGGCTCTATTGATTGGGTAAATTAAATATAACAATTCATGGCATGACATTTAATTACTTTTTTCTCCTTATCACTGACCCTTAAGACGTGTAATATTTAATTCCCACAACGTCAGAATTTAATTATATATTTTTTCAAATAATTCAATAAGAAAATAAGAATTAATGCACATTAATATCAGATGCTATTGTTGCATCTTTCTAACTCCAAATAAAGCTTCTGTCCTGTGGACAAAACATTTACTTTAAAGCCCAATCAAAAGTGACTGTCAGAGTGAAAGACACATTTATAAGAAATGGGAATAAAAACACTTAGCATATATTGTGTCCAGTGCCATTTGAATTTCAGAACCATGAAGGCCAATCAAATAAGATTCCGGCTCAACCAGTCATTGAATACAAATATAAAGAATTTCTAAACAAAAGTGATCTTACTTCAAAGTGCAAACTGAATTTCTCAGTCATATGCAATGGGCCAATAGATACATAACAATAAAATAAAAGAATTCTGCTGAGAGTTCGGAGGCTCTCCTCAGTGTGGTACATTCTGTTTGGGTTTGGTGTTACCGCATGTCTAAGGTGGAACTGAGAAACCCACAGCTATCTAGAACACATGGTTGAAGCCACACCAGGTGACCCGACTCTGCCTGCACAGGTGTGACTGCGTCCTATACCAGAGCCTTTAATTATTTACTTATTTTCATTTTAGCTATTTAAGTATGGTATTTATTCTGTTCTTCATTAATGCTCGCTGGCCATGTTGATTTTGTCCATGTTTCTATATGTATGACTGAAAAATGTGTCTAACTATATTAATTTGGGAGTAGTGTAATTTACAGAGGACAGTGAATGTGTCGTATTAAATTTGTTCTGAAATCTATATGTGTTGCATGTGTTAAAAACTAACATGTTCATCTTAATGTCACATCCTAATGTAATGTTTTTGAATTCTACCTCTTATTAACCAGTCGTGAAGGTCGTACGGTTCTGACTGACTGATTTGGTGCATTACTGAATATTTTTTTTAATATTAGTGTAAAAGAGATTGGCAGGCTGGAGGAGTGCAGTCACTACTATTTTAAGTTACTGTAACTGTTGGGCTTTCAGATGGTTGTAGTCCACATGTTTTTCCTGCTAACTGCTAAGCTAACAGTGGTAGTGATGGCAGCTTACAGTCACAGCTGCTCCGATCTCTCCCTGCTTTTAGCACCAGTAGCAAGACCCAAACTTATGCATGAGTAGAAAAAAACTGTTGTGTCAGATGTGCGCTCAATGACTTTAATGAATTTATTCCTCTGGACATTACATGCTCAGTAACAGATCCATGATGAGGTGATGCAGACAGAGATGTGAGAGGAAGCTGAAGTGGGGCAAGCGAGCTGGTGCTCATGCTAAACTACAACTAGCCTGACACAAACCTGCCATACTCAGCATCTTTCATGCTAATGCCTGCTCCCTCATCAACTAATGGCCCTTTTCTACTGCACGTTTTCATAACGGCTCTACTCGGCACGGTTCGACTCTACCCCAATATGGCCCCTTTCCACTGGGGGTTGAACCTGGGACCCATTACGATTTTTCGTACCTGTTTCAGAGGTGGGTCTAGCCATGCCGAGCTGGCACTAAAATGTCACATGAACAGTGCTATCCACCGATTCATCAGAGGAAATGTTGTCATACGGCCAACAAAGCTTGGGGATCTGAAATAATCACCCGCCAGACAGACCTGCTGTTTGTTTAGGCGTTTTCAGTAACAATAAACAACCGCAGCAGTACCGCATCCAGTGCCTCCGTCGTTATTGTTTACTTTACTGACCGCAGCATAACACTTTATTAGTCGCCTGAAAACAACGGCACGGTGGTGTCGACTCCGCCAACTCCACCCACTTCAACTAGTCCCGACTAGTAACCACTGGCAGTAGAAAGACAACCGTGCCGGTCCGACAAGTGGGTAGAGTCGTGTCGAGCCGAAGCGTGCCGAGTAGGGTTCGCAGTGGAAAAGCGCGATAACTGCATGATGTAAAATTGTGGATCACCAATAGCCACTTGGATTGTTGTATTACAATGAGAACAACCTGGCTACATTAGTCACTTTCGATTGATAATATAACTTGCGCATTAAAATTTACGTAATGGAAAAATGCCAATTTCACCAAAATTCTTGTTTTATCATTAAAAATTTTTGTGCTGGCAAGAGGTGGTTTTTAGGGCATTGTGAAATTGGAATATGATGCAAGACCTTTTTTCGTAAATAGAGTCATGTGAATAAAAAAAGAAAAAAACAGATGCAGACGGACGTTACAACAAGCGAAAAAGAAACATGGTGTGGTATGTGAGGACACAATAGGAAACCAAATAATTTTTTTCAAATTTAGTACAGAATAGAGGGGTAATACAAAATAATAATAATAATAATAATAATAATAATATCTGTAATTCAACATCATATTTACGTTCGTCACCATGTTTATGGAATGACTTTGTGTCATCTTGCAATAAATAAAAAAAATCATTGCATCTGTGATTTAATGGAAAAACTGACATTACACACTTCTGTTTTTTTTTTACATTTAGTAAATATCTGTGAAGTTTTGCACATAAGCCTAATGGACAAGCGACTACTGTAGCATACTCAACGTAACCGTGGAGCTAGCAGGCTACTAGCAGGCAACCATAACTGCACAAGCAACTCCGGTTAGTTAGGAGGAGTGTGTGCATACATCCTCAACAGTTGGTGCACAGATATTACTGGCATTGAAAGACACTGATGCCCAGATTTGGTCTTTCAGATGCTGAAATGCAGGCCCACCTGCCCAGAGGGGTTTCAGCTGTTTATGTTCACTAATGGGTTAATGTTCAATTAGTCATGGGAAGCTCCAAGATGCCATCTGTAAGCAGCAGAACAGACACCCAAAGAGCATATTTATCATAGCAGGGGACTTCAAGCATGCCAACTTGAAGACTGTACAGCCCAAATTCTACAAGTATGTGAACAAGGAGTAACAAAACACTCAGGTCTATACACATATTCCCAGAGCCTCATTGCTTGATCCGGACCACCTGTCCCCAATCCTGACACCAGCCTTCAGTAGAACCAAAGGTCAAGACAAGACCGTTCAGATCTGGACTGCAGAAGCTTCTTCAGCCCTGAAGGACTGCTTTGAGGTCACCAGGTGGGAGTTCTTTGAGGACACTGACACTGAATGCAATACCTGCACCGTTCTGTCTTACATCAATTTGCTGTAATTAAGTGCTCCCTAAACAGAAGCCCTGGTTCAGAGTGAGAGAGCTCCTTAAAGAAAGTCCAGCAAAAGGAGATGAGATGCACTGAGATCCGGGGACTGAGATAAGTAACGACCAGCCTTCGCAGAGGGATCACATCTGCAAAGATGATACTGTATAAACAACTCCTACGGAGCAACTAGTTCAAACATAAACAACAGCACAGCAATGGTTATATTCATTTTATTTAATTGACTTGGGTTGATTTCACCATCACTGCTGCACCTCTTGTGGTTGGAGATCTTCCGGTTCAGGGTCTGGCTCGGTGCGCTTTGTACACAGTTCTGCACGTGTGTGTATATCATAAAATTTTGTTTCTTTGGTTACTTTTATCTTTATTGCTGTGCATTGTAACAATAATTACATGGTCATCCCAGAATAAATGCACAACTTTAGGAAATGTTAAATATTTTGTAAATTTTTGGTTCATCTCAGGTGGAGAAAAATAGACCCCGATGGCATACTCTACTACTCACAATACACTCTTGAAGTACACAGTAATCTGAGTAACTTAATAGAGTATAAGTAAACAAATTGGGGTGCTGGTCATAAAACCTGTAGGGCAGAATAGTGTTGCATTTGTTATTTATGGTTAAGCTGATAGTGACTCTATCTCAGATTCTGTTGTGGCCTGTGTGCCAGTCATAACCGGTACTTTGGCCGGGGGGGGGGGGGGGGGGGGGGGGGGGGGGGGGGGGGGGGGGGGGGGGGGGGG